>CAIGQZ010001474.1:9226528-9299316 GCA_903798205.1 Danio tinwini | reverse complement strand
ATATTATATTATATTATATTATATTATATTATATTATATTATATTATATTATATTATATTATATTTTAAAATTTGCAGAAGAAAAAACAACACAATCATGCAATGACAATTATAATGAGTAAATTATGGTATACATTTTGGATGGACTTTAATTAGTCTATACAGTTTTTATTCTATAGTGTATTCACTCCTGTAGAAGCATTAATGGAGTTACTACATACAAAAAGGTTCAAATCAGTCACGTTACAAGCCATCTGTTAGACACTAACACTAATTACTGTGTATCTCACGCTGCCAACGCCTCTCGCTAATCTTCAGGTGACTCGCGTGGATGGGGAAAAGCTGCTCCCGTACCGCACACAGCTGGTGCAGACTTTACAGCTGACCCTGCGCTTGCGTTGTAAGCAAGGCTACAGTCTGGCCTGCAACCTGCTGCACCATGTCCTGCGTTCCACAGCACTCATCTACCCCACAGACTACTGCAGTGTCCCTGGTGGCTTCAGCAGGCCCCTGCAAGAGTACTTGCCCATTAAGGTACTTTGAATTTGTGCAAAATAAATGTAGACTTTTCTTTGGTCTCATTTATAACTGTTATTAAAAGGTGTTTTTGTCAATCTGATCACAAATAATATAAACAGGGTCTTAACATTTTAAGCTTGTCAACTTTCAATCACTTTAAGGTAGTTGATTCTACCTTAGTTGACAAATATTCATTAGGTTGAATTGTTTTAAGTGTAAATGCTCACATAATAAAAATGCTTTCAAATGGACACAAAAAATCACCCACTTTTAGCTTAGTGACCTTACATGAGGTCATTTTAGGACTTGTTGTGGTAAAAAAGGGCTGTTCATGGCATGTATTGCTGCATTGTACCAAAACATGGAATGCAATTGATATTCAAATCCATTTTGTTCCTTTGATTTCCTTTTTGCATGTAATGCAAATAACATGAGCTTGTTTATTCAGTAATATTCATACATCATGCTTCATTTAAAAGTGATATATAGTGTGATGTAATAAGAGGAAAGGATATCAATGACTTCTGAACATAAGTAGTCATAATTCATCTTGACTAACATGCCAAATACCAGTTTAAACAGGGATACAACGTAGTGGATACAATGGAGCAATATCCTGTGATCTCATGATTTTTTTTTTTATTTAATGCATTATTTGTTTTGCAGGACTGGGGCCGTCCAGGGGACCTTTGGAATCTGGAGATTCGGTGGCACGTGCCCAGCACAGAGGAGACTGCTTTCGTATTCTACGTTCTGGACCTGCTGCTGCAGCCAGAGCTCCAGCGCCTGCAGAGATATGCACAGGGAGAGCAAGAAATGAGCAGGTCTGAGTTTAAAACTTCACATTTTGGCTTATTGTTTTAACAGTGTTGAGTATTGTTTTGCTAAAGCTGATATTACTCTGCACTTTATACAGAGATGATGTTCTTCAGAGTCTGTGTATAGTCCAACACTGTCTGCTGGGTGCTGGAAGCATGCTGCCACCTCTTGATGGGTCTACAGTCACTGGCCTGTAAGTCCTAACCATTACAGTTACTTTATTTTTTTATTTTATTTTTTTACATTAAATTAATTTAGAAAAACACTTATGCTATCTATTTTTTGGGTTTAAAACAAATGCTGTTCTTCTGAACCTTATATTCATTAGTAGATCCCACAAAAACATCTAATCCAGTAAAATGTTTAATGCAACATAACAAATCACATGATTTGACAATGCAGAAATTGACCAATTGTTTGAAAATTTAATCGGTTCTTTTGCTAAATAAATGTCATAAACTACCAAGTCAAACTTCTCTTTATACCTTTAGGTTTGTTGTTAAAATGCCAGTGTGTATGCTCAGGATTATCAGGATTATATATATATATATATATATATATATATATATATATTAAACCAACTGAACCAAGAACACCAAATTAAAAGTGTAATTTAAGAGTTTGATCAAATAAAACCACCATCCAAACTTTTGATAGGTGGTGTTTCAGTATGAAAGTTTATTTTCTTCTTTATTCTCTTCTGTGCAGTGTGCCCAGCATGGTTAATTTGGAGGAAACAAAGCTGTACATCGGTGTTGACTATGGTAAGTCACAACTGAAAAAGTGAAACTATATTTATGAAGCCCATTTCAAATTGTTATGATCAATGTGCAGGTAGAGTGATAGGTTGTGTATCATGATAATAGGGAATAGGATATCAGCCTCACAGTAAGACATTGCTGATTTTTCCACAGATCAGTCCAGAGAGAACTACCGTGAAGCTGTCTGCAAAGTGATGAGACGGTTGCTTCGTAAGTGCTCCTCATTTATAGCATCTAACTTCACACAATTTCATTCTTTATACAGTCACCCCTATGCATCTTTTAATTCTGTTCTGTAGATTACATTCTGGAGCACTCAGAGGATGACACCAAATCCCTATTTGCCATTATCAAGGTAAATGTGCAGAGTTGATATTTGAGCAAAAAAAATGAATCGCATCTATTGCCAATGGATCATACAGTATAGCAGTTATGTAAGGGATAAAGTACATCCAGGTGGTTATTAATGCATAATAAAGCTTGCTGGCTTACCAGGATTTTGTCTTGTCTGAAGAGCTTTATTCTGCGGAAACAACTGCCTAGATTTACTTTATTCTGCTTATTACACTGCTACTTGCCACAAAACTTAAGAATTAGACACAAAATATTGTTCCAAGCCATAATATTTTAGTTTTATAGTTAATTTTTTACTTAAATGCAAAGCTGACAGAAATGAAAACAACTGAATGGAACATACGCTAATTAACCTATGTTGTAACCAGTGCTTAATTTGTAAATTAATAATTCCCGGAACAAAACCAGGAAATAAAAGTTACCGTGACTGACGTCCACCAAACAATTTCAGTTTTCCTGGAACATGATGTCATTAAATGTAAAAAAAGAGCATCACGTTTCTGAACGGTCTTTAATTATTTTGAGCCATATAACGTTAGAGGTCAGTCATGGGTAATAAAACATGTAGCTACAAACATAAATCGTATGACCAATCACTATTCAGTTCACTTCACTTTTATGTGCCAAGTATAAAAAATAATAATTAAATGAGTCACCCTGTCTAATCTTCAAGAAGAGCCCACAGTTACCTCTTCTGTCATGTTTTCTGGCTGACTTAAGATCGCTTTGCTTCTGTTTCCCGCTATCCTGATCCATGCATGCAGTTTCATCTTCTCGAGCTCTCGTTTGATCAGGCTCATTATCAGATTTACTAGTGGTTTTAAAATATGAAAATATGTTTTACTGCCTCTTTACCATTTTGAAAATACAAATATTATTTAGGTTGGCCACTATGCCATTATTTATTTTTGCTTCTCACTGCGCATGAAACAATAATCACTAACCAATGAGAGTTATTCTAAACATAAGAAAGCGGATTGGCTGAAAAGATTGTTGAGCGCCAATAGTTAAACGTGACTTTTGCTTTAACTTGCACATGGCGCGCACACACACACACACACACACACACACATACACACACACACACACACACAGGTATTCACCACACACAATTTAATGCCGGATCCATTCAAATAAATACCGGAACGCAAAACACGAATATCTGACATTTTTTGGAACAGGATCCGGCAAGATCTGGCTTAAATTAAGCACTGGTTGTAACCTTATTCAAAAGATGGCGCCAAACTGTCAAAAACAGATAAGCATATAGTAGCATATATATAGTATATATGTAAATATGGATTCACTATCAGTTGAGATAATTTGAAGTACTCAGATGAGCCTGTGTTATTAGTTTCAGTGGTGGTTATCTGTGAATAACCTACCTTTGAATGTTGTGACTGATCAGATTCAAGCATACAAGAGATACGTGTTATAATAGCTATTAAACTTTCCAGTTCTAACAGTTGTTTGTCTCCCTCAGATCATCAGTGACTTGATGCACTTCAAAGGTTCCCACAAGCATGAGTTTGACTCTCGCTGGAAGAGTTTCACTCTGGTGAAGAAGTCGATGGAAAATAGGGTGTGTAGTTGGACTTAAGAAATCTCCTGTGGCATTTTATTTATAATGTGTAATTGTCTTATAAACCTTGTTATTCTCTTTAGCTTCATGGGAAGAAACAGCACATCCGGGCCCTTCTGATTGACAGAGTTCTTCTTCAGCATGAGGTACATTAGAAGCCAATTCGAATACTTAGCACAAAAGCTTTTGTGATTGCACAAAATAGATATGCGATAATAGGGAGATGGTAGGAGAGGTTTGTAGCCAAAATAGTACAAAAGTGTATAAAAACAACTTCCTGTTGATCAGCAAATCTCCTGCATTTTGCCAGCCAGTGTGGTGCATACAGCAAACCTAACAAGAAGGTTCTTTTTAAATGCATTTTTTTGGTCATTTTTAGATGAGAAAGTTGTTGGTGGAGGGGTGTGAATACAAGACTGTTCATCAGGATCTTTTGAGGGATCTCTTGCGTCTTTCTACCAGCACTTACAGCCAGGTCTGATTCCACATCTAACAATTTGTTTATTAAAATGATCTAATTCATTTTATGTATATTTATGACTTTTTTTTGGCCCTCACAGGTCCGCAGCAAGGCCCAAAATGTGTTATTTACAGCTTTGGGGACCTATAACTTCTGCTGCAGAGACATTACTCCACGTGTCCTGGAGTTATTGGAGCCCACGCGCACTGATGTCACACAGCAACAGTTCAAGGTCTGTAATCTAGAAATTTTAGATTTATCATTGAAACCTGCTGTATTTGATTGATTTAATAATAGTTTTTATTCTGTTGTTCTTTAGGGGGCGCTGTATTGCTTGCTTGGAAACCATTGTGGAGTGTGCCTTGCTAACCTGCATGACTGGAACTGCATCGCTCAGACGTGGCCAGCCATTGTGCGCTCAGGCCTCAGCTCTGCCATGTCCCTAGAGAAGCCCTCCATTGTCAGACTCTTTGACGACCTTGCAGACAAAGTTCACCGTCAGTACGAGACCATCGGCATCGATTTTACTGTGAGCAGATTTAACGTTTAACAGATTTAGCAGTTTTGTATTTTAACTTGGGGATAGTGCCACTACGGTGTGCTATTAATATTGTTCAACGAGAAATGAAAAATGAATACTCATACTTTACTCACCCCAACGTTGTTTAAAAAAGTATGAGAGATTGGTCCTATGTGACGTTCTCTGCAAATTCCAGGTGTGCTGGAGATTATAGGATATGGTTGATGGAAAAACAAAAACTCAGATTAGTTCACAAAAAAATGTGGGAATTCCAGATAAATAGAAACCATTTTTACAATAGAAAGATTTGGCAGCTTTTATTCTGACTTTTATCTGAAAACCAGAGTTCTAGTTTATACTTATACTTTTTGTACTTGTACTTTATGAAGAAACTACATTGATATTGTTGTAGAGTTTTTTTTTATGTTTGATTAATCTTGATTTAAAGTCCCCATGAACTGAAAGCTGCAATATCATTTTTTTTTTTCATGTTGTGACGGAGTTCCTAGAGAAACATAATATTAAATGACAAAACAGTGGGCGTGGCTTGTTTTTTCTACTGCGAGCTGAATGGATGTAGTAACAAGTGTTTGGGGAGAGTCATTACAACCTAACAGACACCTCCTGCTCACCATTTCTGTTTGTTCTCAAAACTGACAGTTGAAGCAGCGTGATTAAACATGTTAGCTACGCTTATTTGCTAAGATATACACTACCGGTCAAAAGTTTGGGGTCAGTTTTTTTTTCATGTTTTTTTTTTTTTTTAAGAAAATTATTCTGTTCATCAAGGCGGCATTAATTAAATGTAAAAAAATGTTAAATTGTTAAATATTGTATTGTTGGAATATTTAAATAATTTCATGCGTGTTCAATAAAAAGGTCAGGAGAGGGTTTTCTTCAATGTCAAAAATATTAGTACTTTATTGGATACAAATGAATAATTAAATTCACAAAATTCTGGTATCCTCAATGCAATGCAAAACATTAGAGGAGGTGTGCAACAATTTTCATTTTCTGATTCGAGCTTTTATATGCAGCTGATATTAACAGGTGGAGTTTAGTGAAATTCGTCACTTGTCAATCATTCCCCAGTCCTTCATTGGCCGCACCCATACATACGTCTATTTCTACTACTTCTCTGCACAACTTCAAAAGCACGAGACTTCTCAACTGCAAATATTCAGTGTTCATTTTCAACCCATCTCTGCTCACAGGAAGTTTCGCTGCAGAGCTCAAGTTAATTTTAGACAATCAGGCCTTTGCATTTCTATCTACGAAAATGCTTCATTAGTATGCAAGGCATATCAGGCTAGAGAACAATTTTGGTTAATATATATCACCTTAAGTGATCCAAGTACTTGTTATATGGATCAAATAATTGTTTAATGAAAAGAAAGAGACACAAATAATAAAAAATATATTCTTTTCACCAACAGTATGTCGTTTCAAATGAAATTATTACTCCAGTCATTATTGCTTTTATTACTATTAATATTAATAATAATGATAATAATAATAATAATAATAATAATAATAATAAATATTTCTTTTTGAAGGATCATGGGACTCTGAAGACTGGAGTAATGAAGCTAAAAATTCATCTTTAAAATCATTGGAATAAATTATTAAATTAAAATATAAATTACTTTTGAACAGTTATTTTATAGTGCGATAACATTTAACAATTTGTATGGTATTTTTGTTGAAATAATTGCAGCAGGATAAGCTTATTTTAAAACATTTTAAAATCCTACTGACCCCAAACATTTTACCAGTAGTGTATTTAATCTAACAATTTAACTGAAAAAAATATGAAAAACAATTAACCCTAACAAAAAAAAAACAAACAGGAAGTGCATTTTCTGATTTCAATTAAAGATTAGAAAGACAAAATTTTTTTTAATGACATGCACAGGTGAATTGTTCACCACAAAGCTAGCAATATGAGCTAACAAATCTAGTTTTAATTTATTGAGGACTTTAAGAATTTGCTTGTGTGCTTTTTTTTTTTTTTTAGGAACGCACAAATGAATTGCTGCACTTATGAAGTTTCATGAATTTGCGGTCAACAAACAAGTTGAAATTTGTTTTTGTATTGTTCTGTTTTTTCACTAAAGCCTATTGTATATCCCACCAAAGTTTATTGTAGAACACCTGTAGTATTGCATGTCTTGCATAAGATCATTTTATTGTATTTAGGGATGCACTGATCCCGATACTTGGATATCAGTTCGATACTGCATATTTCTGCTGGATAGTGTATCGGCCAGCTGATACTGATCCAAATCTGATCTTGCGCGTGCACTATATTTTGTGTAATTTATAAGCCAACAAAAGCCATAAAGGTAGCCTATTATAAGGGTCTAGAAAGTTGTCATGTATGCCTACTATATCCCAAATGTTCTGAAGCCATTCTATAGTTTAATGTGAAGTACAGATGAATATTCATGTGGTTAAACTCATGTTCAGTTCCACGTTTTCCTCTGCTGCGCCTGTCAGTCATTCTCCATTCATTCACAATTCAAACCGCGTGCCGCGTTTGTTTATGACAACACGAAAAACTTTCTCCAAGACTTTTAGTTCCTGTTAATATAAATAATCAGTGGAGAAATGCATTTAGTTTTGCATTTAATGGGCTCATTTTGACTGGAGTATAGAGGTTTAACCTATTACCTGCTCTTCACACACAAAGTAGGCTTATATGAAATTTAAAATTAGAAAAGGCTTTAATAATACATTAAAGATCCTCAACTCTCTGATTTCTTCCCTTTGTGCTGCTAAGTTTTGAAAGTGTCCGCAGATACCGGGAGGGCTGCGCGCTGTGTCTCAGTGATGCATTAATCGATTCATTCACGCATCAGCTACCCAGAAGCGGTGTGCGCTGCTCCGTAAAATTATTCTTAATATTCAAATTTCTGTTCTCTCATCCTTCCGACTAAGTTTATTCTTCTGAGGGGAATACTTTCAGTGCTGCGAGTAGTTTGTAAAGCCTGGCTTATTTTGGTCAAAGTAGTTGATTGAATTAATAAAAGTGAAATTGACGGGCGCAATATGGATTGTCATTAAAAGAAAATTATTTAGCCTAATATAGGCTACTCTGAAACTGAATATTTAACTGTAATTTTATTTATAATAACATTTTATTTAACAGACCAGTTTGTGTCTTGATAAGGGTCAATAGTGATAGCCAGATTTCAAAGAAAAAAGAAAACATAAGCTGGAACACAACAGATCAATGTCATAACGAATGCTCAAAGATTGTAACCTATAGTTTATAGCAAGCATTATGTTTTTAGTTAGATTGTGTTGTCTCTCACAGTAGGCCTATATGTTTATTTTTTACTAAAGAAGATATATTATTTGAGTTTATCATAAGAACTATAAAAACTGTATTATGTTTAAAAAAAGACACACAAAAAAAACGTCACAGTATCTCAGAAGACTCAGAATTTTGGTATCGTATCGGTTCCAAAAAAATGGTGTCGGTGCATCCCTAATTGTATTCTATCATTCTATATCAAATTTGTTTTAATTGTTTTTTAACCAAAAGAAAAGTACAAAAACATAATGACAGAATTTTTATGTTTGGTTCAACAAACCCTTTTATGTGTCCTCAATTATTGTTTGTTCATTAAATTATATCAGTAGTGTGTAATGTTTTTTTTTTTGAGGGTGAAATATTTCAGGGCAAGGCAACGTGATTTCTGTGTGAGCTGAAATTCATACTCGGTGTTGCTGCCAAATAACAATGGACCTTTTTTGACTGCCATGTGTAAAATGGCAGTGCTGTAAGACTCTGTTTCTCCTTGGATGAATCTGTAGGTACCTGAGAGTGCAGTTTTTCTAGGCCGGAGCATCACCAATTCAAGCCAACCCACTCCACACATGGGTACTCCCGCAGACCAGGAGTTGCAGCAGGGACTGGCTCTTCAACAAGACAAAAACCGCGAGGCAGAGCAGTAAGTGCCACACACAAACACTCTTAACATTGACTTCTCATTTAACATGGTGTGGTGAATCTTTGCTGTTTGATTTTCCAGGAAATATGAAAAGCTTGTGAAAGATCTGTTGGAATGTCTTGATGACAGGGACCTGTAAGTGTCACACCGATTGTTTTTACTAAAACTAAACTTTTAAAAACATCACTCATTTGTGATTATTATTATTTGTGTCATCAGACCTTGGAAATTTGAGCACATTGCTATCGGTTTCCTGTCTCTGCTGCTGAGAGATGACTATCCGCTCCCGGCTCCTGCTGTATTCTTCTTTGTACAAAGCCTCAATCACGATGCACTCGTTGTTCGCAAGGTTGGTTGAATGCTGCTGTTTTTGGTAGTTTTATGGGGTGTATAGAGATGTGTTGTTTGTTCCTCTGAAATAACAATGCTAGTGACTCACGACCCCTACTATCTTCGGAGGTGGTTAAAAATATACAAATGTTGTGCATTCAAAGCCCATTGTTGGTTTAATTTTGGAGACTGCCTTTCAGAGATCATCCTCTACATTCAGTCAGTACATTAGTGCAGAAAAGATGAAAAGTTTAACATGATGCCGTAAAATCTGCAACTGATCCTGTTGCAGGGTCGTTAATCTAATGTAATCACCCCAGAGGTCGCAATAACTTTTTATGTGCATGTCATTTTAAATTGTCTGTAGTGTATCAGTGTGAATGAGTGTGTATGAATGTTTCCCAGAGATGGGTTGCAGCTGGAAGGGCATCCGCTGCGTAAAACATATGCTGGATAAGTTGGCGGTTCATTCCGCTGTGGCGACCCCGGATTAATAAAGGGACTAAGCCGAAAAGAAAATGAATGAATGAATGATATATAAGTAATATATTACTCTTCTGGCTTTGTATTGTTAACTAGTTTTTATGCCTGTATTATTTGTGTGCATCTTTTAACTTTAGAATTTTCACATGTATGTAAAGCGCTTCGAGATGCTACTTTTAAAGGTGCTGTAGAAGTAATGTTAATTATTAATAAGGTACAGTATATAAATCATTTTACTTATCTTGACGGTCACTTTTGGTCAATTTAAAGCATCTTTCCTAAATAAAAATTATATAAAAATAAATAAATTACTAACCCAAAACTTTTGAATAATAGTATGCGCACACAAAGTCTATTTAAAAAGTCTGTATATGAGCAATTCCATGCAAATGTCAACCTTGCCATGGAAAAAATTAGGTTTTCACCAAAATACAGAAACCGTTTCTACATTTTTTGTGTAAGCAAGTATTTTACAGTACTTTAAAAATACTCATAAATGTATCTGTCAGTGTTTAAAACTATTATATTTAATTTTCCAAAATCTCACAAGTGACAATTTCACAGGTGTCACATCCATAACGACACTTTTTCCTCATAAATGCAAAAATATAAAATAAAATAAAATCAATCATGTTTGTTCTTTAGTGAGCCAACTCGTATCTGTTTGATTAGCATAGTTTCTTTTGGGTTGTGAAGTTTAATTGACAGAATTTCTACAAAGTATGTTGTAGACTGAAAACTCACAAACTTTTTTTTTGTCACATCCATAACGCGTGTTTATTTTCCTCATTGAAAGTATACAATTTTTTTACAGATTGATATTTTTCTTGTCCCTTAACTCTGTGGTTAGTTGTTTTGGAAAATATAAACAGATGTGTCAATATAATGTTAACGTATACTTTCTATGTGAATTTATGTTTTAAGTTTTTATAGCAAATGTCACATCCATAATGCTGGAATTGCTCATATATAATAATGCTTTTTTCCAATGCTCACTGATATATAGATGGCGATTGCAGCAGTTGCAGGCATACTGAAACAGCTGAAGAGGCCACGCAAGAAAATACCTGTTAGTCCCTGTGATATAAGTGAGTAAACATTACTTTGCATTGAAATAAATACTACTAAATGAGGAGACCATTAAATTACTCCTTGCATCCATCTGTTGGTCCATCTGTAAAGTTTCAGAAGCTAATTACACTTGTGGTGCGGTGCAGGTGGAGTAACTGAGCCGGAGGGGCTGGAGGCAGGAGACCGGCCAGGGAACGACTGGCTGCAGTACCACAGCGAAAGCCTGCCTAACTCCCAGCAGGACTGGGATACTTTCTGCTTTGTAGAAAAAACCCACTGGGGCTACTACTCTTGGCCAAAGTAAACACTCTACGTCTCTGATCACTGTACTATTCACTTTAACTTTGTGCCAGTAGATTTTAACACACACTGTAGTGTGTTAAATGTTTCTCTGTTAAATGTTAAAATGTTTCTTGTTTCTTTGCTTACAGGAAGTTAATGGTGTACGCTCCAGCAGCAGAGCAGCCCAAAGATCTCGCTCCTGACACCATGAGTGAGGTATACTTTAACAGATCTCAACTGTACTTGCTTAAAGGGATGAAATGAAAATTCACTTGTTCCAAACCAGTTTTTTATTGAACATAAAAGAAGTTATTTTGAAGAATGTTGAAAACATGTAACCATTGACATCCATAGTATGAAAAACAAATACTGATGACAGAAATTTAAAGTTGTGATGTAATAGTGTTTCCACGTCCAATACTCCACTCATTTAAATTTAACCAATTTTGTGGCCATTTTGACATTTTTTTTGTCATATCATCACACAAAGCCAATATTTGATAAAATTATGGTGTAGCTTAGAGTCTGGACTTGCTTCAAGGATGATTCACAGTTTTTAATAATATTATGGCACATGTTGAGCATATTTTAGTACCATTTGTTGTTTGCATTTGGCATCTAAAATAATTTGGACCAAGGAAACTGTGAAAAGTGACATCAGACAAACATTTGTTTTAATGAACTAATTTCATATTTATTTATTTGTTTCAGAGGGAAGCTATCATCAATGACCATTTCACAGACCCCACGTTCATCAACCAGCTCATCAAGTTTCTGTCCCTTGAGGACCGAAAGGGCAAAGACAAGTTCAATCCTCGTCGCTTTTGTCTCTTTAAGGTAAAAACGGCATAATACATTTATCATGGTTGGAGTTTAATGTACAGTTAGAAATTAAATAAGCAAAACAGATTAAACTGCACTGAAACCGAGACAATCTTGTCATGTTGAATAGCTATTTAATCATTTGGCAGACACTTTAAAGTGACTTTCAAATGAGCACAACAGAAAGTAGCCAAAACAGAGTGTATAAGTAATACGTAAACTATATATAAATATGACCATTCCCAGAAAGCCTAATATACAAAGTAGATAGAATATTGAAGCAAGTGATGGTGTTAGATTTTAAATGACACAGTAAATAGAAAATATATTGTTAGTGTTAAAAAAACAAAATAGATAGAATGAAGAATAGAAACTGTATATGAGAGGTAATGTTAGAAAGTCAGAACAGTATTAGAAAGTTGTTTTTTTATTTTCCCCATTTACAATCTTGTAGCAATTTACTTGACTTTTTTACTAGTTTGGGATCAGTAAGGATTTTTTTAAATTGTTTTTTAAAGACGTCTCATCAAGGCTGCATTTATTTATCAAAATATGTAATCAGTTGAAATATTGTGAATTATTCCAATTAAATTTCATATACATATACGTTTTTTTATATTATAACCGTGAAGTGCTGCTGTATAATAATATATAAATAAAATTCTGCTCGAAAGCAACATTGATTTGTTTTCATGTTTAATCTTGTCAAAATAGTTCATTTAAATAAATCTACTGCATAAAGTCCTATACTAATAAGCCTGACTTGAATGTGCAATTGCAGAGCTTTTGTCACTAATCAGATGCTATTAAAAATATTTTGGCTGGTTGTTCAAACTGCTTATTTAAAATGAGTTGAATCAACACAATCCTTGAGTAGTTTTTTTGGACAACTTAATTGGTTTATGTTCAATCCACTTAAATACACAAAAACAATAAAGTTAACTTAATCGATTTCTGTTGAGACCACATGAAGGAATTGTGTGAAATCCAGCATTTTTTTTACACTGTGCTTATTTTTAAACTGCTGTGTTCTCATGGCTGTTTTTACAGTTGTCAGTTAACTGTCAGTTTAGTTGTTCTGAGGAAAATTCAAAGTGCACATTTACATATTGATTTTTATCAGTTTGAGCTTTGTTTGCTAACTAGAACCTGAAGGCAGATTCACCCTGCTTTGACTGAACCCCCTTGGCTTTTCTAATTTATTTGATCCTAAAGATCTGAGTGATCTGTTAGGTTTGAATTCATTGAGCATATCTGTAATGTATTTAAGTCCTAGGCCATTTATTGATTTATAGACAAGTAATAATACTTTAAAATCTATTCTTAATGTAACTGGGTGCCAGTGTAAAGACCTGAGGACAGGTGTGATGTGCTCTGATATTCTAGCAGCAGCGTTCTGGCGTTTTTTTGGGAAGGCCAGTGAGGAGTCCATTACAGTAATCCACCCTGATGGTGATAAAAGCATAAACAAGTTTCTCTTCAAGTCCTCACTGGAAAATAAGCATCTAATTCTTGCAATGTTTTATGAGATGATATTATGCTGATTTATGTACTGCGTTGACATTCACTAATGAAACTCATATTTGACTCCGACCTAAACTAAAGTGTTACCAAAAACTTTGCTGCTGTAATGGCACATGTAGTCCACAATATTTAGTCAAATGTAAACTAAATGGCATAAGAGATAATATATTCACTCTCCCATGTGCTTTGGTACAGTTTTGTTTGCGATCTAATTATTGTGGAATTGTGATTAATGCATTGTGATGCATATTAGCCAGTTTTTGTCATTAACGTTTGCTTACAGTGTTCTGTGCAGCAGGGTGAATTCATAATTCAGAAGCACACAGAGCACATTAAGATAGTCGAACGGATGTGTGCAATCCCACATTCCCCTGCCTTCTATTTTTGCCTTCTCAGGAGACAGAACACGTTCACAATTTAGCGTTTACTGAATCATTATCATCCTGTTTATGTTCACTGATTTCAGCATTTTTTTGCCGTTTCCCCTGCTGTAATTCCCAAACGACACATGCTACAGAATAGGAGAATGCATTCAATAAATGATTTGTGCAAAGCAGTAAATACGATTGTGCTCCCAGCCACATCTACCTCTGCATTTTAACCAGCTCATAAAGCTGCCTCGCTTACCTGCTGTACAAATATATTACAAAATACAGATGGCTTGCTTTTTTCGTTTATCGCCCACAGGGACTCTTCCGGAACTACAGTGATGCCTTCCTGCCAGTTTTAAAGCCTCATATGGAGCGGCTGGCAAACGACTCTCATGAGAGCACCCAGCGATGTGTGGCTGAGATCATTGCAGGCCTGATTAGAGGCAGCAAACACTGGAGCTTTGGAAAGGTGAGTGCCTGTGCGTGCTTGAGGAATGGGAGCCCTAAGATGTTTATTGTCATTCATGTATTTCTCACACATAGGTTGAGGCATTATGGACATTCCTGATTCCTTTGATGCGAACAGCGCTGTCTAATATTACTGTGGAGACCTACGCCGACTGGGGTACCTGCGTGGCAACTGCTTGTGTACGTCATTTTGTTAAAACGCATGTTACATAGTGATGTTTTATAAACTAATTTCTAATTTATTATGATGAACAGTCTATTCTCCAATAAGCCTAAACAAAACCCCTATAAATAGTCAAGCACGTCCTATGTTTTCTCTTGGCTTCAGAATCCCTCCACCACCCCAACAAATCACTTTGGAAGGGTGCATTCTGGAGCCAATCTAGACACTAGTCTAGACCCCTATCTCTCTATCCTGATAGGGAGGATAACACAAGTTAGGGTGTTTTTACAAGCTCAGAGCCCTCTCCTCTCCTCAAATATGCATGTTTTATTCAGTCAAATATCTGAATGGATATTTAAAACAAAATATAAATGGCCATTTTAAATGCGCATTTTCCAGGTAAAATTTATGTAAATAGAACTAACCAATCTGCTTTCCACTTTGTATAGTATATACACATTTCAGTAATAACGGCAGACTAATTACCTCAGACAAACACAGTGCATCCAAACAGTGCAGTGCTTTTTACTTTTCTCCATAAACTTGCATCAGAGCTGCAGCAATAGTTTGTCCATTTGTCATCCTCTGAAAAAACTTTTGATGGTCGTCTAGGTACGAGAGACGCCATAGAAAATGGTCAATGAACCATGTGCTCAGGCTTGTCACTTCAGGTCAGAATAACAAAACGTGAAAATGAGGGCTGGATAGCAGCAGTGAGGAGATTGTAAATAAAAAAAAAGGATTTAAGTTTGTCGCCAGAGTGGCTTTTTGGTTTCTTTTCTTGTGCATCCCAGCCACTAGCTCCACATCTGAAAGATTTTTTTAGCATAGTGGTCCATCCAACTTCACAATTTGTAATGTTGCAGTATGTATTTGAATAATGATGGTTGGTTCTTTTACTTGAAAGCTCAAATTCAATTATCATATTTTGTTTTGATTACAGAGTTTGAGGTTTACTGTATCATTATTATTATTATTGATAGCGTATAGATGTTGATCTACCTTTACCATAGCACACACTTTGTAATATTTTATTGATCAAGTTTAAGAGTCTCTTTAACACTCAAGTTTATTTTATTATAATATATCAGATAATTTGTTTAAATATTTTTATTTTTGACTATTAAAACTATTTGCCTTTAGTAATGTTGGTAAATTAAAACAAACTGGTTAAATAACGAAAAATCGTAATATTCTTTAATAGATTGTTAAAAACTATCAATAATTATCGATATTGAGTTATATGAAACATGATGTCATGATAATTTTTTTGCAATATTGCCCAGCCCTATTGGCATATTCACATTCTTAGTTTTGAATTACTCGTTTTTTAAATGGTTTTATTATATTTATTTATTTATTAGTGATAGACCAAATAAAATACTAGCACAAAAACATTTTATATTAAGAATGCAGTGATAGAATTGTAATTTTTTTGGCAGATATTAATACTGATTTCAACCAAAATAAATTGGGAGAATTCCATTATATAAATTTGACTGAATTTGGATTGGAGACATTTAACATTTGACTGTCCAACATTTAAAGAAAGGCACAAGTTAAAATTTTGTTTTTTTATTAGAACATGACATTATAATATTACAATAACAGATTATTGCAATAATCTTCAATTGTGATTTTTACTATATTTCTTTTTACAGCTTTCACTTTTATTTGACATAATAAAACATATTTAATAAATTTAACAAATAAAGTCAGTACTGATGCTATCTATAAATTGGCAATTTTTCAGCTCCAAAAAAGGTTCACTATATAAAGTGCAGTCAATTTTCTTTATTGTCCAAGATGTTTTAGCTCAAACTAACAAATGGTTTTGTGCTGTCGTTTGAGCAGGGTGCACACCAGCTGCTTTCCCCATGCACTTCTGACATTTTGTACACATTAGACTTGGGTCTGATATTTTGTACAGATTAGATTTTGTTTTTTGCAAGTATTAAATGATTTTGTTCTGAGAAATATTTATTCATTGATTTATTCACCTTAGGCTTAGTCTCGGAGGTCGCCACTGTGGAATGAATCACATTTGAGAAATTTGTTGAATTATTCAAAAGACGTGCAACTTATTGTCTCTATATAATTAATAATCATCAGTGTCATCCCTTTAAGCCATTAAGGCTTTTTGACCACATCATTACTAATTTGCCAATAGCTTTATTTAATTCAATATTGGCTGATAAATATCCATGCTCAATACATCTGTGCATCCCTACTCTTTATTGAAATAAACAATTTCCCCCAAAATATTGACATAATTATGTGTCAGTATTGCATGCCCATGTTTAGAAGCTGTTGATAATTGTATTTTCAGGAGAGCCGAGATCCACGAAAGCTACACTGGCTTCTCGAAATGCTGATGGAGTGTCCTCTCAGCGGGGAAGGAGGATCATTTGTAGATGCCTGGTAAGTGTATAGTAGGTTTTGGTTCATGGGCAGATTCTGACACCCTACTTTCAATGCATACGCTGATAGTCTATCTTTTTCTGTAGTCACCTGTATGTACTTCAGGGTGGTTTGGCACAGCAGGAGTGGAGGGTCCCAGAGCTGCTGCACAGATTGCTGAGCTACCTGGAGCCCAAGCTCACTCAGGTTTATAAGAATGTCAGAGAGCGCATCGGCAGGTGGGTCTGCGTTTGTGTTCAGAGCACTCACTTGACACTTTAACACTGTTAGTCCAGGGGTTACAAATAGCCTGGGAGCTCAAACCATGTGGGCAAAATCATGATGCATTCACACTGCTGGATATAGCTCTGGGTGAAAATTTGTTCAAGAATTGGATTAAAATATTTTTAAAATACAACGTTATTCTCTCTTGAACTGATTATGTGCTTAGTTTACTAATTACATTTATAAAGTTCTACTACTGTTTTTCAATGTTTATTTATTCATTAATTTTCCTTCGGCTTAGTCTCTATTTTAGAGAGGGTAGGGATGGGTGGGGGTTTTGGCGTTTGGAGGGTTTGAGGGGGTGATTTCCACATATCTAATTCATTTAATTAAATTGTTAGAATTGCCATATTTTATCGATAATCTACTAAAGAAAAAATTGCAGATAATAGTTATATAAAAAAACAACATCCAAATAAAAAGCCATCCGCCTTTGGATTTATTTATTTATTTATTTTATAATTTATTTATTTATTTATTTATTTATTTATTTTGGTGACCCCTGGGGTGTTTATGTTATATTAAAGACACAGCAATTGCGTCAGATGCAGCACATTGATTTTATGGCATCTGGTTACGGCACTCATGTACATTAAAAATAATTACAGGCTCCAACTGAACGTGGAGGAGGGTCTCTGAGTGGCATTCTCCAAAATTTAATAAGGAATACAGTTGGTATGCGTATTGGTATGTGTGCACCATTGTGTGCATGGTTTATATGAGCAATATCACACTCGTAGCAGTGTGACATGGCTGTATATCAGCACTGGTGGGAGGTGTGCGTTGCCTTATGCTGAGTTCAGACTGCATGATTTTAGCCCTGATTTTGACTCGCCGACAGGTTTTGAGAAATCGCAGACAAACGCCTGAAATCACAGACAAATCAGTGCTCGTTCACGTGAGTGACAATCACACAGTATGAACTATCAAGGACGCGATATGAGAGAAACGCAGATGAGTCGCTGACACCGGTGAGATATTTGGCATGCTAAATATCTGGATCTGTCGGCGATTCAAATCATGGCGTGTGTAATGTTTTCTGATTGAAAATAACATCTGCAATTACCTACAGCCAATGAGAGAGCAGCATCCACTTGTACGGGTACCTGCAGGCCAGTGGGAGAAGTTAAAAGCGCTCATTTTCAGTTTATTTGGACCTAAGAAATGATGGAAAAACTAGTGTAAATTTGGCAGGAGCACTGTGTCTGTTTGACGTGTCATCTGATCAATACCACAATCAGGTCGAAAAGCAAAAAAAAAAGTTGAGGAGAGTTTGTTAATTCTCTTTAAAAGTCAGATGAGCAACACAAGTTTCTAAAGCTAAAGCCCTCTGTTTACATTATGTAGTTAATAATGAAAAATATACTACGTGACCTCGCTTTGTTTCCATGTCACTTTTCGCGTTTATTTGGTTGAGACGTAGTTAAGACAAAGTTGACTGTGATTCTTCCTATTTTAGGCCACGTTTACACTAATGCGTTTTCGTTTTCAAACGGCATTTTAGATCAAAAACGATCCGCGTTCACACTAGCATTTCATCTAGCGTTTCTAAACATCTCTGTCCACACTACTCTACAAAAACATATATCACGTGACCATTCGCGCACTCTGGGCATGCGCGTTAGAGTATAAACAGGAAGCATGTGTCTCGCTCTGCATTTGGTTATTGTTAGTCACCAAACGCTGGTTGAACGATGAACGCGAGCAATTAGCGAGTGCTCGAACAATAGCTTGCCTCTTGCGAATATATGCAGCTGCTATAGTAAAAAAAGGCAGAGTTTAACTGCACAATGGCGCCTAAAACGAACAATAGTGCAAACAACGCTCCTATTTCTGTGTCCCTGTTGTTGTTTACAGTGAAGGCTGGTCTGCCGTCTTCCGGCAGCGTTATAGTCACGTGATGGGGGCTTGACGAATAAGGGAAGGATACGCAATGACCCAAAATCCCCAATCAGGTAGCGAATCTCAGCAGCCACGCCTCTGTTTTCAGATGTCTCCGTTTTCCCCCATCCACACTGAGATGGAGCAGCAGCGTTTTAGAATGAAAACGACCTCTCCAGCGTTTTCAAAATGCTCCGTTTTTGGATCTCGAAAACTTCGGCGTAATGTGGACGGATGGCGTAACCGTAGCAAAACCTATGCGTTTTAAAACGAAAACGCATTAGTGTAAACGGGGCCTTAAAGTCATGCAGTATGAACTCTCCTGTCGTCGATCCATCCTACAGTGTAAACACAGCACTGACAGAACGCTAACCCAGATTGTCATGCGGTGTGAAAACATCTGACACATGACTACTTTGAAAATCATGCAGTCTGAACTCGGCATTAGTGTCCCACCCGTGATGATATACAGCCATATTGCAGTGCTACGAGTGTGATATTGCGTTTATACAACAGTTTGACACCATAATCGTGTATGTAAAAAAAAATCAAACACGGAGAATCTAAAAATACTTTTGTATGAGGAACTACTTTTTTCTGCCATTAATTCACATCTGCAGCTGATATCAGAACAACAGAAACCGTTGCTACTTCACCAACGTCACTTTAGAGCTAGTATTTGAATGATTCTTTTGCGTAATGTCTAAAGTAATGACAAAACAGCTGATTTTGATTGCATTTTAAAATTATAAAGCTGAGCGGCATTAAATGCTATCCTTTTACAGTGATTTCCCAGTATTTCTCTGTTGCAATCGGGATATCACAATAATTAACCCTGAAAAAGCCAAAGCAACGCAATGTGTTTGCTATAAGGAAAATTGTCAAACTGTAGTGAGTTTATTGATCTGCTGTCACTCTATGTGGGTGGAGTAATACACGAGGGTGAGGAGGCTGTACAAATATTGTACGGCTATCAGCCATTCAGATTTGAGAACCAGACAGAACTGTTGTATAAATATTTATAGCTACCTCAGAGAATATTTGAGGTCGCGAGTCACTGGCGTTGTTTTAGGGGTTGCGGGCTTCACTGCCACTTCACTGTACCCAGAATAAAGTAAAATAAAAAAGCTTTACTAATTGTTTAACACAAAGTTACTCCAATAGTTCACGCAAAGCATCATGGGGGCATAGGAAAAATTGGATGGGACCAACTGTGTAAACGGGGCTACTATAAAATACACCAGCACTTGCACTCATCCTCTTGTCGTGATTAATTTCTTTCAGTGTATTGACGTACATCTTCATGATTGATGTGGCTCTGCCCTACACTCTGCCCACTAAATCCCCACACATCGCTGAGTTCACCGAGCGGATCCTGTCTCAGCTGAAGCCCCTGATCGAAGGTGACGAGGAGATCCAGAACCATGTGGTGGAGGAGAATGGAGTAGGCGAGCAGGACGAAAGGACCCAGGCAATCAAACTGCTGAAAACAGTTTTGAAGTGGCTGATGGCCAGTGCGGGACGCTCTTTCTCCACCCCAGTCCCTCAGCAACTCCAGTTGCTGCCGCTGCTCTTTAAGGTCTCGTGTGTTTCTGTCTCATCTTTTATCCATTTGTGAGGAGTGCTCTTAAGTGGATTGCTGACTTGTTTTTCTTCCTGTCTGCAGATAGCGCCTGTTGAAAACGATGACAGCTATGATGAGCTGAAGAGAGACGCCAAGACGTGTCTGTCTCTTATGTCTCAGGGGCTTCTGTATCCTGAGCAGATCCCGATGGTACTCAGTGTGCTACACGAGGTGAGGATTCAGCCACACTGGACAAACTTTGAAGCCTAAATTTGACCTTGGCTCGTTTACTATTTAATTAATCTTACTGCTTTCCTAAGATCATTGTAAGAGAAAGAAAAACATAAATAGTTTTTGAAATGAAGCCAAATCAGTAAAAAAATTAATAAAAATATATAAAAAATGAATAAAAATTCAAACAGAAATGATAAATATTGCCTAATAAGCTAACAGAAATGCGTTATCTGAAGTGCTAAAATATTATTAATATTTTTAACTAAATGTACACCACCTGACAAAAGTCTTGTCGCCTATTCAAGTTTTAGGAACAACAAATAATAACTTGACTTCTAGTTAATCATTTGGTATCAGAAATGGCTTTTATGGATGGCAAAGACCTCTAGATTATGCATATTTTACCAAAATAAAATATGATCATGCCTTGATTTTGTAATTATTTAATTAGGACAGTAAGGTTTGACTTTGCTTAGACAAAAGTCTTGTCACTTAAAGTTATGTACAGTAACAAATATAAAGTCATGGTGCAGTGGAAAAGACGATGCCATCGTCCATCGCAGATGGCCGATAAGCTTCACGATGCTGAGCCGGCATCGCGATCCATCGCCCCGCCCCACATTTATATTGATATAACTTATTATTTGCATGTCATCTTAATAGCAATAATGGTCTTTTCATGAGCTGTGTTAAATTTTACATATAACTGCCGCTTGCAGAGCTGACAGCATCGTGAGGATTAAATGAAGGATTATACAGTACTTCTCGCGCTTAAAATGTGTAGATTCAGTGGCAAACGATGTTACCTGCAAACCTCGTCCCACAGACTTTACAGTGAATGGCTTTAATTATTTTCATAGCGGACTTGAAGCCACTGGAAGTCTTTTATCCACTCTTGGAAAAGTGTAAATGGTGGATTAACATTTAGGACATGATCACTAATAAGATGTGCCATTATTAGTAACTTTAGGTGGTTTCTAAAACAAAATCTGTCACTGTTATTTTCATTTTCTCATCTTCAGCCATTCATGCCAGAGTCCCGCAGAAAAAAGTGATTGACAGGTGGTAATTTGTGTGTAACTTTATTTTTTATGGTTTGGTTATGGGTAAAGCAAAGACTATGTGGATCAGGTAGTGAAAACGGTAGGCTACAGTTAATTAATTTGTTATGAATAAATTGATATTTAACCACCCCCGCCTACGACGATGATGCCATCGTCCATCGCGATGTTTCACATTAGACATCGAACAATGCCAAATTGGTCAACATCGTCCAACCCTACTCAAATATGTTTATGTCTGGTGACTGGGTTAGCCAATCCTGGAGCACCTTGACCTTCTTTGCTTTCAGGAACTTTGATTTGGAAGCTGAAGTATGGGAAGGAGCGCTATCCTGTTAAAGGATTTGCCTCTCCTGTTGTTTGTAATGTAATGGGCTCTCTGGCACTCTGCAGATATCTTGCATACCCTCATACTGAATTTAACCCAAAACCATGACTTGACTGATTTCTGTGGGAATGCTATGTCCATGCGGGTTCCAATAGGTCTTCTGCAGCATTTGTGATGATTGGATGGGACTGAAGATTCATCTGAAAAATCTACCTTCTGCCATTTTTTAAATGATCAACTAGAAGTCAAGTTATTATTTGTTACTCTTACAACTGAAATAGACTACAAGACTTGTAAGCTATTTATTAATATAAAAATATGAAAAAAACTGTAACATAAAAGTAAGAATAATGTGGATGTAACTTAAATAAATATCAACTTAAATAAATTGGTCATTATTAAACATACTAAAAATGGCTGTACATAAAACATTACTAATATTATTTTATTATGTTAACTAAAATAAAAAGCAGATAATAATAAATTTCATTAGTTATCTAATTTATTAGCAACCAACACATATCACCCAATCCTAATTTCTACATTTATGTTGTGAAACCATAAGCTTCTTTTTTTACATTTGCAGATTGCTGGTATTAGCTCTTGGCATGCCAGATACTCAGTGTTAACGTATCTCCAGACGATGGTGTTTTATAATCTGTTCACCATCCTGAGCAGCGAGCAGTGTGTTCAAGGCGTCAGAGCTCTGGTCATCAGGCTCCTGGAGGATGAGCAGCTGGAGGTACATCTGGGCCACAATCATTTATTTATTCCCTTTCATGCACCCTTTTTCATTAAAGCTTCATCTCTGTGCGTGTCTGTGCTGTAGGTGAGAGAAATGGCTGCCACCACACTTAGCGGCTTCCTGCAGTGCAATTTCCTGGCTATGGATTCCTCCATGCAGACTCACTTTGAGGCTCTATGCAAAACCAGATTGCCCAAAAAGAGGAAAAGAGACGTGGGTTCTGTGATGGACACCATTCCTTCTGTTGGTATGATCAGACTTTAATCAAACGCAGTGCTGTGCTGTTTTAGCAAGAGAAGTGGGACAGTGGAAACATACCAAAAATTCAACAGCAAATGTCATTTAAGTTCAGGTTCAATACCAGCTCTCTCTAATTATCCTGTCACAGATGTGCATATTTTGTGGTTAATAAATAAAATACTAAAATGTCAGTATGACAAGATACTTTCACAATGTTTTATTTCAGCCAGCCAGCCTCGGCTCTTCCGGTGAACTGTCTTTCCATTATAAAATTGCCACGTTTAAGGTCTGATTTCATTTTAAATCAGTGATATTCATTGCCTGATAGACATACAATATAACGTGGGTCTCAGACCAGACAAAAATCACTACAATAAATTTCAATTTACCCTGCCATGTCTTTAAAATATGACGGTTTATTTTACCCCAGTATTTTCAATGGAGTTTCTATGCTTGCCTGTTGATCCTGATGGCGCTTGTGGTTACATGGTCTTTAATATCATTTTATGCTTGAACAGCTAAGTGAAAGCTTAAGTCTATTTAACTGAATGTATTGTAATTACATTACAACATTGATGCTGTAAAAGGAACCTTGTGAAACTGAAAATAGTCACATTAAGCTTTCACCAGAAGTATATCATTGGCTGAAAAACACGAGCTGTGCATATAGCCCATTAAAAGAGTTTGATATATGTCCTGGACAAAAAAAAAAACATTATAATAAGAAGTTGAGTACACAAAACCTTTTAGTCAAATTAGTTTTTTATTTATTTATTTACTGGGAGATTTGAATAATTTAAAGAGACAAAAAAGTTTTTTTTATTTGTTATCTGAACATTTTAGTATTTTGACTTAAAAATACAGATTAACATGAGTATTTTAAATATAAATAATATTTTAATTATATTGAATATATGACCAGGTGTATGTTATTTTAAGGACTTTTAAATAATTTTATAATTATTATATGATATTTACAAGATAAAAATAAGCCCACAAAAATAACATAAGTCCTATTAAAATATTCTTAAAAGTTTTTTTTTGTATTTTCTGTCATGTATAGCACAACGTCAGTCCTGGAGGTCCAATGTACTGCAGAGTTTAGCTCCAAGTTGTTTCAACACACTTGCCTGAAAATTTCTAGGATACAAATAAGGGTGCACTCACACTTTGTTTGACAAGTGTGAATGCTCTGAATTTGGCCCAGGCGTGGTTCAGTTGGCTGGCCCTGGCCCGATTGGAAGAGGTGTACCAAAGCGCAGTTTGATTGGGCTTTAGCGTGGCACGCTTGTAGTGAGAGTGCAAAACGCGCCTGATCCCAAAACCGAAGGCGCAACGTCATTTTTTAGGGACTTTTTAATGGGTTTCATTAATCATTCTTACTTTTCAATGAACACAAACTGTCATAGTTTATTAAAGACACAAACCCCTTGCTGCATGTCAGTTCCACCTTCAGCAAACCTTCTAATACCTGCAGCATCATGACTTTTATGATAATTTATGAGCGTCAAATGTTGTGGATCTGTTCCGCAAAATATTTGACTGCATGTCACTGCATCCCAAATGACTAAAAATAATACAAAACAATATAACTAACGCACTGTGCTGAGCGAGAGCGCTTCTCTTCCTGTTAAACTGAACAGTTTCATCATCGATGACGGAAGCACACTCAGGTTCGGAAGGTAAAGATGCAGTGTGAGTGCAGGCCGTCGGGAGGGAGGTGGGGGTGGGAGAGACAATCGTGCTTTATTATGGTTCAAAGCAAGGTTCAGGTGTGTCTAATTGGGTTTAAGTAAACTCTGGTTAATTGGGTTAGCTAAACTCTGCTGGACACCAGAGATCTCTAGGGATGTTGAGACAGATTTATATAAAAAAAGAATAATAGAAATAACAATTAAAAACATGCTCCTCTGTCCTCAGATCTAGTACGGCGTCACGCAGGAGTGCTGGGTCTCAGCGCGTGCATCTTATCCAGTCCGTATGATGTCCCGACCTGGATGCCTCAGCTCCTCATGGACCTCAGCGCACACCTCAATGACACGCAACCCATTGAGGTACACGGCTCGTCACAGCAAACACAATTGCTTTCTGTCTCCTCCTTGTGCTCTATGCTCACAGGGCCCATTAAATCTAACAAAAATCAATACAAGCCTCTCTCCGTCTGATTTAGATGACCGTGAAAAAGACTCTGTCTAATTTCCGCCGCACTCATCACGACAACTGGCTGGAGCACAAACAGCAGTTCACAGACGACCAGCTCGTGGTACTAACAGACCTCCTGGTGTCTCCCTGCTACTATGCATAGACAGGTACGTTACAAAGACATTTTTTTATGTGTCATGACATAGATTGTTTAATGAAATAAATGTTCATATTTTTAATACATGGTGGGGAAGAATGGAATTTAATGCAGTGCTTGTCTGGTCAGATGCCCACTTTATATTGTATATCTATCAGGCAGTGAAGATCACTGATTTTTAAAGAAAAAAGATCTTAATCATGGTAATGGCAAGACAGTTGTTCATTTACCCCATTGGTCCTCAATGGACAGGACAGTGATGACTATGCATGGGCCGATTTGGGATCGTGACTGTATGATAAACTTGAACATGAACTTTATGATATCATGGTAATTACTCTAAAATATGTTCTTTTTAAATGTATGGGTAAAAAACAACCCTTTCCTCCACTGAACACAAAATATTTTATTTTAAGAAACATTTTAAATATTTTGGAACAGTAGCTTTTGATGTGAAGGGTCCTTTTGTTGCTGGAGAGACTGTTGCCCTAAAAAACTAAATAAAATAGTCACAAAAAACAAGTAAAAAAAACTGTAAATATATCATAAGAACCATATAACAGAAAATTCTGGCTTTAAAACCTTAACTTTTCCAAACCGATGTAAACCGGTTATCGTCCCATGCCTAGTGATGACCTCAGAATACGACTATTCATAATTCTGAAGATTGATTATGCTAGAGAAATATGCTTGCACTTTGTCATGGACTATATCTAAATAGATCATTTTCAAGCTGGTAAATAAGACATTTGTCTTTATCAAAATAAGTATATCCCCGGGGACTTTTAATTTTGTATAAAGCAGCTCAGGCGCTTCTCATGAACTGTTACGCCATTATAAACTTGCTACGTTTAAGAGCTGGTTTGTTTTCAAATCAATGATCTTCACTTCGCCTAACCTTAAAGTGGGACAAGAAGCACTGCATCAAATTCATTAAGTATTTCCATGCCTTGTCTTTAAAAATAATTAAAAAATGTCTTTTAAACATTTACATTTAAAATTTGTAGCGTTTTTAAATTGTTCACTACTATTTGTGGTATAACCGTTGAAATTTAACTTTTTATCAGTCATTTATCAGAATGGATTTGTATCCATTTTGGACATATATTTTTCTGAGCAATTTTTTGTCTCCAAGATAACACATGGTTAGTTTTGAGAGGTTTAAATAAAACCTCCACGTGAACCTTCTTTTACTCTTCCATTTGTCTGTTGTCGGCAGTAGCTCAAGAGGCCGTTTTATGTAGGGGTAAAGAAAAATATTGATTCAGCATAGTTTTGCGATATTTTCAATGCCATATTCATACAGACACTCATTGATATACAGTAGTCCCTCATTGTTCGCGGGAGTTATGTCCTAAAAATAACCTGCAATAGACGAAATACGCAAATTAGTCAGCTTTTATTCATTTATTTTCTTTTCAGCTTAGTCTCTTTATTAATCTGGGGTTGCCACAGCAGCATGAACCGCCAACATATCCAGCATATGTTTTCCGCATCGGTTGCCCTTCCAGCTGCAACCCATCACTGGGAAACATCCATACACACTCATTCGCACACATACACTATGGACAAATTTGCTTAACCAATTTACCTATAACGCTCTTTGGAACCGGAGCACCCGGAGGAAACCCACTCAAACACGGGGAGAACATACAAACTCCACACAGAAACGCCAACTGACCCAGCCGAGGCTCGAACCAGCGATCTTCTTGTTGTGATGCGATTGTGCTACCCACTGCGCCACCATGCTGCCCTGTAGTCAGCTTTATTTTGTAAAAGTATTGTAGATGTTTTAAGGCTGTAAAACCCCTCACTATACACTTAACACTTTTCTCAGGCAGCCATTAACATTTTCACACTTTTTTCTCTTGTTTAAACACTCTCAAAGTTCAAACATTATAGAATGAAGTGCAGTATTATAGAATGAAACCAAAGATCAAATTCATTTGATCTCTGTTTATTTATTCCATAATGGCACCCTACAGCCATGTAACTTCTACCTTCCTTTACCATGTCCAGAAGTTCAGCTTTTTGTGCGATGGGTAGCATCTTCCTCTGCCTTTTGGGTGTTACCGCAGGTGCCTTTGACTGTGCAGAACATTTTGTCAACATTGTGGAAAGAAAACTTGCAAACATACAGTACAGCACTGCTAGTGATAGAAGATTTATGTACATTTGGAACGCATTCTGTACTGTACAGGAGACACAGAGGAGATTGATTGACAGTAGTCTACAGCCAGTCAGGATGCAGAACACAATGTGCTAATCAGGACACAGAACACAAAGTGCTGTAAATACATTTTTTTTAAAAAGCATGTCTAATTGCTAAAAAAAAAAGTAAAACTGCGAGGCCGTGAAAAGTAAACCGTGTTATAGCGAGGACCACTGTATCACCAATATTTTAATATACTATTGGGTTGCATAAAACTTTTTATTTTTTCAGTCCACTGACTGAGTCACCTTTAGCATGCAGTTAGTAAGTAAAATAAAGATGATTTCATTGCAGAAAGGTGCATGCAACATTTAAGACAGTAAAGTGTTGGTCAGTGTGTGCCTGACTGTCCCATTTTTTCACTGCACTAATCACATAAAAGTGAGAAACTTAGAAATGTTTCTGTTTCGTTTAAAGGAAAAGGGTAATCAATTGCAGTATGTTTAATAATCTGTTTTCAATAATATTGTATCATGGAGGCTCTGGTGATTCCCATTTTAAGTTAATTTCTTATGTCATGACTAGGGCCAGACAGAATGTGCAGACATTTTTTGCTGTTTCTGCGCTGAATATTGTAAAAAGTCTGCAGGTTTATGCGGAATGATTTTGGGAGTATCGTAGCTAAAAGCTTAATATGTTAAATAAAAAACAATACATTTTTAACTTTTAATTATTGTTTACAATGCAAATCCTATTAGATGCGTTCATTTAGTAAATAAAGTTTTTCATATATCTACCATATTTCTACTAAAAAACTGAAATTATTACTTTACAAACTATATTGTATATAAATCATATAAACATTTTCATATTAGGTAGTAATATGAATAGACATCCAGCGTTCTCCAGTCTCCGGCGCCTAGACTGCTGCTCTGCACAAGAAGTTCCTTCACTTCGTCAATTGGTGTTTGTTCCTCACCACTGTCGCCACTGGCTTGCTTGGTTTTGGGACTTGTGGATCTGCACATCGATGGATTTGCTCTTCATTGTTTGGACTTTCAGTAGTGAAATTTAAACCACGCTGAACTGAACTGTAGTCTGAAAACTGGACTGACACAGATTCAATTTACTAGAACTTCTATGTTAAGCTGCTTTGACACAATCTACATTGTAAAAGCGCTATAGAAATAAAGATACATTGAATTGAAATTACTGAAATTTATTTAAAAACTGAATAAATATAAATGTACACACATTTACACACAACTAAATAAATAGATGGGCTGAAAATCTGTGGATTTCTGAGTGAGCCCTTTTAGTAAATTTAGAAATTGTTTCGAGGCAAATGAATCCTGTGATGCCTAATAAATCTTATTTGGCAGCTCTTTAGGTTTCAAGACAGCCATAGATTTACCTCACAGATTTTGACCATTCTAATATTATATTCTCTTGCCATAGTAACTCATTAAAGAAAGAGAAAGCTACTTAATTATCTTAATTATATTATCATGACCTGAGAATATATATATATATATATATTTCTCATTTCAGGTTTTGACAGCGTTTCTGCAGGTTTTAGTTTATATATATATATATATATATATATATATATATATATATATTCAAATCTTATGCATTCACGAGGACATGACGGAAGGACAAAGACGCTCATGATGTCGAACCCACGAGTGCATGATGAAAGGAGGGCAGGAGGCAACAGAGATAGGCATGAAGTTAAGAACACAAGACCTGAGGCGAGCAATTTACAATTCAACCACCTAGAAATACAGTCTGTATGTACTGTTTGTATGTATATATCTAGCCCATATTTTTGCATTTTTCAAACTATACTTAATATTTAAGGTTTACCAGTGCAGGAATGTACGGCCTGCAGTCTGTAATATTATTGTACAGATAGTTTTTTCTTTTTTTTGAAGGAGGGGGGGGGTGAACTGGGGTGTTGAACTGTGTGATGATACACAGATTGCCTAAGGATCGCCACATAAATCCAACTCAAAGCCCCCATCATGCACTCTGATGTGAGTTTTTAATGTTCTGAGCACTCGACGATCGCTCAACGACTGAATCCATTAAATTTAGACATTTTTGTTGCATTTAACTGTCTTTTTAGCGCATAGCTAACATTTTACTTCAGCAGCATGCGATTCTTGATCGAGTTTTTTTTTTGCCCCACCAGCAATTTTTGGATAGATCAAAACGTTTGTTCATTGCATCGATAAAATGACGAACAATATATTTGGGCCGAGTTCTCATTATTTATCATCACATGAGGACGCAAGTCTGAGTACTGTGACGTTATTGTGGTATGTGTGTGTGTGTGTGTGTGTGTGTGTGTGTGTGAAAATAGCTGTGACATTGTCTTGTAGCTCCGCTCACATGCCATCATAACAGGGTTTTCTTTGTGTCCTCTGTGTATTTATATGTGTATGTATGCATTTATGTACTGTACATATGCATTTATCTATGCATAAGCGACTGACATGTCTTCTCTTGAGAACTGCTTGAAGAGTATGAGAACGTAAAGAGAGTATGTGGACGGCGGTGGATTCGTGCGTGTGATGGCGTGATTGTGCATGTTTGTAGTTTGGATCCTATTTTGAGCTGTTTTCTATTGGCATGTGACAGAATCCAGGATTGTCCGTATTCCAGCCTCAGAATCCCTTTAGATTGAATCACACACAGCGCCAGGAAAGGGCTTCGGGGTCGTTACTATTACCATGGTTAGTTCTGTTTTAAATTCTGGAGTGTACATAACAGGAACATTAGCTTAGTGCCAAAACTGCAGTGATTTCTCTCTATTTTTTTAGATGTTTGCTTTGTTTTACTCTCAAGGCCAATAAATGTATTGTTTTTAACAAAATAAAATGTAAGGACTCATTTTTTTTCTTTCCACAATCTTGCTGTTTATCTGGGAAGTATAGTTTTTTGAATGCATACAGTATGGTTGTGAATTCAACAACCATCGAGTTCACATACCACAGAGTTGTGGATAAGTGGAGTTGTAATAATTCTGACAGAATCCATAATAAATTAATACAAAGTCAAACCTTTGCTTGTGTAAATCTCACAGACCCCATTTTGTTGTTGTTGTTGTTGTGTGTGTGTGTGTGTGTGTGTGTGTGTGTGTGTGTGTGTGTGTGTGCGCCAGTTATTTTTTGTTTTAATAAACAAGAAAAGGAAGACTTTATCTTTTTGGAAAAAGGACCTGAAAACATGTGCATGTACAGTTGAAGTCAGAATTTATAGCCCTCCTGAATTATTAGACCCCCTTTATATATATATTTTTCCCAATTTCTGTTTAACGGCAAGATTTTTTCAACACATTTCTAAACACAATAGTTTTAATGACTCATTTCTAATAACTGATTTCTTTTATCTTTGCTATAATGATAGTATATAATATTTTACATACATAATACATACATATTTTTCAAGACACAAGTATTCAGTTTAAATTGGCATTTAAATGCATGACTAGGTTAATTAGGCAAGTTAGGGTAATTAGGCAAGTCACTGTATAACAATGGTTTGTTCTGTAGAAAATTGAAACAAATATTGCTTAAGGGGGTTAATAATATTGACCTTAAAATGTTTTTTTTTTTTTTTATTAAAATTTTTTTTTTTATACTGAAATAAAACAAATAAAACTTTCGCCAGAAGAAAAAATATTACAGTACTGTTAACAATTTCCTGTAGAATTTACAGCAACTTACTGGCAGCAGTTTGCCAGTAACTTACTGTACAGCACCATTTATATTGCTGTATATGAAGTTACGTATACAAAATATTGACAAAAAATATAAAGCAATTTCCACAATGCAACTCTAAAATACAGTACCATACTGGGATGCATTTCCCAAAACTATCGTTAGCCAACTAAGGTCGCAAGTTTCGTCGTTACAAACATAGTTATTTGATTTGGCGTTTTCCAAATCCATCGTTCCAATGAACATTCACAAACTGCACCGCAAACTTGTACGCTTCCTCTAGAGTTGTAGTTAGAAGCAGAATTCCTGGCTGTGTTCTATTCCCAGTCATCCCCACTATGCCCTGTTCATTTCGAACATTTTAACATTTAAACTCGGAAACATTTAAAAACAAAGCATTAAAGTCATCTCTTTTAGGTTTAATTTGCTTTCAAAGTATTTTTACAGTTCAGTTTTCGCTATCTTTATATTGACAATTGCGTTCCCTTTGTAGTGCACTTTGAAAACATTTATGCCATTTTGACCGCAGCCGTGGCTCATGACGAAAGCTATAGGTGACCTATTATTTAAAAGCAGAATTTACCTAACGTCTACAAAGCTTGTGAAAACAAAATATATAGCATATGTTAATGCTTTTTTAATTTATAGTAGGTTACTTATTAAGAAATGTGTCTGTAGCCTACTGTATAAGACATGGGCCTGTTAGTTAGAACATTTCTGCAGTGGTTTGCAAAGTTGTAAAAGTGGCCTTAAAAAAATGAACAAAATATAAATAAAATAAATAAACAATATCCTTCTTGATGCTAATATAATGATAATAATAATTATTATTATTACTTTATAAATAGCCTACTGTAAATTACAACCATTAACAGTTTATATATGAGATTAGAATACGTGTTAGCTAAGTGGTTTTATGTTTTAGCATAGAATATGGAATATTCTCAACAATATATACATAGGCATATATTTCAGTTTATATGGAAAACGAGTGCATGTTTTTACCAAAACTAATACTGGATTTTTTTTTAAGTGCGTGTTTGTAAACTATAATTTTATTCAAAAAATTATGGGCATTTTCTCTAAAGAAGGTGTTACTTTGCCCTGTTTAGAGCGTCATTATGAAGGTTTTCGTTATAAGTAACGTGGTTCAAATGAATGATCTGTGACAAGGGAACTACGGATTTGGGGAAACACTTGTCACTACATCGTTCATTTCCCAAACAATGCATGGTACTATGATAGTTCAGCCATGAGTTATGTCGATGTTTGTGAAATGCACCCCTGCATAGCTGTCCTACAGTAAAATTAATTGCTCTGTTAAACATAATTTGGGTAATATTTAAAAAAGGGAAAAGGAGGGCTAATAATTTTGACTTTAACTTTATGTAACTATCTCATCCCACATTAATTTATGGGGAGCAACTTCAGTTAATAAAAAAATATAAATATTTGGCTATAATGTTGGACAATAAACTTAAGTGGGATGTGTGGACTGACTGTAGAAGGAAAAAGCTTCCACAAAGAATGTACTTCTTAAAGAAACTATTATTTTTTAATGTTGACAACACATTGTTGATTATGTTTTAAAGTGCTTTTATCAAAAATATTGCAACATTTTGTGTGATCTGTGGTATAGAAATGCTTCTGAGGCCCTGAAGAAGTCACTGGGGAAGGTGATAGCCAGTTGGGAATAAAACTAAATAGCATTGATGGTATATACAAAGAAAGAGTACTAAATAAGGTTATCATGATTGTCAATGATGAGACATCCATTATTATACACCTTCCAATTGTTACCATCAGGTCGTCGATATTGTGTTCCCAGATGTGTAAGAAATGGGACAAAATGATCGTTTATACCTCAAGCAATGAAGGTTTTTAACTTCCTCCTCTCTCAGTAGCAGTTGACGGCCAGTAGACTGGATATTTATTTTTCGAGGTACCATGTTTTAAAATGATTTATTTATATAAATGTCAGATGTCTCTTTGAGTGTATACTGCACATGAAATTTCCCTACAGGGACAAATAACTAACTAAATTAACTGACTAAAATATAGCTCTGGAAAAAGGTCAGGGTTATTATCAGTTTTCTTAATTTGCTGTTAAAAGGTGAGTTTTATTGGAGGGGAGAAAAATTTTCGTTTTTTTTTACACCAAAAACTTGTAGTAGTAGTAATAATAATAATAAGCCTACTATTATTTATTTGCAGAAAATTTAGGTTGTTAAATGGATGAAAGGTGGACGGAGAGACATTGATGGACGTTTGCTGTTTCATATTGCAAAAATTACAAAAAGAAAAAGTGAATTGGATGGAAAAATATTCTTAAATTTACTTGATATAAAAAAAGCATTTCTCTGTTTATTTTGTCTATTCAATTCATTATTTATTTTTTGCCTGTGTTTTTCGGAGGGTAAAATGTGACCTAACCATGTTTATATTCATGCGATTCACCTCACCATGGCTTATTTTAAAGTATGGAACTTCATAAATAAACTGAAAATGGCTTTGTAACATATTCAAGTATTCGGAGTAAAATAAAAACAATCTCTGAATATTAAAAATCCTATTTTTTACATTTTCATGGACGTACCCACCACTTACATGTGGTATATACTGAAATCTGCTTTAGCTTCTCATGTTAAGTGAGACAAATGATTTGTAGGACATCAAATCAAGTGCTTATTGGAATGTTTGATCCCATTTCATATTAAGTGTCCTAAATAAAAGTCATAACAGTGTCCTAACTACATAGTACAAAACACTAATGATGAATTTGAGGTGATGTATAGGTAAGGTAAGGGACATGTTTTGTAGTATGAGTAGGTTTAAGGGTATAGATTAAGGTTTAAAGTCAACAGTGTAATTATTAATGTACATTGTACAGTGCATTGTACTGAATTATTAATTCAAATGTAAGTACATAATATTTAATGCCACTTAATATAAAGTGGGACCAAATATTCAGTAAAGTTACTACTGTATATTAAACAGCTATTTTGTAGCTTATCTTATGCTTTTCCAGCTGATCTTTTTCAGTACAAACAGATTCCTGAGCTCTTCGGTAGACACTTGGTTGATCAGTCCATGTCCTCCTGCTCCTGCAGCTGCTTCACCAGACGCTCCAGAGAGAACAGATGATCATCCAGGTCTTCAGGTACTAGTTGTCGGAGGGCATCTGCCAGCTCAAACAGGTAATCTGTATTCTTGCCACTGGGGCCTACGGACTTGACTATCTGCTGAGCAATTGTCTCCAGTGGCGCGGGGCCAAGGTAATTTGGGTTGTCGCAGGAGCCGATATAGAGCAATGTGTCTTGCATTGGCTGCTGTTGTTCGTCTTTGGGATGGAATGTAACCGTGATTACGCCGTAGCCTCCTTTTTCACGGTAGTCTAGATACTCTTTCACTTCCTGTTCTTGGCCTGATGGCAACTTGTAAGCAACGCCCCACACACAGCCCTACAGGCAAGTACAGAGTGAACCAACAAGAAGAAGAAAATAATTTATTCACTTTTGCTTGTGTAATTCTTGTTGGTATGTAGGACAAATGTCTGATTGGATGTCTAAATAAAATATGTAAATGTTATATTGTTAATTGATATCAAGTAGGCGTGTGACAAGTCTAATGAGTGGGACAAATCATATGAAGTATGTTTCTAGATAAATGAAGGTGCAGAAATAATGTTTAAATATCAGATGTTGATTGTCAGCTTAAGACGATCAAAAAAAAATACATGCAATATATTGCAATATATTTTTGCAATATATATATATTTTTTTATCAATTTAATAAAAAAATAAGACTTAAAAAAAGATTATTCTTAAAAAATATTAAAATATAAAAAAAATGTATAACTCTTGATTTATTTAAAACGAATGGTGGATTAAACAACCTGTTGTGTATCAAGAAATAATCTGATAATCTGACAGCATAAAAATATTATAATTATGAATTAATATTGTATATATATATATATATATATATATGGGTTTAAAACTAGCTACATTTCATGCAAGGTTAATTAGCCTATTTTTAGTCTACTTATAATTTTTTTTATATTATTTATCTAGTATAAGATGAAATTTAATATTTTTAAAGTTTCAGTTTAGGTCACAATTGTGATTTATTTAAACAATCATAAAATATAATAGTGACTAAAAAGTTGACTAACGCATTGCGTAAACTATTATAAACAGTTTTAGGGTTGCCTACAGAAGTTTAACATTTACAACTAAATAAACCTTAAGTGAGGTTAACTGTTAGTCATTATCATTTTAAACTTTATAACAATGATTCATGAACTTTAGAGGCAAACTAACCTTAATTATAAAAGCGTGAATGTATATATATATATAAGGTAAATTTATTGTAAGATATTACTTTATGACATATAGATTCATTATATGTACAGTTGAAGTCAGAATTATTACCCCCCCATTACATTGTGTTTTTTCAACACATTGCTAAACATATTAGTTTTAATAACCAATTTCTAATAACAGATCTATTTTATTTTTGACATGATGGTAGTAAAAAATATCTTACTAGATATCTATATAGCTTAAAGTGACATTTAAAGGCTTAACTGGGTTAATTAGGTTGACTAGGCAGGATAGGGTAAATAGGAAAGTTATTGTAAAATTATGTTCTGTTCTGTAGTCTATCGAAAAAATATATATAGCTTAAAGGGGTTAATAATCTTCACCATAAAATGTTTTTTAAAAAAAATTTAAACCGATTTTTATTCTACCCGAAATAAAACAAATAAGACTTTCTCCAGAAGAAAAAATATTATCAGACATACTGTGAAAATTTCCTTCCTGTTAAAAATCATTTTTGAAATATTTAAAAAAGAAAAAAAAAAAATCAAAGGGGGGCTAATAATTCTGACTTTAACTGTATATGAATAGTACATTTAGTGTAAGATATTAGTTTGATATATAATATACAGGTTATTATATATGTATATGAATGGTAAATTTAGTGTAAGATATTAGTTTGATATATGATGATATATATTATATAGTTTATGATATATGTATATGAAAGGTACATTTAGTGTAAGATATTAGTTTATGATATTTGATTATATATATTTTGATATGTATATGAAAAATAAATTGTGTAAGATATTAGTCTATGATATATAGTTTATGATATGTATATGAAAGGTAAATTTAGTGTAAGATTATTAGTTTATGATACATGATATATAGTTTATGATACATAATGAAAGGTAAATTTAGTGTAAGATATTGGTTTACATCTTATCTAATATCCCACGAGCAGCGCGTTCGTGTCATACAGTATATATCACCACTGTATTGGCTTAAGCCGTATAAATCGAGCAGTATTTAATAGGTTGACAGTCATTACCTCAGGATCCTCTATTAATGTCACCACTCGGCCAGGCTGAAATACAATCAATAAGACATAAAAGTGTTAATCGGACTCTGTTAAGTGCTCTGTCACCCTGAAAGGTCACTATGACTGAACACCTGCTGACTGTTGATCAACCCGGAGGACTTTAATGTCGAAATTACCTTTCCAGGAACTCCTCGGTGATCCGTACTTCCCTGCCAGAACCGGCGACTGAAGCCCTTGACGAAGCCCACTCGTTTGTCCTCGTACGGGAAGTCAACTTTCCAAATCAAAGAGCCGTAGCCGAAAACCCACATGTTTGCTGCCGGTGTCACGTTAAGTTAGCTCACGGTGTGTCAGAACACATGCTCAGCTTATATAGCGACGGACGGCTGTTTGTTTATCGGGCCCGTGTGCCTCTCACGGGTCTGGTTAGGTTAGTTGACACGGTTGGCATAGGTGTGGACTAAACACAGAGATTAGTACCAATGAAGAATACAAAAGAAAGACAAGGTTACTTGCCATGGGCAGATGCGTCTTTCATCAAGTTCAGTCTGAACGTCATTTAAGGGAACGGAATGTTATCATTTACAAGCTGCCAATCTTGTTTATATATGGTTTCGGTACAAAAATAAATACAATAAACGTTGACATCTGTACGTCATTAAATTTAGGTTTAAGCTTGGTAATGGATCAAATAAAACATTTCAAAATAAAAGCCAGTTTATCGGGTTAAAGTAAACCCCTAGCTAAAATGACCATCGTAACCAAAATTTTCCTGAGCATAATTATTACAGCACTGATGAAATTTTAGATTTTTTTTACAGTACTAAAACTAATAAATAAATAAAAACAGATGTGGCATTAACTATACAGATGGGTTAAAGTCGTTTTATGTAAATTAATTTGCGGATTTGCGCATATATTAAAACTGTTTTCTAACTCTTATTTAAGGGATATAAGAGTGCATTTTATCGCTTATTTATTTGTTGCTGCTATACTTCGTGTAATAATTAAGAACGAAGTGTAATTAATGGAGTATGCCCTACAAATAAGTGTTTTAAATATATAGACACACACAAACACAAATATAGTTTTAAAAATGTTAGGTGATTTTAGTCTAGTTAGTACATCGATTAATCAATGAAAAAATGTATTTTATATGGTTATTCCCCTCTTATTTATGGACGGAACACAAAGTCATACACGTTTGTTCTAGCCGGAGTCCTAAATAAGCCAATCACAAAACAGCGTCACCGGAAATGTCCGTTATATTTTTCGGATCCTGAAACTAATGTTGTACTTTTTTATAATCATTCAGGTGTTTACAGATGCTTTAGCACAGCAGTATAATTTCTCTTTATTGTATTGTGGATGTCTTATAAGTGTCGCAGCTGTTAAGTCATTATTTTGCAGGCAAAGCATTGTTATTTGCAAGCTTATCATAATTAGTGATGTACAGAATGTTGTTCTGAAGTATGGACTTTACCGAGTGTTATGCAGACTCTTGCTCAGCCGTCGCGCTGGCTGCCCGGGACGGGAAGAGTCGCCGAGTTCAGAAGCTCATCCGGAAAGGTTTTGCGGTGGACGTGAAAGATAACCGGGGCTGGAACGCTCTGCATGAGGCTGCGGCGGCTGGAACAGCGGGGTGTGTTCGGCTGCTGCTCCCCGCCGCTGGTAACCGTTTATTATTTACTATATATATAGTTTCATGAATGGAACCCTTGCCTTACAGAAGACATATAAATAAATAAATTGACTGACTACAAATACAACACCAAAGAGATTAATTGTAAATTGTTTAATGTGTGGTTTAGTTGAAAACAAAACTTGTGTTCCGTGTAGCCTAAATGTCTGTTTAAAACCCACCAAAAAGCCTAATTTGAAGCTACACTACAGTCAATAATTTTTAAATGCATTAATCACTTAAAATAATAATCACTTTTTATTTTTTATGTAGACTGAGAATGCTAATGAAAGCAAATGAGCGGGTGCATTTTATGGCAGAGGCGCATTTCTCTACACAACACCGGTGTTTTTGATATTTTATTTCCAACCTTAATCAAACACACCTAAACCTGTGAATCAAGGTCTTTCTATGTATTCTAGAAACTTCCAGACAAGTGTTTTAAAGGAAGTTGAAGCTAAACTATGCCGCACACCGGACCTCCAGGATCAAGTTTGGGCACCCCTGTTTTAGAGCATCAGTGGAGGGATAGTTTACCTAGGAATAGAAATTCTGACATTGTTTTCTCACCCACATTTCATTCCACAAACATGACCATATGCAATGTATGACTTACTGACCGACTTTGGTCAAACACGAGAAGCAAATATTTAGCAGAGTTTCTGACCTGTTGTTGCTTAACATAAAGTAAAAATAAATGTGAACTGGGCCTAATGTTAGACGAGGTACACAATTGTGTGTCATATTCAAAGTGTTCAAAGATGTAAACTGATTATTTTTTTCTTTAAAGTTTATAAACATTTTTATAAACTTATCTTCAACACTTGGATTAGATTTATGATTTTCTTTTTTCTGAGAGTTAAGGTAAGTATTGCATTGTATAGGAGCGTTTGATTTAAATAAGCACGTTTACATTTTTATTTAAAAGAACATGGAATATGTCATTACTGATTGTCCTAAAAGTATTTAAATATTTATATTACTATATTGTCACTACATTCATTTATTTTGTTTTTCGGCTTAGTCCTTTCATTCATCAGTGGTCGCCACAGTGAAATGAACCGCCAACTTATCCAGCCATATGTTTTACGCAGCGGATGCCCTTTAAGCTGCAACCAAACACTAGGAAACACTCATACACGCTTGCATTCACACACAAACACTATGGCCAATTTAGCTTATTCAATTCACTTATAGCGCATGTCTTTGGACTGTGGGGGAAACCAGAGCACCTGGAGTAAACCCATGCGAACACGGGGAGAACATGCAAACTCCACACAGAAATGCCAACTGACTCAGCCAGGGCTCGAATCAGCGACTTTCTTGCTGTGAGGTGACGGTGCTACCCACTGAGCCACTGTGCTGCCATTATTACTACAACTTTGTTTAAATAAATTAAACTAACTATATATTTTATAATATGATACCTATATTTGCTCAGCATAAATGAGTTGCACTCCCTTATGAAAATGTATATTTGGTCAACTAACATCTTTAGGAATTGAAAGATAATACATTTAAATTCAAATGAGTTATTGCAAAAAATATTCTGAACTACAAATTTTCAACAGTGTTATTTTTTTATGTTTCTCTTGGTTAGATCTTTTTTATCAGTTTTTGTCTTTTGTACTGTCTAATGTAATTACACAAACATATATTATTGTTTAACAATCTCAAGAAAATATCAATTTAAAAGAGGTGTGCTCATTTATTTCAAGAGCTGTATGTATTTTCTCTTTATATATCCACATCCGTCTATAGTTTTTGTTTTATTTCTTACATTTTTTTATAACTTGATGTTTTATTAAAATTGAAGAATTTCGTAATTCAAAATTTAAATTATAGTTTAGACGGTTTGCAATTCTGAGCTGTCTTTTACAGTCAATTTACCAGTTTATTTTAATATTTCCAATACTAAAACAGCTACAATGGAAATAATAAAAAAAGTCCCAAATACAGGCCCGTACCCAGCCTGGTGAAAGGGGAGGTTCTTTTTTTTTTCTCAAAAAATTGACCTTTTTGCAGTTATACGCCTCATTTTTGCAGTTATATACCCCATTTTCTATTTAATTATGATATTTTAAATACTAAATTTTAGTGAAATTTTAAGCACTATTTTTAGCTGGATTCGATTGTCGGATGGTCATCTTAGCCACACTTTTTAATGTACCAAAAATATTTCCAAAAGATTTAGAATAAAGAAATGTAAAATAAATTATTTTTTTTTAATAAAAATTGATTACATCTTATATCATTAGAATAAAAAATAGGAATCTGTTAAAGTTTTATATTAAAAACTCAAGTCTATTGTCATTTATTAGGCAAATAACAAACTGGCCAGTAACCACAATAGTCAAAATAGCATTCAAAATGATTTTAATATGGGTTGCTTTTGGTGCTTCACAGCTTTTTATTGGTCTTTTTTCTTTTAAGAATAAGGTCTAAGATTTAAAATAAAAGTTATTTGTAAAATGTTTTCCAAAACATTACAGTAGGGAGAGAAGAGTTTACTTGTGTCAGATTGTATGTTTTCCTGCACAGCTGGATGTTGGAAAAATAATTGTTAGCATTGGCCAAAACTGATTATCTGAAGTCACAACAACCAACAGAGGATTCCATTTGGTCTTAAAGCCTTTTTCGATGGCTTATTTTTTCAAAAATATGATGGCATAGCAGTCAAAATAGGACAAATGGGCTCATGTATGGGACATATTCTGGACCTTTGTCAATGAGGGGTGGGTTTTCCGAACCACCTGCTACGGACCTGAAATAAAAAGTCCAAAAATCACAAAATAACTAAAATAAAATTCTAGACTTTAATTTAAACTATGAACAGGCTTACAGTATAAAAAATAGAAAAGCACAATAATTCAAAACAGACTTGACTAATTCAAAAATGTTAATGTAAATTGTAATGGTATGTTAGTATTAGTAAAAAAAAGTGATGACAGGTAATTTTTTATATATGTATGTAAATCAACAAAACAAATATGTAAATATAAAATAACATGATTATAGTTTGAGAGCTGATGCTAAAGTTTGACAGCCCTTAAACATCATTTATGTTCACTCTGTGAAAATTGTTTCTACAGAAGAAAAAATATTGTCAAATAAATAAATCCAAGTATTTTGTGATAAAAGGATGGGCAAATGATAACAGAATTAACATTTCCAGGTAAAACAAAATCATGTTAAAACCAACAACCAGAGCCTTTTTAACATACTTGTATATTTAAAATTCTTAATATAAATGCGGGCGGCATGGTAGCTGAGTGGATAGCAGTGTCACCTCACAACAAAAAGGCCACTGGTTCGAGTCCCGGCTGGACCAGTTGGCATTTCTGTGTGAAGTTTGCATGTCCTCGCCGTGTTCTTCAGTTTCCCCCACAGTCCAAAGACATGTACTATAGGTGAATTGAAGAAACTAAATTGGCCATATTGTATGAGTGTGTATGGATGTTTGCCAATACTGGCTGCAAGGGCATCCACTGCGTAAAACATGCGCTGGAATAGATGGCGGTTAATTCAGCTGTGGTGATTTCTGAAATGGTGACTAAGCCAAAGGAAAAGGAATGAATTAATGAATATAAATGCTGTTTATCAATATAAATGCTGTTTTTGACTGTAATGTGTATCTAATTGTTTCTCTCCATTTCAGTCAATTGTGAGGACTATGTCAACACTTTGACACACAACTCAGAGACTCCTCTATACTTTGCTGCGAAATATGGACACCTCCGGGCAGTTAAGTGGCTTATCAAAGCTGGTGCAGACATTAACAGGAAGACCAATGATCTCTCCTGTCCCCTCTATGCTGGTAAAAACCCTAAACAGTCCACGATCTCAGCATGTTTACCACATGTATGTTTCCTCTTTTGAGTCTTGCTATACATTGCTTTGGTTTTTGTTCCAAGCTGTAGATGGTGGACACAAAGATGTGATTGAGCTGTTGGTGCGAAATGGAGCAGAAGTCAATGGAACTCACTCTTTGTCAGGCTGGTCTTGCCTCCATCAAGCTGTTTACAAGGTTACAACTTAAACTCCTGATTTATGAAACTTTAGAAACTTCTGCAGAAGCACTACTTGCATACAAATTCTGTGTTTCTTCTTACTTTTATATAAAAGGTCTTATCAGTTAATTGTTATAAAAAAACAACAATCAAATAACTTTTTATAATCCCCTTTTTTTGCACGTATACCTCTATCAAGCTTTATAACTCTAAATGTTTAATTGAACATCAAAAAGTTGAAGCCCAAGGCCTTATTTGCTCTTTTAAAGGTCCTGTGAAATGCTTTGAAATGTTCAGTTTTAGTCCATGCTTGACGTAACCTCAAGTGAAACATAAAGACAAGGTGGCACATATAGAGTAGCCTCTCTCCTTCAAAAAAAAAACTTGGCAATGGCATTTCATTATTATCACAGCTTTGCCAATGAAAGTGTTTGCGATCAATTGAAAATCCACATGAAAAACGTATGTGCATAACAGAGGAGCATAAACTTTTTATTTGATAAGAACAGATGCAATGGAAACCCTTTTACCGAACAAATTACACAATACGCATTTAAAAAAATCTGGTAATTTAGTTTTGTTTGAGAGATCATGTAATGATAAAATGTGTGTATGGATAAACCAACAGGCTTAGCAGATTGTAAAACAACTGAAATGTTGTTTTGGTCATTCTAAAATGCCTTAACCATATCAGTATTAGTGTTATTATATTATTAATGACCTCCAGAACTGTCAAGAGCATCTGTGCTCTGCGTCTCACGCCTTCAAACACCACAACGTGTTCATTGCGTGTTGGCATATGGTCTTCTGAGGCAAAAGTAATTTATTATATAAGGAAAAGATTCACGCAACTTCTGCTATTGCAGAAAATTTTGGCTCATTGGATGGAAACGCTGCTTTATTCACACGTCTTTTATGCGATATTCAAGTTTTGCGCATAATTTTAATTCACATCTTAGGATGGAAACATAGCTATAGACACACACTGTGAACATGTGATTGTGACGTCACAACAGTGTAGATCCCAAGGGTTTAGGCCATTCCATTTAAACCCATTCAGATGTAGTGCCAGTAATGAACACTAGTGAAACATAATCAATGACGTATATGTGAGTGAACGAGATGGAGAGAAGTTACAGAGGGAAGGCCATAGAAAATTGTAAGGCCCTGCCCACACGAACATGGGTATTTTAAAAAACATTTTCCTATTTTGTTTAGCTGTTTGTTCACACGAAAATGGAGTATCAGGTGACTGAAACTGAAACTTTTTTAAAACTCTTCCCAGGGTAAAGATTTTCCATAAGTTTCCGGAGTTTGTTATGACACCAGCGTGCATGCTGTTTTCTTCTTTCTGATTGGCCAACACAGCTGGGTTCACATTAAAGGTGCAAGACACTCTGGAGTACTTTTTTGAGCTTTTAACAGATTTGTGTGTGTTGAGCTTCATTTAAGACAACCTTAGCACATGTTAGCTTTAATTGTGGAGAAAATGGATCATTTGGAGCTTTTGTCAGCTAATTTCACCTTCTGGGTTAAAAATAATTATTGGCACGGGATCAAAATCTGTGACGTATCGTTCATCTGCTAGTCCAGTGATGACACGTCAGTTTCTCATTATTATTTATAGCTGAGTTTTCTTATCCTATGAGAAGACCCTGCTTCTTGATTATTCATGACTGCACATGCTTTCCGATGACAGACTAATAAGGACAGATCACAGACCTGCCAAGCTGTGAGGCCACGGCCGCGCACGACACGCAGTATTTAGCTGTTTATGAAGACTTGTATGTCTTTGTTTTCATGATCCACAGGGTTTGTTGTGTAACTTTCCCTGCGATGCTGTCTGGGCTACCGATACAGCCAACCTGTTTGTGTGCAGCAAGCATTTATGTCAGGAGAGATGTACAAGAATTGGAGAATGGCGGACTTCATCTTTTATCAGTTGAGTTTGTTACGATTCAGACACATCGACTATCTGTGCTGCTGTGTTTGCCTATGTTTAAAATCCTCCTGATTACCTGCAGGGTTAAACGTTGAAATAGATAGGGAATAATCCTGCTGCCCTGCTATCCACTGGGTCTGCATTTAGACCCGGGGATTGAGGAGGAGATAAGTCCTCCTCATTTATAGCGTTTATATGAACATCTTTATAAGGATATAACAAATTGTGGTTATATATTATATGGAATTCCGAATAGTATATGTAACGGCATTAAATTACTTGCTGTTTATTTCTTTGCATTTTTACTTTGCAAACTATAAAATCATGCATCACCTCACAGTTTATATTGGATTTGTTTGTATCTTGAGCTGGTGAGCCAATTAACAAAAGCCCTTCTTTTTCCCCTGCTTTGCTGGCCACCCCACTCCTCTCTCTGCTCGCAGAGCTCCACGCCTATCATGAAGCATTTTTTTTATTTATTCTGAGGTGAAAGAGTGGTTTCATGGCCCTTTAAATGCAGAAGACGCAATTGAGGCAATTTTTGAATGTTTGTAGCAAACGCATTGCACATTCCATGTCATTTGCCCCCCTAGGATGGTAATCCATCACTGTTCCCATGTTCGCGAAAATACTTAATTCTCAGTTTGGTGTGAACCCGGCATAAGTGTCATTATCGCCACCTGTTGCTTCAGTGTGCCCTTAACATGCATCACAGTGCATTTTTGCGTTTTCATGTGGACTGAGATTTTTTTTTAAAAGAAAGCTGGAAAAACTCTGTTTGTAAAAATATCTGTGTGTTTGTGGACATGGCCTAAACCCTAAAGTAGCCGAAAAGTGTTTTGAAAGGGGTGGGGCATGTCAGATACTATAAAGCATTTGATTGGTCAAATCGTTGATCCATTTTGGTGAAAGTGACAAACTGCAAGATTTGTGTTTATATTTTCTAAATGTGAATTTTGTCACTTTTGTCAATTTTGGACCACACTAGATATCCTTAAGATGTACAAGCTGATACTAACATCTAAAAATCTTTATTTTCATGGGACCTTTAAATCCAACATCTGAGGCAGTTATTAAAATATTTCATAAAGAATTTAAAAAAATAAGTGTGCAAAAATCATATGCAGGGCCATATTGAGATTGTGCGGTACCTGGTGAGCTTGTGCACTCTGGAGGCAGTGGATGACTATGGGATCACACCATTATTCGTTGCTGCACAATATGGACATCACCAATGCTTGGAGATTCTTGCAAACGCTGGTGAGGAGATTTCTTTAATGATTAACCCTGTGTGAACTGCATCTAGCCAGTCATATGTTTTTCTACTTTACATATCTTGGCCAATGTTCAGTGTTTGGTCTTGCAACATGAGAGCTACTGTATCACTGCTGTATCCACAGCACTGTTCACAGTGACCTGTTTTTTAGAAGCAGATAAGCAGGTTGGTTTATGGGTCGTTGACCTGCCACTCTCTCTTTATGTAATATTTTTTTAGGAAAATGCATAAATTCATTGCATAATTACTTCGACATCTATGATGAGCATGCCTGCCACTTTTAGGAGAAAAGACTTAAAGTAAACATTCTTAATATGATTTTAAAGCAAAAAAAGCATTATGAAATTCTTTTATGGAGGAGCATGTTATGTTGTTTGAGCCTCTCTATGCTTATTAATATTTGAAGAAGTTTTGTCTGCAGATGCACGTCTAATCAAATTATATCATAGTGAAGGCTCCTTTTAGCCCCTTGTGGCTATGTGTCAAGGTCAATGTCTCTCAAAGTATCAGAGAAGTTTGCCCTTGCCACAAGGCAAGGTTAGAGTGTTGTAAGATGTTATGTGGGGAAGAGGTTGCTCTTTTTATCTAGCAAGGGTGCATGAGTAAAATTTATGATGTGACAAATGATATATTTTTGTTTTAAGCAGATGAATACAGATTCTATTGATCAGATCAAACTTTAATTTATAAAGCTTTCCACACAATATGCAACACAACATTTACAACATTGAGGATTATATAAAAAATTGAGCATCAAATTATGCTAAAAAAAGCATTGTTTGAAATCACATTTGTAACATTCCTAAATGGCTATTTAAGGTTTAGTTCACCCAAAATTGAAAAATTTGTTAGTTTGTTAGCTTGTATTTTGAAGATGAACAAATGTTTTATGGGATTGGAACAACATGTGGCTGAGTAATAAATAAAAAAAAACATTTTGCATTGACTAACTCTTTAAAGAGCCCCTGTTTTGCATTATAAAAGGTCATGTTTTGGTTTTAGGGGTCTCCCAACAACAGGCTGATATGCATGCAAGGTCAAAAAACACTTTCATTGTCTTATAATATGCATTTATTTTTAACTAATTATCCTAATGACTCCCATATGATTTGTTCAGTGATTCATTTGTTCCCAAACCCCTTCTTAGCGCAAAGCTAATCTGTGCTGATTGGTCCGATGACCCAGTCTATTGTGATTAGTCGACTGCATACCACGGCTATAAAGTAGCACAAAGTATGTGAGAACCCAATGCAGGAATGCAATACAACACTGCAGTTAAACACCAGGATATTGCTCTATTCTTAACCCTAACCCCAAGTAATAACAACCACACGCATTCATTATTAATCCACACAGCAGCAAAAGTTGACAAGTTTTTGATAATTGACCGCACAGCGCATGTGAGGGAACAGCTGATGGTGGCCATAGGAAAGACAAACGGATTGCGAGTTCAGAAACGCATTTAATCCGGTAAAGGAAGAAGCATGCGTTGCGTTTTTTTAATATGATTTTGAACGCAATATGTGAACAGCCCCATAAAGATTTAACCTGAGAGATACCGTACAAGCACTAATTTATAATAATAAAAGATCTGAACCCAACAAGATTAATTTATTCGACTCTGAGTCAACTATTTTGTTAAAGAATCGATAGTTTTAAACACTTTCAGATTTACACACTGCATGGAAGGTCATTTTCAAAAACCCATAAAATAGGGTTTTTTAAATGATGTTTTATAAACAAATTTCGGGAGGAGCATGTGTAGATGTTTCAGCAATTCAATACGTCATTGACAATCATTCTATTACCCAATTAGTAATAAACCAAACCCCTATAAATACCAAAGTCGTCCTACCTGCATAATCTCACGACTTTAGCATCCCTCCACCACCCCAACACCTCACTTCTTAAACATTATCTACCCGGGGGAGCGTTCTGGGGCCGGGCTAGACACTTCGCTCGAACCTCAACTTCTCTCTATTCCCCGATACAGAGAATAACACGAGTTGGGGCGTCTTCCCTGAGCTCAGAGCCCTCTCCCTGGAACTCTCAATATCTGCAATAGTTGTTTATGAGCACTGTTAAGTCATATCACAATTATTTTCAAAAGTGTGTTCACTACAGTTCCTGTTATTGCTGCATCTCAGACGCCAATATTTTACCAACATTATTAAACAATGAATCACTGTCTGACCATCTGAGATTAGGCATAGATATAAGCATCACAGTTATTATTTTTAATAGTATTACAGCACACTGTGAGCATATATTAGCATAATTTATTGTTCACTTTTGACATCTAGTAGAGTGTTTGGACCCAGAAACCTGTGACCTCAGACTTAACAAGTGCAAATAAACTTTAAGCACAGATTGTCATTGCCACAGGGGCAAATGTGAACTGCCAGGCAAAGGATATGGCCACGCCACTGCTCATTGCTGCTCAGGAGGGCCACGAACAGTGTGTGGAGTGTTTACTGGCCCATGGAGCTGATCCGAACCTGTACTGCAATGAGTACTGCTGGCAGCTTCCCATTCTCGCCGCCGCCCAGTTCAATCGACTGAGGTACGGCAACTCCGTCAGCATAATAATAAACACATCTGAAAACTAACCTTTTACAATTTTTAAATGAAGATGTTCAAAGAATAACTCTGGTTTTTGTGAAGTAAATGCATTAATCTGGCTGCTCGTCTCTTGTCGTTCTCTAGTATTTTAGAGAAGCTGATTCCAGTAACAAAGCGAGAATGTGACCGGGGTGAAGGAAAGGTCAGTCCGGTTTATTTGGCAGTACTTGGTGGACACGCAGACAGCCTTCGGGCCTTGCTACAGAAAGGCTACAGTCCAGATGCCCAGAGCTGTTCGCAGTTTGGCTACAGCTGCCCTTTAGAGATGGCACTGTGGACATGGCTCGATGCCTCTTGGAAGTATGACACAGATGTACACTTATGTCCTGATTTTCATAAAAAAATCTTTTCCTTTTATGTTCCTAATATTAACCCTTTTACACAGAGTTTTTTATGTGAGTGTTATGAATGCATCACTTTTAAGCACAGGTGTAAAATGCAGTTCTTAGAGGGCACAGCTCTCAAAGCGGGAGACTAAACAAGATGATTAGACATTAAAAAAACGATTGGTTCATATATTAAATTTCTGTACAGAGAGGTTGTGTTTTGACCTTTAATTGGTCTCACAGTCACATGATGTGATTTCGCAGGTCAGAGTTCACCAAGCCTAAACTTTGCAACGCAGCTAACAGTAAAACTTTTCACAGGAGCTTACAGTTAATTACAGGTGGACTGAACATAATAACCGGTGTGACTGTACGCATGAAACAGTTAAGGCAATGGTTTGCTCAAAAGTAACAATGGCTTCTAAATTTACTCTCATTCAAATGGTTAGTATACTGGAATTCGATACCAATTAGTACTGAAATTTTAAAATCCTTCATTTCCTTCAAACATTTGAGTGCTGTCGAATAACTACAGATTCAGGGATACTGGAGCGTTTTAAAGCCGTGAAGATCAGTCGATTCATCAGCAGATCACTCGTATGTCAGCTCATTAGCTGATCAGTTACATTACGTAAACAGTGGTTAGTTTGGTGAACTGATGACCTTTACGGCCAATCACAGTCAGATCTCTTGAGCACGTGAGCTCAATGGCAAATCAGCTCTAAGAATGCGCTCAACAGTGCTTAAATGTTTGCAACACAAAACAAGATATCCTTAAGATTGTTGGAAAAATGCAGCCGTTGACATCTACAGTAGGAACAAAAAATACTATAGATGTCATTGGCTTCCTCTATGTGTCAAAAACTGACACACAGCATAATGATTAAGTCTTTTTTTTTCTTGTCCCAGTTTAAACAGCGAGTGTCACCAGGCTCAAGAGATCACTCTGATCCTCCTGGCCGCAGGCGCTCATGTGAACACGTCCATCTACGGCTTCACTTTACAAGGCCACGTACCAGAGCACCTGCCCTTAATCCTAAAGCATGCTGGTCTACCTCAGGGTGACCGACTGCGAGAACTGATTGACAGAGCCCTGACTGAGGTGAAGGACGCCTCTTTCTGGCTCCCCCTGCTGCTGAAAGCGGGACTCGACCCCACGCTGCTCCTCCAGGACAAACTGTAAGCAACACATTATTGCGGTTGTTGTGTTCTTATTTTAATCATTCAGCTTTGAATAAATGATGGTGCTTTATTAACATCACCTTTAAGCTCTTCACTTCTGCCTTTTCTGCTCTAATTGGGTTCAGGCTTGAGGAAGCAGGGAATGGTGCGCTTAATTTCTTTTTGGAATTTGTTAATTGGAAGACTCTGCCATCAGCAATGCTTCAGATTCTCGCTCACCGCCAAACCGAGGGCACCTGGACACCACGTAAACATTTCGGTACGACATGGACACTTTTTTGTATATCTTAACAGTACATTCGTGTGGGTGTGTTTGCATGAGCATCAGTAATATAGTTATTTACCTTATTATAAATAATACAGAATTGTGATTTAAAGGGCACTTATGATAAAAATCAACTTTTGGAAGCTGTTTAGACAGACCTGTGTGTAGGTATAGTGTGTCATATTGGAGTGATATAAACACAACAAGTCTCTTTTTTAAATTTACTGACGTTAAAATAGGATCCAAATCCCATTGATTTTGAGGCCCACCACAACGTGACGTAGGTGTGAGGTTTTCCCCGCCCACCGAATTGATTGACAGGTGCCATGTTTCTATAATAACATGTATACACATCTACAGAATATTTTTTTGCAAATAACCTGGGGTTAAAACATATGTTCAAACTCTCTGTGATCAGCTGCACCTCAATAATTAATTTTATAAGTTTAAAATGTTTTTAAAACAGTGCGTGTTTGTAATGAAGTAAAATTGCTATGCAATTCTTAACCGCTATAATCACCACGGCCAGATGATGTCAGTAAAAGCGCATATATGTTTGTGTGCGTTTACGCAAACGGCATTTGTGTGTGACTCATCGTTTCAGAAAGGCTTAAATAGACCACCACAGATACATAAAATAAACCTACTTGGTATTTTTGACTAGTAACCTTATTTTAGATCATCCAAGTCTTTCTATGACTGACGGCTGTGTATCTGACATAACACATGAGAAGCAGACATGCACGTCGAAACGGTGGGTCCGGAGATGCAGCTTAGTTGGATTTAAAGTCACAGGCTACAAAAACAGCTACAGTGCCACCCGGACACACAAATTAATAGATTTTACATTTATATAATAAATAATCTGATGGGTATTTTGAGCTGAAACTTTACAGACACAATCTGGAGACACCAAAGGCTTGTCTTACATCTTGTAAAAGAGGTAAAATAGCTGCCCTTTAAGGTGTTTGCATGAATTGGATTTTGGAATCAATTTTTTGGAGTGTTCCTGTTTTAGTATGTTGTAGTACATGGATCAATTAATGACACACATCATTATGTCCATGACACCATCATACACTTTTACTGTAATTTTACAAAATGACAGGTAGAATCTTTTTGTCTTGTTATGATCATATTAATATGTAAACACACTGAATGTCTAGCACAACATACTTGTGCATTTTAGGTATTTGTAGTATATTTGTGATTATTTTAGAGACCAAATTTAGCATGTAGTAAATGGTTTTAATACACTTATTATTTGTGCATTAAGTATACTAAAGGGTTTCTTGATTTCAGGTTGACTATTGCAATCCATTTATTAGATTTGATTCAGTCCGCTTCAGTAAACTTGAACAACAAGCCAGCAGAGCCACCCAAACCTGTTGACTGAGAAAGCTCGAGAGGAGCAGAAAGGGCAGAGTTTATTGAATAATCCTAGTTGCGTATGATTCAATGTTCAGACCCTGACCAGAATAAATCCAACAAGTGTTATTATACCACAAGCAACAGTAATGGAAAATTACTGCTTCACAACATTGTCCAGAGACAATACAAATGTTGAAATGGAAACATTCTCTTATCTCTTACACATGAAAACAAGTGTCGCTTGAATCCACAGTCAAAAGATTATAACAGTATGGAAATATGAAATATTAGTGTAATGGAGGCCAGCTAGCGAAGTGCTATGCAGGTAAACCTCACTTCTCTGATGTCTAAAGGTGCTCTAGCGACTGACGCTAGAGGCCATGGTCTTTAACCTCCTTGTTCGAGCAATCGACTCCCATACAAAGATTCCCCAGTTCGATCCTAGCTCAGACTGGGTTGAGTGCAGTAGGACCGGTGGGTTACATGTGGGGGCTCATCTGGGATGGGAGTGAAGTTTAGGGGGGGTGAGTGTAATGGAGACCAGCTAGCGAAGCACTATTCAAGTAAACTTAACTCCTCTGACCTCTAAAGATGCTCTAGCGACAGTTGCTAGAGGCCATGGTCTTCAGCCTCATTGTTAGGGCAACCACCTCCCATACAAAGAATTGCAGGTTCGATCCCAGCTCAGACCGGGTTGGGTGCAGTAGGACCGGTGGATTACAAAAAAATCCCAATAATTATATGAAAATAGTAATAATAAAATGTAAAAACATAATAATCAAATCATTAACTAATAATCAAAATGATATAATGATAATTATATAAATAATTAATTATCATATGATAAAAAAAATGAATATAAACAAATGATGATAAAACAACACAAATGAATGGTTGTTTTCCTTAAACAACACACTACAAGGATTCTCAGATTCTTAGTTAGATTCTTTAATAGTATAAATATATCATATATGATATGATAAAATAATGAATAAATATAATTAAAAATATGAGCTTTCATCAATCTACATTTTATTATTACTTAATAAAAGCTTTATGGTCATTATTTCCGTCACAGTCTGAATTCATATCATTCTAGCATAATGGTTGCTTTCTTTAATTTTTATCAATGTTAAAAACATTTATACTGTGTAATATTTTTTGTCCAAACTTGGATTGTTCTGCTGGTTGTTGTTTTGATGGATAGAAAATTCAGAAGAACAGCATTACTGTGAAAAAATAGTAACATAGAAATTGTACTGTCACTTTTGATCAAGTTAATGCACCCTGCTTAAAAGAATCTGTGTCATTTTTGAAAAGTTACATAACTGTATTTTACAGGCTTACTAGATTCTACAGATGTCTGATCTGACATGATAAACAGCCACACCTCAGCAACCTTTTCTTTCTGCATTCCAGAATCAGTCCCTGTCCTTGCGCATCTGTGCCGCCTGGCAGTGCGGGCACATGTGGGCAGCGATACTCTGTCTAAACCCTCCTTCATCCAGCAGCTGCCCATTCCCTCCCTGCTTCAAGACTACCTTCATTTCAGCGATGTCTCAGACCTGCTTACGTAACTGTTCTCCATGGCTAATTAAGCTATCTCCACCACAGTATCTTGTACATAATGTTAATAAAATTTTAATGACCGCTCAATAAAGCCAGACCCTGACACTTTTCATTACCTTGATATTTAAAAAATGTGGGAGGACAAATGGAGAATTCCAGCAATTTATCTCCAGCTCTCCGTTCCCCTCTTCCACAGCTGGCCTTCATACTGAGTTGGTGTTGAAATTCACCTCTGCTCCATGTCTTTGGTCTGCCTCGTTATCTTCTCTCTCCTCTCTGTCTGCCTCCAAGGTCACTCAGCCTCAAAGACGCACACTCTCCTCGAATGTTAATTGCCAACGCAGTCACACTCATTCAGAGACGCTACTATCTGCCTTTAGTCATACTATTTCTTTAACATTTTATGCTGCCTTCAGAAGCTTGCTTTTATTTTAAAGGGGGCCTTGGTTATTACTTTAGTTTGTGTGTAATGTTGCAGTTTTGAGCATAAACAACATCTGCAAATTTTACGGTGCTCAAAGTTTAATACAAAGGGAAATATTGTTGTTACATAACTCTCATTTTGATGCTAACAAATGGCTGGTAGGGGATACAGAAATTCTCTTCTTGAGTTTACAACACCACTAAACATAGAATTTACATAAACCCCGCCCCTGTGTGTGGTGTTTCTGGAAAAACCAGCACTAGATGATTATGGCTTATTTCCACTGAGTGTTACGGTTCGGTAGAGTACAGTGTGGTACTCATTTATTTCCATTTCTACTGTCAGAAGTGCCAAAATAGCGAACTGGACCATACCACTTTTTGGGACCTTTTCATTAGGGTACCTAGCAGAACAGTACGGTGCCAAATGAGTAGAGCTATTTCTGAAACAAGCGGCAACCTCCTTCTCTTCTTTGTGAAGCAAATATGAAAGTGACTGAAACTGCAATTCACAGAATGGCCACTTGAGGCTGACCCCAAAAGGGAGTTAATCCCATAGACTCCCATGTTAAAATGCCCAATTTTACAGCAGAAAAAGTGTTTTCATCCTGGTAAAAAATTGGTTTTGATGCATACACCTAATATTAATTTTCATAACAGCTGTGAAGGTTTTTTTTGTTTTTTTTTTTTCATCGGTTTAATTAATATTAAGCCTTAAAAATCTTTATAGTTAAAGGCATGCTGCCTTCTCTTATTTGCGTATTTAAAATAATGAACTTGAGAGATGTAATGTGATCAACCCCTTCGGCTTTCTTCTTTAAGCCAGAATGATATTGATTGCAACTTTCTGGCATACACCAAGCCTACCAAGTAAGGGTACTGTTGGCAGTGGTTCAGATTGACCAGTATGGAATCATGCTGTACTGTAGTGAACTGTACCTTAATGCTCAGTGAAAAGGCATTAGACAATCACATTGCTCAGTTAGAGTAGGGCCAGACAGAATCTGCAGACATTTTTTGGTATTTTTAGAATTTTTTGCAGATTTATGCGAAAAGATTTTGGGAGTATCGTAACTTAAAACTTAATATATGAAATAAAAAATGATACCTTTTTAGCTTTTATTTAGTTACAATGCAAATCCAATTAGATTAATTGTACTGCAAACAAAACAAGTCTCTTATGTAATATATCTACTAAAAGACAGCAGATATATAACTTCACAAACTGTATTGTATATAAATCATATGAACATTTTCATATTAGTCAGTAATATTACTCAAATTTATTTAAAAACTGAATAAATATAAATTTACAAACTTTTACACAAGACAATAAATAGACGAGGGGCTCAATGAAAATCTGCAGATTTCTGCACGCACAGAATTTATGTGGGTTTAGTATGAGGCATTAGACAATCAGAAGACACTTGGCCAGCTGACCAATCAGAGCCCATTATCTATTTACAAGGCATGGGCTTCAAAGAAGATGAACAGTGGTGTAGTACAAGGGTAAGATATGACAAAATAATGTTTTATATACTTTTAATCTTATAAGTAGAATCTAGCCTTCAAAAATAGCTGATTGACAACACCATTAAAGCTGCAGTTTATAACTTTTGCACCAAATCTAACACTTTGCTGATATTTTTGAACACATTTCCTTCAAAAATTAGATTTCATTACAATGTCTTCCGTAGCTTATTTTTAATTAAAAAAGGCTTAATGGAACAATGTCATCACATTTTGATATACATTTTAAAATTACGTAAAAAAGAAAAGATGTGCATGAACTACGATAGAAACACATTTACAGAATAAATTGCAGCATGCGCATCAAAGTAGTCATGAGATTTTGTTTTTAGCAGATAGTGATGAAAATAGACAAGATGGAACAGCATTAATTAAGGGACAAACCACATCTGAAATGTGGTTTTGTTGATTCATCCTCTTCATCTTCTGAAGTAATTTATTATATAAGAAAAAAAGCCCACAGTGGCTTCTCTTACAGCAGGAAGTATTCGTCTTTTTGATATTTGTCTCTAGTTTATCAGAAAGTGATGATATTCTTCTCTTTGACTCGTTGGTTGGAAACTGTAATATTCCAGGAAAACAATTGCATCTTTGGTTGGAAACAAAGCACCTGGCTCGAATATCCGGACTCTTATGTTCTTTTAAGCATCCAACAACAGAACATTTGTAATGGCAGGGTGTCCACGGGGTCTTAAAAAGTCTTAAATTTCAAAAACAAAATTTTAGGCCTTAAAAGTCTTAAAATCACTAAAATATTTTGTTGTTGTACTAAATGATTTGAAAAAGGTCTTAAATTTCCTCTGTCCAAGTAAAGCTACCCAATTGGGGAAACACCAAAACACCAATAATCCATTTCATCCAACTTTTATATTTGTTTTTTATTGCAAAGAGATACAATTTACAACAGCTGTTAGACATTTTTACAGCAAATGTTACAAATTAAATTCCTTAATCAGGGAAAGAAAATCAAAGCAGCAAATCTCTTTAAATGATCTTCTATTAATCTATTTTTTTACAGAAGTAACCAAGCCATTAGAAAAAAAGAAATCCTTATTGTTAAGCCCTGTATAAGTCTAAAACTTTATTCATAACGGTCTTAAAAGAGTTTTAAAATGTCCTAAATTTGAGTTGAAGCCAGAAACCCTGAATGGTAATTAGAAATAGCAGACTGCTCAAACTTAGACAAAACTGCAGCATTGTGGGTGGAAACATGCAGATTAAGGGGCAGTAATATTAATAAGATCATTCCCACGTGTTTACAACCTGCTGAGAAAGACTTAAACAGTTACTGGCATGGCAGAACCAGTAGCCTGATTATAACATTTAAACAGAAACAAAAAAGTCAGGTTTTTATGTCATCTTCAAAATCATCTGTATTGCTTATGCATGATGCTCTCAAGCTATTGCTGCTTTCAGAATAGAGTATTACCTTTATGATTAGGCAGTGACTCTGTTCCACGCAGGCATTATTGTTCTGCTATTTCAGTTTTCCCTGAAACTTATCCTTGCAAATTGTCTGCAACATTAATTACGTAAAGACCAACTGATGCGTACATTATTTCATTGCACACAAACAAAATGCAGTTATATAACATCAAGGTGGTTATTTCTGAACTGCTGCTATTAAATCCTTTATATTGTGTTCAACCAGCAGGGGGAGAACATGGATAACCCAGAGCAAAAGCAGCCAGTGTCTTCCGTCATGAAAGAGGGGAGCCATTTCTGCTTCTCCCTCCCTGATATTCAAAATCGAGAGCAAAGCGAAGGCTGTGTCTCAGCAACTCTGCGCTTGTTCTAGACAATCAGGCCAGCTCTCTGTGGGAGACACTGCAAAGGCAAGGCATCAGTAATCATGTGCATTAAGCTTTTCTTGTGCTGCAGGTAAAGCTCAGGTCCAACAGTTCGCCTTTGATTAGCAATCAAGCTTTTGAAATGCAGCCAAAGGACTGACTGACTTTCTGTCGTTCTGGCACACATTCTTCAGTTCTTTTCTATGAAAGGTAGAAGACAAAATATTTTATTGTGTGTGTGAGTGTGTGTATGAGAGATTTAAATATTTTATATACATATATCTGACTCTATATTTACGTTATGTTTCTATATGTATGCCTCACCCTTCTGCATTACTCCGCCCACATAGTGACAGCAGATGAACTCACTACAGTTTGCCAAATATTGCAGCTGTTGGACAACATAATGTGCTTTTGAGGCTTTTTCAGGTGAGAATGTAGTTGTTTAGATTGCAACTATGCAGTTTATTTATAGGAATAGTGTGCATTTGAAATTTATATCCATCAGCCTGTCATACTGAGCAGAGGTAAGAATGTTGTTCATCCACAAGATGGCGACAGAGGCCGCATAATAAGCCCTAGAGGAGAAAAACTCAAAATAATTTTAAACTACAGCTGATCAAATCATTATAAAACAGGTAAATGACATTCTAAGTCTCTCTTTTGTGTGTTGTAGTGCTGTATTTATATCATAGTAATTGTAGTTAAGTGTTAGATGGGCAATGGAAGATTTAGGCATGGGCAATATGGGTGATTACCCAGGGCGGCATCTTGCTGGGGGCGGCACAAGGAGACGATGTAAAAAAAAGTGCCCCAGTAGAAATCAACTGTGCCTCAGTAAAAGCTTTGAGATATGATATACTTTATGCAAATGAATTGATTTAGGGTGGTTCGCCCAGGGTGCCATTGAAACTAGAACTGGAGATGGGACTCATATTAGTAATGTATGTATTTTGTGTTGACCACTCTTTGTATAACCCTGAGTCACTTTTTTGGTTGACCATCTGTTTCTAATGAGTCCCCTGTTTACATTACTGCAGACTAGTTCAATATACAGAAAGAAAGAAGAAATGCCCGCATGTGTTTAGCGTTTTTCCTTACAGCAAACACAACAGTAATCTGGTAGTGATTGCGTTTCTTTGGCTTTTTCGAGGTTAAATATTGTGATATCCCGATTGCCACAGAGGAATACTGAGAAATGTCTCTAGACTGATGGGATCTTATGCCTTTCAGATTTATAATCTTAAAATGTCAATGCTTTGTCATCACTTTAGACATTATGCTAGAGAATCATTCAAATACTAGCTCTAAAGTGACGTAGGTGAATTAGCAATGGTTTCAGCTGTTCTGATGTTAGCTGCAGATGTGAATGAATGGCGGAAGAAAGTAGTTCCTCTTACAAAGGGGTTTTGAGAACATGATTATCCTGTTAAACTGTTGTATAAACGCATTATCACACTCGGAGCAGTGCGATATGGCTGTATATTGTCACTGGTGGGACACTAAGGCAAAACACGCCTCCCACCAGTGCTGATATACAGCCATATCGCACTGCTACTCATGATCTTGCTCATATATGTGCAAATACAGTGTTCAGCATAAATGGTTGTACTTAAAATGAAACATTTTGAAAATGTATAAATTTTATCAGTTTCTCCATGAATATAGGCTATATATTTTGGTGCATTGGACAAAACAGTTTTGATCAAACAGATATATTTATCAAAATAATATTTTAATCACTAAACATCTTTAGAAATATTCAAATTTAAGGGAAGAATTGCAAAAACTACAAAATATAAACAAAATGTTAGATATTTTTGTTTCTCTTGTCTTATTTTACATTTGTATTTAATATTTTTTTTGTACTGTGATATAAAAATATTTTGTTAGATTAGCTCCAGATTTGGCTTTAGTACCGACTAAACTAATGCATATGCATGAATATAATATTGCACTATATATGTATATATACATGTGTCTGATAAAATTTCTTCTTCTGAAGAAAGTCTTTTTTTATTTCAGCTAGAATAAAAGCAGTTTTTAATTTTTAAAACCCATTTTAAGGTCAAAATTTTTAACCCCCTTTAAGCTATAATTTTTTTGATAGTCTACAGAACAAACAATCGTAATACAATAACTTGCCTAATTACTCTAACCTGCCTATTTAACCTAATAAACCTAATTAAGCCTTTAAATGTCACTTTAAGCTGTATAGAAGTGTCTTGAAAAATATCTAGTCAAATATTATGTGCTGTCATCATGGTCAAAGATAAAACAAATCAGTTATTAGAAATGAGTTATTAAAACTATTATGCTTAGAAATGTATAGAAAAAAAATATTTCCGTTAAACAGAAACTGGGGAAAAAAATAAACAAGGGGGCTCATAATTCTGACTTTAACTGTATTTTCTTATATTAATTATTTTAATCATTTTGCACAGTACAACTTAATTTTTACATCAATATTTAAAACCAGCTTTTAAAAACAACAAATGATGTGTTATTAAATATGTATACTGTATGTGGGTGTCATATTTACAAACAACTTTACATATTTTTAGACTAATGTAGATCTGAATGCCCTCTTGTTACAATCATACATTGTCATTATTTATTATAATATTCTACATGCTGTTTACACTGTAATTGTAAAGAAATGTTCAGAAACAGTTTCCAATAACCCTTTTGATTTGTCTCCCCTAATTAAAATGTGACAGCAGCACAGAGGAGCGATGACTAGAATAGAGCACGTACATAATTGATGCAACATAATCTAAAATGTATCAGTCCTGAAATGTGCTGCGTGTTCTATAAAAAGCCAGTGTGACGTGCAGCCCTGAGCGAGTCCAGCCGGCTGAATTGCTGAACAGCCTCCACGCTGTGAATTTTGTTCGTTCCAGAGTGGCTTCCAGCTTTTCTGGAAAAAATCACAGCCGTCACAGTCTCTTTATTTAACCACATGATGTTTCGTACGTCTGTATATGTCTTAGTGTCCCACCAGTGATGATATACAGCCATATTGCACTGCTACAAGTGTGATATTGCATTATACGACAGTTCAACAGCATAATCATGTATATAAAAAAGAAAATCAACCACAGAGAGTCTAAAAATCCTTTTGTATGAGAAACTACTTTCTTCCGCCATTCATTCACATCTGCAGCTGACGTCAGAACAGCTGAAACCATTGCTTAAAAACACAACATCACTTCAGTGCTAGTATTTGAATGATTCTCTAGCGTAATGTCTAAAGTGATGACAAAACGGGTGATTTTGCTAACATTTTAAGATAAAATGCCATAAGTCTAGAGACATTTCCAGGATTTCTCGGTTGCATCAGGATATCACAATAATTAACCCGGAAAAATACCAGATTACTGTTATGTTTGCTATAAGGAAAAACGCTAAACACATGCGGGCATTTCTTCTTTCTTTCTTTTTACTAAACTAGTCTGCAGTAACGAAAACAGGAAACTCATTAGAAACAAACTGATGGCCAACTAAAAAGTAACTCAGGATTATACAAAGAGTGGCCAACACAAAATACATACATTACTGATATGCGAGTCCCATCTCACACTTAATACACTGCAATTATTATGGTATAAATTCAGCACTATAAGACACAAAAGAGAGAGATCAACCTAGAATGTCTCTTACCAGTTTAATGATGATGTGATCAGCTGTAGTTCGACATTACGCTGAGTTTTTCTCCTCTAACTGTGCGTTCACACCGAAAGCGGCAAGAGCTTCAACGTAGCCGGAAGTCATACATTGTCAACGGGAGCCAGCGGCAAAGAGCGGCACGTCTTCGTGGGTGTGTGCATTGAGGAGAATTTAAATCATGTCAGCTTTATGGTAATAATGAGCTATGACGCGGTTCGGCGGCAAGCAATCGGAAAGTAGAAGACCACTGCTTGAGAGGAGTCCATATACAGTCCTATGAACTTTGATCTCGACCACAGTTGTTCCCAAGGGTTTGATTATTCCGGTCGCCGAATTTCCAATTATTTACGATGTTTTCTTACATTAAAAAAGTTACTGCCAAGGTTTTGATGTGCATTAATGTTATATATATTATTTCTTAAAAAAACTGGAATTTCATACAACAATACAAAACAGTATTGCTGCTTCATAATATTTCAGACATATAGACACATATTGTATAAGTGGAGCAAAGCCACACACGCAACAACTTAATCTTCCACATTTAAATAAATTTGATACAAGGTACACAACATTTTCATGCGGAAATGTAAGTAATTTGCTGATATGCTGCAACAGCTCCTTTAAATACGAGATCAATGAGGCGAATTTTGACGCTCTCGCCACCTTTGGTGTTAATGCACAGTAAGGGCTTATTATGCTGTCTCTGTCACCATCTTGTGGATGGACAATGTCAACAGCCTTTGCTCTGCTTAGTATGACAGGCTGATGGAAATAAATATTTACAATAGGCACTATCCTTATAAATAAACTGCATAGTTGCAGTCTAAACAACTACAATCTTGCAAAAAAAAAAATAGCCCTTAAAAGTACATTACGTTGTCCAACAGCTGCAATATTTGTCAAACTGTAGTGAGTTTATTGATCTGCTGTCACTATGTACTGTACTATATATATATATATATATATATATATATATATATATATACACACACACACACACACACACACACACACACACACACACACACACACGGGATTTATAGGATTCTCCAAGTGTTAATTGTACAAACCACAGTTGACTATGACTCTGGTATATTAAATCCATCTAATATGTTTTTCTATCTATGAATGAGCTCTTTTTCCTAGGGATTTAGTGTAAGATCTAGCTCTGATCATCGCCTCATTGTGTTATTCTCACCATGGACCTGAATCATGAAGACACAGTTGCCTGGCGACCTGCTGATGGGAAATATCTGCTAAAATATTACCAGGGGAGTTTTTTTTTTTTTCTTCTCTTCTCTAGAGCACCTCATACAAGGCGTATACGTGCTAATACTGTATAGATCTCAATCAGCGAGGACCAAAAGCATTAAGTCTGCATTGCCTCAGCATATTACATCACCTGTTGGGAATGGTCCAGCTTTGTTGCTGTACGGATGATTTATTTTCGTCAGTATGATTAGATAATTCTTGCCTTTTTGATGGAAGAGTACCGGATCTTATTGCATTTGTGCAGTCTGTTACCCACTGCTAACACACTCCAAGGAAATAAACAAGGGTGATGGGCTTCTGTTTGCTTTCACTGAACATGAGATTAATGTGTTTTTCCAAGTCAATTTGTTGTTTTATCTTCCAGGTCCTACATGTCTCATCTCATTGATTTTACTCTTTGCCACCTCACAAACAGGTCATTATGTATTCGTTTGCTTGTGTTGGTGTCAGTGTGTTTGTTTTGTCAGGAGTAATCTGGACAGAGGAAATGGGCCATTTCATTTGGACATTTGTTTCTGGGAATAGAAGAGGAAGAAGAACTGCCGCATTGATGTTGCTGTTTTGGTGGGTGGAGATGTTTTTTCAGTGATTGCAATGGTTTTGCTGAAGGAAGAGTTTGCAAAGAATTGGAAGTGTTTTTTTTTGTTTTTTTTACTTACATGTTCTAGTCTTACACAGCTTTATTTCTTCTCAAACAAATAAGGAGACGCTGGGTGGAATGCTCATGCTGCTCTTTTTTTTTTTTTTTTACACATATAACGATACTGGTTTTTGACTTATTGATGATAAGTGGTGGTGGCACAGTAGCTCAGTGTTTAGCGCTGTTGCCTCACAGTAAGAAGGTCACTGGTTCAAGTCCCGGCTGAGCCAGTTGTCAATTCTGTATGGAGTCTCCCTGTGTTTGCGCAGGTTTCCTCCGGGGGCTCCAGTTTCCCCCTCAGTCCAAAGACATGCAGTATAGGTGGATTGGATGAACTAAATTGACTGTAGTGTAGTACGCAGTGGCAGATTTAATGATTTGGGGGTCCTAAGCAATTCCAGCCATGGGGCCCAACAGTCCTAAAATACACCTTTTTAAATAATAAAAAACAGCTTCTTATATCACTCATACTCACTTATATCTCTTTTCTATGTTTTATCTTCATGTAATATCTACATTTTAAATGATTTGTTTTTCGTAAAATGAATTCACATCTAAAAATAATAAATATTTTTTGACTGCTCCATGACTGAGGAAGTAAGACTAATTTGCATTGTAAATGTAATGTAATAATAAAAAATATATATGCAAAATATGATAGGAAATGGTACAAAAAAAAACAACAATGTTATAGGTATAATTTATATTTATTTTGGTGTTTATTGAAGGCCCCAAAATATTCTGGGGCCCTAAGCGGCTGCTTACTTTGCTTATTGGTTAAATCTGCCCCTGTGAGTGAGTGTAAGGGTGTTTTTCAGTACTGGGTTGCAGCTGGAAGGGTAAACGCTGCATAAAACGTGCTAAAATAGTTGCCGGTTTGTTCCGCTGTGGTGACCCCTGATAAATGAGCGACTAAACAGAAGAAAAATGAAGGAATGATAATAAGTGGCTGCTTAAAAACTGGTTCATGAAACCTCCAAGGATCCTTAAACTGTTTTTAATGTAAATTCTCCCATTTTAACAATAAATAACAATTCTCATCTGCTTTAGGTTTTTGAAGACTTGAAGATGATTAAAGAGATAGTTGACCCAAAAATGAAAAACTGCTTGTCATTTGCTCACTCTTAAGAAGTTCCAAACCTGCATGAGTTCCTTATTTTCTTTTAAACACAAATGAAAAATGCTTTGAGGAATATTAGTAACCGTACAGTTTATGGATGCCTCCGAATTCCATTTAAAGGTGCAGTACGTAAGTTTGACACCCAGTGGTTGAACTAGGTATTGCACTCCTGGATCCAAGAGATGCCAGATTGATAACAGGAGCAAGTGAATTTTACAGTGTTTTAAATAAAAGCAACGACACGTGATAGAAGGAATATTTTCTATATTAAAAGGAGTTTTGGTTCTAAACAACACCTCAGATTGATATATTAGAAACGGCTTCTATTGCTCACAGCTAAACAACAGAAACCTATGACAGTGATCACCTCAGGTAAACCTTGTGTGTTTTATTCAGTGCTAAATGCTAACAATGTGAGTTTGAATAGATTCTAAACCTTACCGTTTCATGAGTGAGTGCATATTCTGTGCTTCTGAAAGGTTGTATTTAAATTTCTGTCGCGTTTCGTCTGGTGCAACAGCCAAACTGCTGTTTGCGTGTTGTTAGGACACGAAATTACAATGTAACCTGCTCACCTAATGTTTATGTTTGTAATATTTATATCATTTGCTAATTAATAACCTCATGTGAAAATGAATCTGTCTTATTTTGACGTCTGATACTGTCCATTTCGGTCACAGACGCCTGCTTTTAGAGCCTTTCTGAATGAATGAATGAACGAATGAATGAATGAATGAAATACGCTGTTTTCCAACAAGTGATGAAATATAATTGGCTAAACTGGCATTGTGCAGGTTAAATTTACCTAAACAAAGACAGTGTTCCGGCACGGAAAAACCATTTTCAAAGCAGAATATCTGCAAACATATTATGGTATTTTTATGCTTTAGAAGAGTCAAAAACGTACATACAGCACCTTTAAGCAAGAAAGTCAATTGTTTGAATACCAACATTTTTTACAATATCTTTGTTTTGTGTTCTGCTGAGTTTGGGTCTACCGCTTTATTCTCTTTGTGACCAAGTTTGAACACAAGTGAGATAACAATCCAAAAATCAGATGTAAAAACGATGTAAATGTAGGTATGAAATTGTACTTTATAGAAGATCTGGTATAGCAGATACCAGATAGGTATAGCAATGTGGTGTGTCATTTTTTTTACCTAAACAAATATAATAAATAAAAAATACATATGCCTGTAAGTATAGACATAATGTAATGCTGTACAGTAACTTGTCATTTGTTTGTTTCGGTTGTCTTTATTTTAAAGGGCACCTAGGTTACCCCTTTTTCCAGATTTAATATAAGTCTTTTGTGTTCCCAGAATGTGTCTGTAAAGTTTCAGCTCAAAACATCCATCAGATTATTTATTATAGCTTTCACTAGTTTGTATTCTATAGCTCTCAACAGCTTTTTGCTGTTTTTGTGTACTGGGCCTTTAAGGCTAGTCCTCCCCGCCCACCGTTCCCACGTGCCTGACAGTGTGCCTCATCAGTCTCTCCGTCCTCGGCTGCCTCAGACAACTGACAGACATAAAAGATGCAGATCTCACGTAACACCCATACAGCGTGCACATTTAGCTTTGCACTGTCTTTGCACGCAAATGTGACAGGATACAGATTAATATTAATATGCACAAACCTGGATTGAAGCGTCTTTTATAATTGTTCTGACATGCGGCTGTGGTGATGAAGTAAATCACTGTAATTTATTACAAACATGCACGGTTTGAAAAAATTTTTTACTTGTAAAACTCACTCTTCATCACATTTGATAATGATTGATGATCCTAGCGAACTGAACAGACCTTTTATTCCCGGTTGATTTGCGCACGTCCTGTCTTGTTGATAGGATTATAAGCGTTACTACGGAGACATGTTAATACGCAGCTGTCAATCAATTCGGTGTGCAGGGGGACCGCACTCCTACGTCAAGTTGCGGTGTGTCTCAAAACCGCTCCAATTGGTCCACCGCTTTTTGTTGTTAAATTTAAAAAAAAAAAAGGACTGGGTGTTTATATCACCCCAATATGACGGTCTATACACTATACCTACACATATGTCTGTCCAAACAGCTTGAAAAGTAGATTTTTTCACCATAGATGCCCTTTAATCGTTTTGTGATGATGCGATGGTGTATATGGGCGTGTTGTTGGGGGCGGGGTTTGCATGACGCGCTGTGAGCTACTAGCCCGACAGTGGGCGATTGGCCCGGCCCAATACTTACAGCCCAGTAGGACGGGACCTATAATAAAAGCTTAAGTTCCCTTGTAACTTTGGTTAATGTTATAAAAACATGTTTTGCAAATATGTATATATGTGTGTGTGTATATATATATTTGCTGAAAGCGGGTCCTGTAAAAGACCATTTATTTGAGAAATCTTCATGGTAATTATTTCCTTATGTGACCTTAATATAAAATAAATTTAGAGAACATACAGCAAAGTAGGCCTTTCTTCTTTTGAGTACCATGGAAGAATAAAACCAAGCAACCTAAATGACAAAAGACTCAGTTGTGTTTTTGTGTGTGTGTTGTCCTCACCAGTGCAGATTAGCAGAAATAATTGGTGTGGATCGGTACTTTCATCACATGGGTGTTCCAGGTGTGAAACAGTCGCTGATTGTGTGAAGAAGTTGCTGATTGAGAGAAATCTGAACCTCCCTGGTGAGGTAACGTCCGTTTAAATAATGACTGCAGTCAATCACTTAGACATTGTGTTAATCAGTGAGGTACAGAGCCCAGCAGAAGAGAAGATGGAGGAGATTATACTTCAGTAGAGAGAGAGAGAGAGAGAGAGAGAGAGAGAGAGAGAGAGAGAGAGAGAGAGAGAGAGAGTCCGGCAGAATAATCCTCCACGGTAGTATAACTCTCCATCCAGCCATCCGTGTTTATCTAGCTATTTTGTGTGTTATTGTCTTTGCATGACTACATCAGGCTTATCAGACACTCGGAAATAAAATTTTTAATTAACCTATATTAAAAGAAGGCCACTCTTCTTAATGAGTTCCTTGAATAATTAAACAGACAAACCGTCGGATTTTCACACCTTGCGAGCTTTTGTTTGCTGGGAATATCCAGAGTCACTCGACACCTGCAGTGACCCCACTGAAACGATATGCTTCCCCGGGCAAAGAATCGGCTTTAACCTCGTATGTTTGAACAGTTGGTCGTTTCTTATCAAGCTTATTTTCAGCAACTTGCGAGTTCATATGAAATGACCCCTCTGGCAGCGTCCACACCAGTAGATTTAACTGAGTCACAGACCCGTCAGTTCCCCAGCCGGACGAGCATAAGTGCAATCTGACGAAAGCGCATCACAGAAGGTTACAGTGACAGCCGCGGCGCAGGGAAAAAATACAAGTGTTAGATCATTTAAATGCTAATTATCCATTTTCAATCCCTCATAAACTTTAACTGCAAGCCTTTGAGATTTGAACAAAAATAACATCTTGAGAAAGAACATCCCCTTGGGAGGTGAAATCCTTTTCACTTTTTTACACAAAGTATTACTCAGAAGAAGAAATTAACATGACTTAACATTTAAAACCATCAGAGTGTGAGTTTCTCTCATTTCCAATCTGCGCAGGTAGCTATTTATGCCACAGGCATCCTTCTCCTTTGTATTTTACATTATATTCATTTAAGAAGTAGCTCTATTTGAGATAATCACAAGTCTTTTATTAACCACACAGGAAAATGTGAAACGCAATAATCTAAACCTCACAAAATTCAGCCATTGTCCAGCTTACAGTGTTGCTTTCTACATAAATGTTTTCATTTCCTGACCTCCCCCTTATCTGCGTAAAATGGAATTTTTTTTTCTAATCCCATCTAAACTCGTATAAATTTAATATTTTTGACCTTGTAGTTTGTGTTACAGCTGTTTTGTATGGTAGATAGCAGGCTACAGGAACATGGACATTCATATCCTGAATATAATGCAAAATAAATAACAGAACACAATTTCACATGCACAAACAGATTTAAAACATTAAAGTTAAATCACATCTTCAAGCATCAACCAACTATTTGTATTGCTCTGTATTACTGGACACTGGTGAATTAAAAAACTAAATGGATATATGAAATGCACAAAGAAGATGAGAAGGAAATGTGAATCTCAAGTGCGGTCATTTAACTTCTAACAAAAAGATAATCCAACACTCAAACTAAGCCACCGAGGAGGGCTTACATTAAAGCAGGATAATGAGAAACCAAATAAGACACAGGTGATCATAATTGGTGACCATCAGAACAAATATAAGATACAGGTAACGCAGGAACTAGTAAACAACTTAAAAATGAAAATTAAACTAAACATTAATAATAAAGTTGGCAGCATATTACAAAAGATAGAACTAAATAAGCAGAACCTTGCATGAGCATATATTGTGGCCATAAATAAACTGTTGTTGCACTAGCTTACAAATATGTCAGTTTGTTTTACTGTCCATCTTTTGCTACTTTGTTTGCCTTATTTTAAGTACACTGTAAGCACGTTTTACTAATTTGTTACCTCGTTTTAGGTAAATTATTGTATGTTTTATTACTCACTTTATTCTAATGGTTGGTATATGCTTTATTTTCATAATGGGTAAATATTATCAGTTTACTAACAGAATTTTGAGAATTACTAACCTTAACAGCTTTGTTGGCTAATTTAGAAAACACTAAATCATAAATAATACTCGGTTCAACTACTGTTTTTATGTTACTGTGACGGTTGGGTTTAAAGTTGGAGTAGGGGTAGACGTTAATAATATATATAATTAATGGGAAATTTTATATATAATATACCATATCTGTTCTAGCAACAACCGTTTTGGATGGACACTATGCTATATCCCATGATGCAGCGCGAGAGAATTCACAAATGGGAGTGCAGCAATGCAACTGATGCACGTAGGTCACGTGATGATAACAAAATGGTGGATCATAGATATTTACATTAGATGTCGCCTACACAATTGTTGTCTATTGGAAGTATTGCGTCAATGGAGTCGCTATTTTAGTACAGGGTAGCGCTCCTTTAAAATGAATGCTGAACCAAGGTGCAGTGGAGGACTGGCCATCTGGAGCTAGAGATATAAACACATACTGTATATGCATGTATATATGATCGGGTGTTTCCTGTGGTCAGTATGCAAATATTTATTTTTTTTATTACAAAAATTATGATTTACATCATATTTTTACATGGATAAGTGATGGATAAGTGACCACACAGGCATTGCCAACAAAGAGCGTGTGTTTGTGTGCATGGAAATGTATTATCCTCACTGCCTGTTAAATTTGGTCTAATCCATTTCCTGAAACACACCCCCTTCTCTCTTTCACTTCTTATTCTAACGGAGGGAACGATTTGTTTGTGAATGAATGCACGTTATGTAGGACTCGTTCACTTAGCCAACTATAATACAAGTTTCTAGCTCTGCAGCATCTTGTTGTTATGTTTCATTTACAATGTTTGCTTATTTTATTCAGCAAAACTAGCATAAGCCTGGTATTTAGTGCAAGTTACTTTGTGTTCACACCGATTGCGGCGAGAGCGTAAAAATTCACTATGTTAATCTCGTAATTAAAGGGGCCGTTGCAGCATATCATATCAGTTACATTCCTGCATAAAACATGCTTTCTTGAAAATGTTGTGCACTTTTTTTTTTTTATCAAATTCATTTAACAATGTAAGATCAAGTTGCATGTGGTGTGGCTTTACGCCATTTATTTATCCAATGTGTCCATATGTCTGAAATATTCTGAAGCAGCAATACTGATTTGTATTGTTGCATGAGATTCCCACTTTTTTTAAAGAAAAGAAAATAACATTAATGCACATCAGTAACTCGCCAGTAACTTTTAATGCATGTTCCTGTAAGAAAACATCGTAAATAATTGGAAATCCGGCGACCGCAATGATCAAACCCTTGGGTACAACTGTGGTCAGAACCAAAGTTCACAGTGACTGTGTTCTGTAGAGTCCTCTTAAGGTGTGGACTTCCGATTGTTTGCCGACAAACCGCATCATAGCTCATTACTAGACCCACATGGAATCTGTGCGAGCAGAAATCTGCAGATTTCTGCAGATTTTTAGCCTATCATTGAGTCTATGTATTTACCCTAATTCATATTTATTCAGTTTTTAAATTAATTTTAGGAATATTATTGAGCAATATGAAAGTGTTCCTTTGATTTATATACAATAGTTTGTAAAGTAATATTTTCTGTTTTTAGTAGATATATTATATAAGAGATTTGCTTTGTTTACCAAATAAGTGATTCTAGATGGATTTGCATTGTAACCATTAAATAAAAGTTAAAAAGATATTATTTTTCATTTCATATACTAAGATTTTAGTTACAGCACTCCCCAAATAATTTCTGCATAAATCCGCAGATTTTTTTTACAAAATTCTCAGCAGAAATAGCAAAAAATATCCACATATTCTGTCTTGTCCTACTCATTACCATAAAGTTGACTTGATTTCAACTCTCCTCAAAGGCCACACCGGCGAAGACGCACCGCGCTGCTCCTTGCTGATTATTGCCGCCTGATCCCATTGAAAATTAATGACTTCCGGCTATTTTGACACTCTCGCCGCTTTCGGTGTGAACGTACAGTTAGTGCTACTTCGCCTTATGGTCAGAGCAGTAAGAGACTATATTATTATCAATAACATTACCTGTTAACAAACAAAAATGTAAAAAACGAAATCTTACCTATGAAATGTTCTGCCTCTGTGCTTTGTTTTCTTTGTTTGCTCATTATTACACCCGTACGCCGCGATAAAATCCAGCATCTTCACATTGGCTTTAGTCTGGACTAAGTGCGGTTGAATGACATTTGTCCTGGAAGCACTGTACAAATGTGGCGATGCTACTGACGCATGCTCAGGGACTGTATGCGATATCTAGTGTATATATATATATGATGAGTTCCATTCATACTACTGACATTTATACAGTATCGAACATACTTTTCTAATGGCCAATTATTTATTCATTTTCTTTTCGGCTTAGTTCCTTTATTAATCAACCTATCCAGCACATGTTTTTTACGCCGCAGATGCCCTTCCAGCTGCAACCCATCTCTGGGAAACATCCATACACACTCATTCACACTCATACACTACGGACAATTTAGCCTACTTAGTTCACCTGTACTGCATGTCTTTGGACTGTGGGGGAAACTGGAACACCCAAGGGAAACCCACGCAAACGCAGAGAGAACATGCAAATTCCACACAGAAATCCAACTGGCCCAGCCGAGGCTTGAACCAGCAACCTTCTTGCACTGAGGCGACAACACTACCTACTGCGCCACTGCATCGCCCTAATGGCCGATTAGTACATTTAAATTCAAATGCAGTACCTACTGAGTAGTAAGCGATTTCGGATCCAGCAATAGTCACAGCACAGCGGCGTCTATCAAGTTTTCGGATCCCCTTGAAACATTTCCGTTCTTTGTTCTGTTCCTTTTGCAAGTTTTGTGAAAAAATGCAGCATGTTTTTGTAAATTGTTTGCGTTGTGAGGATTTGCAGCATGTGTGCTGTCAAACAGAAGAAGATCTTTTCTTAATTTGCTGGCTTTTTTTATAAATGCAATGTTTTCTTAAATTGCAGCACATTAAATCGAAGCTGTCTCGGCCACCGTATCTTGGGCATAAAAAATATTTATTATTTAGATTTTATTTTGTATAGTGCCAAAAATTAAATTACTTTTATTAATTGAGTAGCCTATAATAAAAATATATGGGTGTTATAAAAACAAACACAATGACCATGCTTCTTAATTTTCCAGAATATTTAGAAACTAAGAAATTTCCAATGAAATGACAGACTTCTCCACCTATATGGTTTGCTTAAAAAATAAATCATACACTCACATTCAGATCTATCCAATCAGTAAACAAATAGCAGAACCACCCTACTTTTTCCATTTCTTCTGGCTCACTTGTTAGCACATCACAGGACAGAAGAAATTATCTGTCACTACTTCTGACTTTAAAAGGTGTCTCTTATGACTTCTAGAGTTTGTGAGCTTAAAATGTGACATTTATTTAAGTATTTACCGACTTATTGTTGTTTGATCTATGGCAAATGTCTCATGAATTTGCCGTAAGCACATCCGCACTTAAGCTATATACACATTTGACTATCGACCTCCGTGCTGCATGTGAAAATATGACTCCCATCGGTTTTAATTACATGTGCGGGTGAATGATAGTTTTAATTGTCGTGTGTGCGTTCTAATCAATAATGCCGATAAAAGACTGATGGGTGACATACATGAACTGTGTATGAGAAATCTCCAGTCTGACAGGCCATCAATCAAGCAGTTGCCACTAGATGTCACAGTGCAATCATCCATCTTTCATTGTTGTTGCTGACAACATCGGCCATTAAGATATAATAGACCTTATGATGTCAGTCTCATTCTTTTTCTGTCCACGTATGACTTCTGTTGTGCGCTGCATTACAATTATCGTAGGCTCTAATAAATCTTTTATACCCAAAAGCTCTTCTGACACACATGGAAACATACATGGTACCAGAGTTAAAAATTCACTTTTACATTAAGAGACAGTATTTGTCTTTTGGAAGTGGTTATCAGTATATTGTATGCACAGAGAGTATTTGTAATTACTGTGTTTTTTTATTATTATTATTTTTTTTTCCATATTCGTAAAGAGATAGTTTACCCCAAAATGGAAATTTTGAAATCTCACGTGTCTTTCCTTTTTTCTGTTGAGCACAAATGAAGATATTTTGCTAGTAGCTGGCTGCAATTAACTTGCCTAGTAATTTTTCTTCCTTCTATGAAAGTCAATGGGTGCCTGCTGCAGCATTCTTCAAAGTATCTTCTTTTGTGTTTAATAGAAGAAACCTAATAAATGTTTGTAACCACATGAGAGAGAGAGAGAGAGAGAGAGAGAGAGAGAGTAAATGATGAGGTAATTTTCATTTTTAAGTAAAAAAATATATCCATTTATACATCCCTGTATTTGCATTTGAAAGGTTGGTTCTGTTTTAATGTACTCCTGTGTGACGTTAGGACAGGTTATGAGACTCAATCTGTAAACTGATGTCAATGAATCAGTTATAACTATTAGCAATAAATGCTATCAACTTTTTTAAATCTACTTTATTGAGATGCCTGTATGCATAATGTAAATATATAGCCTACTACAGGATATATAAAGTATACAATGATAAAAACAGAACCATGGTAGGGCTGTAGTAAGACACAATTATTATTTTCACTTTCATTTTGTAATATTATTTACGTAAGTTTGGGTATGGAGTGAGAATTAATCCCGGGGTTA
>CAIGQZ010001474.1:9193989-9211528 GCA_903798205.1 Danio tinwini | reverse complement strand
AAACAGGTGTCACAATCTTTCCGCTTAAAGAGCCCCTATTATGGGTTTTTGAAAATGACCTTCTATGTAGTGTGTAACACAGCTCTTAGTGAAGTGAAATATCCAGCTAAAGCTTAAATCTGAAAGTGGACAGTTTTTAAAACTATTGATTTATCTACAAAAGAGTCGACTCATAGTGGTTTAAATGAATCGTCTTGAAAACGAATCTTTAGCCGTTTCGGCGTGACGTCGTCGCGAAACATAATGGTTGCGCGGCAGACCTGGCAAAATTCAAACCTGCGGCCCCGCCCACTAACACAGCAGCAAGACACTCATGAAGACGTTGTGTTTACCTGGATATTATTGTAAGTGTGAGGGAAAAGAGTTGTTCAGAAATCTGCACGCTTAGTTTCTGCCTTCATCTTGTAATGGACTTACAAGACACCAGGGGTGCAGGCAAAATAAGGACAAAATATTAGGTACACCGGCTGGCTCCTGAACGCTGGAAAAGGCTTGCGAATGGAGAGCAGGAGCCCGCAGAGATAGCTTGTCAGAGGACAGAGGATGCTACAACCTCCCGGCTGGGGATGTGATCGTTTAGAAAAACAGAGTACAGGTAAGCACTTAGAACATATAGCAGTTCACGGACGAGGTGCCACAGCAATGATTGCAAATAGAAATGATCTACATGTTTTGTTACTAGTAACTGCATGTACTGTATCAGGTTAACTCTTTATATTCTCATATCGCGTCTAATGCCACGTTGTAAACGCGACGCGTGCTGCTTTGTTTACAGTTTTAAATGCTTTCGTGAGCTCGTTCCACTGCCATTTGTCATTGCTATGGCCACCGTTAGATGATCCTGCACACGTGCAGCGGTCAAGGTTCAGAATAGTTCAGCTTTTGCTGCTGTGTGGATTAAAACTGAATGTGTGTCATACTTAACATAAGCAATAAACTTGTGTTTAACTGCACTGCTTTCGGCGCTGAGGTGTCTGAATAACACTGTTGAGAACTGAGTACTGTTTACTGTGGTGTTAGTAAGTTTACTTTGAAGCGTGTTTCGGGCATCCGCTGCGATCGGATCCTATACCAATGTTGGCGACCCGGGGGCTTGATAAACCATGCTGGGCATTTTACTGTCTTGCGCTGAACGCTGTCGACCAATCGCAACAGGTTGTCATCGGTCCAATCAGCGCAGATTAGCTTCACGCTAAGCAGGGGTTTGGAAACAAATGAATCGCTGAATGATTCATATGGGAGTCGCTGGGTTAATTAGGTAAAAATAAATGCATATTATAAGACCATGAACATGTTTTTTGACCTTGCATATCAGTATGTTGTTGGAGACCCATAAAACCGAAATATGACCCTTTTCAATGTGTAATAGGGGCTCTTTAATTAAGGAGGTTCCAACTGATTCATTATAACGACGTAGGATAAAATGACATGCCAACATAAAATAAAACTATGAAAACAATACACTTTCTAAACTTGTATAATTCATGTTTACATCCAAATATTAAGGATAGTTCACTCAAAACATCGCTTACTCACCCTTTACTTGTTCCCAACTTGTTTGGGTTTCGTTCTTCTGGTAACCAATAAAATATGGTAAGCTCGAAACTAGTGGAACCGTTGACTTCCATACTATTTGTTAATCTTATGTATCTTATGTCAGTTACCAGTATTTAACGTTCTTCAAAGTATCTTCTTTAGTGTGCAACAGACTAAATAAACTCACAGACAACATCTATGATGTTTTACAAAAAAGTTTACCAATCAGATATGCATAAACATAGAAATATTTTTGTATAAAATAATAATAATATTTAACTTCGTCCCACCACCTTCAATCTAGTTTATTTTTTGGCCCTTCAGAAGAAAAAGTTTGGGCACTCCTGATGTAAACGTAGTCCGTGTGTCTGCAAACTGCAATCATTGTTATAAGCATGTGTTTTGATGTTATAGATGTTACTTTACATAGAACAACAAGACTGATGTGATATAGCTAATACAACATTAATGAGTTACCATTTAAAAACCTGACAAATGAATGTAGTAGTACAATGAAGTTTAGTATATTGTACATGTGCCTAGATGGTATTACAAGATGGTGAATGTGGCATCTACAGTATGGAGAAAAATGAGTGTAAAAAAAAAACACTGACGCAATCAGGTGAGTTGGTACTAATGCATCTAGATTTCACAAAGACTAGAACTTATTAGTGACAGCCACTAGCTAGCTATAGTAGTAAATGGTGGGTAATCCTTTCCATTCTTGTTTTTTTTTACCAGTTGTTTCAGTGATGAAGCATTAGAGATATGTGCTTTTGTTGTGGCAAATAGTTTTTCTTGTCTTTAATAAGGGAGGCTGTGTTGCCAAGTTGCTTTAATAACATCTTCTAACTGTTGTTACTGTAGCAGTAAGTCTCCCTTGAGCTTCATAGATGGGAAAGAATAGAACACCTCTGAGAATGATGCAATTAAGAGGAAACTTAACTAACAAAATCGAAAGTTTTTATTTATTTATTTATTTTTCTAAACTCAGCACAAAGTACCTGCATGCTCTGCTTTATATGGCAAACATGCATTTCTCCTCAGCTGGAGCACTTTGTCTCAGTGCTTTTTCCTCCAAGGCCTTAATCATGCATTTGAATGACATCAAAGAAAAAGTGATTTCCAAAAATTACCAGCGTAATTCCCATTTTTGGCCGGAGAAATGGGGGGAAACACTAGTAATGACATTTTAAAATCAGGAGACCTGTAGTATATCTCTTTAATTATACTTAAAGAGAGAGTTGAAAGTCCTTAAGGCGCTGGAGAAATCAGCTTTTGTATTACATAATGTGGCAGGGAATGAAAATGAGCACAAGGTGTGAAAATGCCCAGGAGAGCCACTTTTAAATAAAAATTCACATGACAGAGTCTCCTGTGCCTTTGTCAAGGGAATAGTATGCACAAAGTTCTTAGGCACTGTGTTGCAATCGGGTGCATTGCAATGATAGCAACCCAAAAGTGGGCATGAGGTGACAGGTGACATGGGTTAAACTTCTGGAGCTCAGAAGGACTGGAAACCTTTGCCAGACATCTAGTACTTGCTCACCTTATGATGACACCCAGCTGTCTTTGTACCCTATTTTTGGCTTTTACTGTATTCCTCATTTTCTCATATTTCTCATAAGGCTGTTTTTGTCCTCTCTCTTTTCACCTCTTTATTTTTATTTTTTCATCAGGATTCACAAATACAATTACAAATACAGAAAGTATATTTGGTCACTGTAACCATGAGGCATATTCTATTGGGTTGTGTTAATTTTATTTACAAGGAGGAATTTATTTTATTCAGTTCATTCTTTTGAAGCAATTTTTCATTCATTCATTCATTCATTTTTCTTCCATGATTATCAGGGGTCACTACAGCGGAATAACCTGCCATCTATTCCGGCATATGTTTTACATAGCAGATAACCTTCCAGTTGCAACCCAGCACTGGGAAACACCCATACACTCTCACATTCACACATGCACTCATACATTCATTTACTCATTCTTTTTAGTTTCTTTATCAATCGGGGATCGCCACAGTGGAATGAACCGCCAACTTATCCAGCATGTGTTTTATTCAGCAGATGCCCTTCCAGCTGCAATCCAGTACTGGGAAACACCCATACACTCTTGCATTCAAACCCACACATGCACTACGGCCAATTTAGCTTATTTAATACATCTATACCGCATATCTTTGGACTACAAGGGAAACCGGAGAACCCGGAGTAAACCAACGCCAATACAGGGAGAACATGCAAATTCCACACAGAAATGCCAACTGGCCCAGTCGGGAGTTGAACCAGCAACCTTCTTGCTGTGAGGTGACAGTGCTAAGCACTGAGCCATCGTGCTGCCGTTGAAATGATTTTTAACACCAATAATTCAAATACAGTTTTGGAGTTTTAGCAGATATATTTCATCTAAATTAATTTAACTAACCTCAATTTCATCTATATCTCCAGTATACATTTTCGCTCCATGAAAATGCCCATAGAAGCTGGAGTAGCTTTAAACACAAACACACAAATACCAAAAAACTGTAAAATGATATTATTGATGACGTACATATATTATATATAAATATTAACCTTCCCTTGAATTTTCAAGTTTTTTAAAAAAATATTTCACAAGTGCTGTATTCGCAAGATACTCGTATTAATCAAAAATAATTTAAGGAGCCTAATATTATTGAGGGTGTTGCGGTGACGCAGTGAGTAGTGATGTCACCTCACAACAAGAAGGTCACTGGTTCGAGCCCCGGATGGGTCAGTAGGCATTTCTGTGTGGAGTTTGCATGTTCTCCCCGTGTTTGCGTGGGTTTTCTCCAGGTGCTCTGGTTTCTCCCACAAGTCCAAAGACGTGCTATACTGTAGGTGAATTGGGTAAGCTAAATAGTCAGTAGTGTGTGTGTGAATGAGAGTGTATGGATGTTTCCCAGTGATGGGTTGCAGCTGAAAGGGCAGAATTTGAGGCCATGCAGAATTTGACCTAATGTAATAGCAGCTAATGGTATGTTTCCAGCTTGAAGTGCTGTGTTATGTGTACATTCATGTTATTCAAGGTTACTAAGGGTATTTAACTCTGCGGGCAGTGCCTCCGTGCGGAATCAGTTTAATGCTATGCCCTATTTTACTCAACATGATGTGGTTTGCTGATGAAATGTGTACATGTAAGCTAGCGTAAGACCACCGCTGAGAGTCCTTATCATCAGCTGGAGATGCTTATTAAACCTTTACATAGAGAGGGCTTTTAGTGCCTGGCAGTTTGACTAAAACACTGCTAAACAACATGTTCACACCACAGCATGTCACTGTTATTCCTTGTTATTGTGGCAGTCAGCCTTCAGGAAATTGTGTTGAACATGCATGTGGCAAGATTTAAGATGAATAAGAGCTCAGAGCAGTGCCGAATCTATGAGAACAAAGGTTTGTAAAAATAAAAAAAATAAAAGTAACCTTCACCTAATGACCTTCAGTTTTTTATACAGTGGTCTGAATTAATTTTAAATCTGCGTTATTAAAATAGCTAGTTACTGAGTTGACTGATAGAATTTAATTGACTATTAAAGTGGAAATTCAGAGTATTTATTGAGCATATGTCTTTTGAAAAGCGTTTATATGCTGGCTGTTGATTGATAAAAATTGCCAAATGCATATTTTAAAGTGATTAGATCTGTCAGATACCTTTATAAACACATTAAAATTGTGCATGTTAATTTAGTCATAGAATCAATTCAAGAGATTCATTAAAAAAATGCTGATTTATTGTTTGTTTCCTTTTTTTTGTAAAACAAAGTAAGTCATTGAATGATTCGCCCACACTTTTTCTTTTATAATTATGAAATGGCTTGAAATAATGTGTGAAGCTTTCTTGAGCCCACATTATCTTCGGCCCTTACAATGTATATAGAAATGATGTTAACATTAATTGTAGTAGTGAAGTGATGTTAAAATTAATAGTAGTAGTGAATTGATATTTGTTAATCATATTTTGTATCAGCCATAAGACAGCTATGGCAACATAGGTTTTAACTTTGACTAAAAAAACAAAAAACAACAATAACAACATAAAAAAAAATTGCTAACCAGAGTTGGGTGTAACTGGTGTAATTGTATGCATATTGTGTGGCCAAGTGTGAAATATTTATTCTAGCAAAATAATTGCTTTTAGCATTTAGCTTCCAGCTTTATGTTGACAAACTAATTTCGAGATGAGCATGTGATATGATTGATCGTGGCTGGTCCCCCATCTGTAATCATTAGCAAGCCAATTGGATCATTCTAAATTCAACATAAATATCCCATCTAACTTAACCCCCCTATCCACCCCATCTCCCTCCTCCACTTTTCTTGATTAATCCAGGATTGGGCAACATGGTGACTCATTGGCTAGCACTGTTGCCTCACAGCAAAAAGGTCGCTGGATCAATTCCTGGCTAGGCCAGTTGGCATTTCTGTGCGAAGTTTATATGTTCTCCCTGTGTTCACATGGGTACTCTGGTTTCCTCCCACTATTCAAAGATATGCGACATGCGTAAATTAATTAAACCAATAGGAACAGTATATATGAGTAGTTTAGTACGGAGCAGACCAAATTAATTTGGGGAGCTCTCAAGAGCTACCTGGTATCATACCCCCTTACATGCTCATTGACAAGGCGGGAAATCAAAGAAACACAATCAAAGAAAATCTAATAAATTGAAAGAATAAACAAGATAGAGCAAAGATAAAAGTGAAATAATTAGTCTGATATTCAGGTACAGTAATACAATATTTTGCCCTCGATAATGATAAATTAGATTAGATTAAACTTTATTGCCATTACACATGTGCAAGGCAACGAAATGCAGTTTAGGTCTAACCAGGAGTACAATAGCAGCAAGTGCAGGATATCGATATTATAAAGTGCAATTATAGAAAAACTAAGTGTAATATTTACAGACGAATGTACTATGAATGTTATATTCAAGTTGTATTAACTGTGATCAGAGACTTACAGTAGAAGAATATATGTACAGATTGCTATACATAATTAGAAGTATGCAGATATATATGAACATAATTACAAATGTATATGTGCAGTGAGGATGTACAATTCAAGATGAATTAGTGCAACACAGTGCAATGAATATATACAATTCACGATATTAGCGATTATATCACAAGAAAACCATCCTCAATATTCACCTTATTCTCCGCGGACGAGCAGACGCAGCCATTTGAATCATTTTGGCTCATGACTTTTGGTCTCATTCACTTCCATTTATTTTTAGACGTTAAAAACTGCTCGCTTTGCTGCTTGATGTTGCAAACTGATATTTTCTTATTATCTTATTCTACTTTGTATAGTCATGCAAACTCTTGTTTGTAGAGCAAATAGTTTGACCATTTTCTGACGTTTATTATTCCTAGTTATTTCTCCCATAGGAAACTGAATCGGAAGTTCTAAAACAATCGCAAAACGAGCGCACTTCCGCATTAAAGAATAAAGTCAATATCATGATATTTGTAAATGAAGAGGGAAAAATGCATCAAAACGTTATAAGATGCACTTCTTTTACTAAAAGCACATGTATTTCTTAGAATTGTAACATTGAAATATGTTCGATCCACCATTACAAAAAGCGCCACCTCATGCATATGGCTATTTTGTCCTGCTTATAATAAACCCATCTCCACATTGCAGATGCTGCAATTTGACTGTTGCAAATGCACACATTGCGATTATGATGCTTAATCAATATATTGTGCAGCTCTACCGAGAGGCGTTTCACAGATGTCAGCCAAGTGAAATTACTTGCCTTAAAGGTACTTTGTTTGATATGCTGTTATCCTGCATAACATGATACTAATGTCTTCATACATTGCATTTCTAAATAATCTATTTTCATTTGAATTTGTACAAATTGTTTTGAATTAGAATTTCTTAATTAGATTTTGAATTTCATAACTTGAATTTCATAAGTAGAGGAAGTTGCATCCGAGTAAATGATAGCACATCAAGCCATCGCTTTAAAAAAATCGCTTTTTCCCATTGTTTAACGGATGCACATTACTAGGGTTGGGTCAATAGACGATGGCATCGTCCATTGGCGATGGCCGATAGACATCATGATGCTGAGCCGGCATTGCGATCCTCCACCCTGCCCCCGTTGCAGCAGCAACCTGCTTGTGAAAATACACACTTACGCCCCGTTTACACTAATACATCTGAAGCCTCATTTACACTACAAGCGACCGTTGATTTCAATGAAGAGTGAGCAACTTCTGGTGACCTCCATCTACGCGAACGACAGCAACCATTGGTGACCAGAATCCTTAAACTTTATGCAAATGAAGAGCAACTTTCTTGAGGGACAGCCAATAGGAACACCAGTAGAGCTCACGTGATCTATTCTCAGCTCGCTTAGAGGCCAGTTGTATTCCTGCTGTATATACCTACACACGCCTGCGTTTGAAGCAGGTCGCCACCCAGAGAGACAGGCAGCTACAAAGTCGCGGCTAGTCTGAATGAGGCATTCATTTTAAAATGACATTTTAGAATGAAAACAATCCACGTCCACATTGGCGTTTTACCTACATGTAGCATTTCTGAAAAGCCCTCCTTCCACACTATACTGCTGCACTCCGCGTGTGTCTGATCTCCAGCAGTCAGCAGGTGCTCAGAGCACAAAACCCCAGAGAGCAGTGAACGTCGGACAGTTTATCAAGGATGTGGATCTGGATTGCGTCTCACTATAGTTGTTAAATGTGGTATTTAATTAATCTTGTCTCTATCTAACGACTCTTCAGTCTACTGAATCCATCAGGTAACGTGTCACAGCATCAGTACACTGCTTTAATCTTTCGCTTTCACGCTTGTACTTAGTAATTTTAGCGAAAACCTCAGATATTGTTGGTTGTGCACCTTTTTTACCAACCAAGTTTGTCGGTGCCATTATAATAATACAAATCACTCTGCCTATTCATGCCAGAGTCCCACGGAAAAAGTGATTGACAGGTGGTAATTTGTGTGTAACTTATCTTTATTTATTTATTTATGATTTGGTTATGGGTAAAACAAAGACCATGCGGGTCAGTTAGTTGAAATAGTAGGCTACAAATAATAAATTCGTTATGAATTAATTAATTGTTCATAAATAATTAATTCACCACCGCCTATGACGACGATGCCAATGTCCATCACGATGTTTCACATTAGTCATCGTACGATGCCAAATTGTTGGACATCGCCCAACCCTACTCATTACTATACAAAGCAATTTATATGAGAAAGGTGGAATACTATTACAAACACGGAGGGTATTACAGTATATGACTTCATCAGACTTTGAATACCATCTTGAATACTTCTATGATGCCCTTTTTTCTGGCCCCTTTCCATTTTTTTTGTATGAAAAAAAGCAGTGTGAACATTCTTCAAAACATCTCCAGCTTGAAATATTCCTTTAAAAGCACTATAAATGCCATTGATTTCTTCTCCTTGATGTTTAGCAGAAGCACAGGGGATTACCACTGAGTCTCCACACAACAGTCCATGGGCGACAACATTATGAACCTCCTCCTCTGTAATTACCATTATCATCTAAGTGTTTCTGCAGGAATTGCGCACGCTCAATTCTGCCCAGTGTTTCTTTTGTTAAATATCTCGAACACATTACAGACAATACGGCTACGGGCCAGCACGTGTCTCGTTCTGCATCAAATGAAAGATTTAAAAGGCTGAATATTTTATTGCATTTTCTGACATTTATCTGACATTTGACGTCTTCATTGCCCCCCCCCCCCCCCCATTCCCAAAATATGCTAATGTGCAAGCGAATGGCGTGATGGCCCATCAAGTCGGAGAGTGTCACCGCTGATGTTTACAGAACAGCTGGATCGGACGAGATCTAGATTTGACTGAGCAAATATGTGCCTTTGATTATGGGTGCAGAGAGAAAGCCTGCCGTCGAAACCTTGCCGTAGGATATTAGGAGGCTGTTGCCATGGTAACAGCACCTCGAATATGAGTGGAAAGCAGAGGTGCTCTCTTCTCCTCCGTTCGTGCTGTCATAGATGTGCCGGAGGTGTATTTGATGGAGATCATCAGGCAGGCACTACTGAGGAGCTGCTCTGAAGCTGCATCCACCAAGACCGAAACATCCATTAGCGGCTTTATTTAGCACTTGGGTTTATTGCGTGTGAGAGGAAGTCGAAATGCTTGTGTGTTTTTGTGGGGTCAGTGTGCGTCTTGCAGTCATTAGCCTTCTTTTGTTCGTAGCTTCGCTCTGCTTCGATCTCTGTCCCAGCCCACTGGCTACTCTAAACGGCTCGGTCAAATGCCTGTTCGATCCAGCGAGTGTGGGCCCAAAGCCCCAGTGCTTTCTCAGAAAAACTGTAAAAACATTAGAGCTCAGGGACGGTTCATCTTCAGGCTTCTGACTAAGGCGTGACCTGTTTTTTTTTTTCCACTGTTTTGATTTTCATGTTCAGTTTAAGTCTAAACTGTTGTTTCTTCTTTGATCATTTTATTTAATTTTTTTTTAAACATTTCAGAAGGGTTCCTTGATGGTTCTTTATATTTTTTTTCAACAACTTTTTAAACAAAATAGTAAATAATTTATTTTGTCTTTGCCATGATTAGAGAACATAATATTTTACTAGTCATTTTGCAAGATACTAGTATTCAGCTTAAAGTGCAATTTTAAGGCTTACCTATAGGCAAGTTAGGTTAATTTGGCAAGTCATTGAACTACAGCATATTTATTTTTTCTGTAGACAATATTTTTTTTTGTGCTATTAATAATATGAATAATAATATTGACTAATATCAAAATTGAACTAGCTAATAATATTGACCTTAAAGAGCCCCTATTTTGCATTATAAAATGTCATATTTTAGTTTTAGGAGTCTCCAACAACAGGCTGATATGCATGCAAGGTCAAAAAACACTTTCATTGTCTTATAATATGCATTTATTTTTACCTAATTATCCCAATGATTCCCATATGATTCGTTCAGTGATTCATTTGTTCCCAAACAAAAATACAGTTTTCAACATGTTTTTGGACACAATATGTGAACAGCCCCATAAACCTGAAAAATACAATAGCAAACAGCCGGCGAATCCCGCATTGCAGCATGTGTTATTGTATCAAAATAACAGGAACAACACAGCACTAGGTTGGCTATACTGTGGTGGTGTTGTGAAAATGAACTTTAACCCTTTATTCCCCGCAGCCGAATCTCCATTTGTCAGTGATCGTCATCTTTGCGTCATGATCAGTCCCGTGATCCCCCGCACTCCACTAGTGTTTGAAGGGAAAGCTTGTTCACATTTTACAGGATCTCAAACATATTTAGTGGTCTACTGTATCGATGTCGACACGTTCAAGCAAGAGATCCGAACCCAACTTGATTCATTTATTCAACTCTGAGTCGACTATTTCGCTAAAGAATCAATAGTTTTAAACACGGTGCACTTTCAGATTTAAACCTCAGCTGGTTGTTTTCTTTCACTTAGTGCTGTGTTACACACTGCATGGAAGCTCATTTTCAAAATACCATAATAGGGGCTCTTTAACATTTGTTTCATAAAATACTCCTTGCTCGGTTAAACATCCCTTGGGAAATATTTAAAAAAGAATACAAATGTCATTCAATTGTACTGTATGCAATTTTATTCTACTACACATTTGTAATGTGGTTGAATATTTGGTTCTTGCACAGTTTTCTCTCATCAGCTCAAACAGTTGAGAGAGATGTATTTGCTGAAAAAAATGTATTTGCTTGAACAGATCATACAGTAGTTGATGTTGGATAAATCCATCTCACTGATGCATAAAACAAATCATGCATTTTAATTTGAATTATTGCAATGCTGGACACGTATTTACTTATACGAGCATATAATGAACAATACATTTATTAAAATATTTGTTCTGGTTTGTTAAGTAAACGTTAGTTAATGATAATATAGTTGTTAGTTCATGTTAACTCATGGTGCACTAATTAATGTTAACAAGCACAGCATTTGGTTTTAATAATGCATTTTTAATGTTGAATTATGATTAATAAATGTTGTACAAGGTTGTTCATGTTAGTAAATACATTAACTCACTACGTGTCTTGTATTGTAAAGTGCTATCGTTGTTGTGTTGGAACATTTTTCAGTTCTGTTGGCCCACACATCGGCATAAAAAATCTGGTAGTCTATATATAAGTGTAATAAATAAATAAAATGCGTAATATAAACCATTATTTTTATTCATAAAAATGGCTTGGTTCCACTGTTGACACCTTGTGTACAAACTAATTGCTTCAAAACAAAACAGAGCGCATATGCAAGTTAGGAAAGTCAGCCTTTGTGTGTGCAGAATGTGTGTACAGTGCTGAGGACATTTCTTTGATATAATATTTTCTAATATCAGTATTCATTGTATGAATGTAATCTGGATGTGTTACAACTGCAATTCACAAAAAAAAAAGAAAGAATTTAATCCTCAACCCATCCAAGATGACTGGTGAGGTTTTTTCACTTCAGTTAAATTATACAGTTCTGTGCACAAGTCTTAGGCCCATTTGTTGTTTTAGTGAGGGTATAATGCGATTATATATTAGCCTACTTCTTTTTCTCTTTATTACAATACAACCAGAAAATACAGGTTCTAGTTAGATTTTTTGAGTCTAATTGTTTAAGACATTAGCTTCAACAAGAGTTAGAGAAAGATGAAAGAATGAATGAAAAATACTGGCAATTCTGTCTTGGTTTGCCAGAGCTGTTGTCAATAGTGTCTGAATTAATGTGATTTTGAATGCTGAAAAGTACAGACAGGTTTTACATCATCATGTAATTCCTACTAGAAAGCACCTAATTTGTAACAGTTTTATTTTCATTCATTCATTCTTTTTCTTTTCGGCTTAGTCCCTTTATTAATCCGGGGTCGCCACAGCGGAATGAACCGCCAACTTATCCAGCACGATTTTACGCAGCGGATGCCCTTCCAGCCGCAACCCATCACTGGGAAGCATCCACACACTCATACACTATGGACAATTAAGCCTACCCAATTCACCTGTACTGCATGTCTTTGGACTGTGGGGGAAACCGGAGCACCCGAAGGAAACCCACGCGAACGCAAGGAGAACATGCAAACTCCACACTGAAACGCCAACTGACCCAGCCGAGGCTCGAACCAGCTACCTTTTTGCTGCGCCAGCACTACCTACTGCGCCACTGCGTCACCCTCAGTTTTATTTTTAGCATGATAATGATTCCTAACACACTGCTAATGTAATTAAATCATATTTGGAGATACAACCGATTAAACAAAGACAGTCATAAAATGGCCTCCACAGAGTCCAGACCTGAATATTATATACAGCAGTGTTGGGCAGTAGCGTCACTACTTGAACTAGTTTAACTACATTTCTCATAGCGTGATGGTAGCGTTGCTACTTTCAAAATCAAATAGCTTTTTAGTAGTGAAGCTGTTATTTTAAATAAGTAGCGCAGTAGCAAATTTTATAGGTAACACTGTAAACATTTCCTTGCTCTGCTAAACATCACTTGGGGAAATATATGAAAAAGATTAACAATCTCATAGGAGAGCTAATAATTTTGACTTCGTCTGTATGCTATTTTATTCTACTACTCATTTGTAATGTGGTCAAATATTTGGTTGTTTTCTCTCATCAGCTCAAGTTTTATTTGTCAAAAAAAAAGAGTATTTGCTTGAATAGAGCATGCAGAAATTTGCTTTTGGATAAAACCATCTCACTGATGCATAAAAAACATTCATTAAGTGAAGTATCATTTAGTGATGCCACCATCATTCACAGAGCTGTGAAGCCGGTGTCTGGCTGATGAAAGTAAATCCATATGATAGCGAAAATGGGAAATTCTTCTCCTTTGCGTTTTAAGGTGGATGAAAACAAACTTTTTGGAGAGTTACTGCCACCTCTTGCGCCAGTCAGTGACGTCGCCAATCAATCATTGAGCTGTCACGAGAAACTTGTTTGATGGAAAGCTAACTTGTAGAGGAATTATTTCTGAAGCAGGACCATACCTAGAAGTACATGTCTTAAAGTCATTTCTGGTGCTGTGCTCTTGTTAGAGTTGGTTTAATATACGCAGTGCATCCGGAAAGTATTCAAAACACTTCACTTCTTCCACATTTTATGTAACAGCCTTATTTCAAAATGGATTAAATTTATTTATTTCTTCAACATTCTACACACAATACCCCATAATGACACTGTGAAAAAAAGATTGTAGCAAATTTATTACAATAAAAACCCAGAAAAATCACATGTACATAAGTATTCACAGCCTTTGCCGTGAAGCTCTAAATTGAGCTCAGGTACATTCTGTTTCCACTGATCACTCTTGAGATGTTTCAGCAGCTTAATTGGAGTTCATCCGTGGTAAATCCAGTTGATTGGAAAAGGCATACACCTGTCTATATAGGGTCCCAGGGTTGACAGTGCATGTCAAAGCACAAACCAAGCATGAAGACAAAGGAATTGTCTGCAGACCTCCAAGACAGGATTTTCTCGAGGCACAAGATTGGGGAAGGTTACAGAAAAATTTCTGCTTCTCTGTAAGTTCCAATGAGCACAGTGGCCTCCATCATCTGTAAGTGGAAGATGTTTGAAACCAGCAGGACTGGCTGGCCATCTAAGCGGAGTGGTCGGGGAGAAGGGCCTTAGTCAGGGAGGTGATCAATAACCCAATGGTCACTCTGTCTGAGCTCCAGTGTTCTTCTGTGGAGAGAGGGGAACCTTACAGAAGGACAACCACCTGTGCAGCAATCCACCAATCAGGCCTGTATGATAGAGTGACTAGATGAAAGCCACTCCTTAGTAAAGGGCACATAGCAGCCCACCTGGAATTTGCCAAAAGGCATCTGAAACTAAGTTCTCTGGTCTGATGAGACTAAAATTGAACTCTTTAGAGTGAATGCCAGAAGCTACAGAGTCAGAGACATCCTGAATGAATACCTGCTTCAGAGTGCCCTTAAACTCAGACTGGGGTGACGGTACATCTTCCAGCAGGACAATGACCCAAAGCAAAAATATCAATGGAGTGAATAGGCAGAGTGATCTGTGTCGTTATAATGGCTTTTTCCCACAACTGGTGGAGGAGACGAGAGTTCGTTTGGAGTTCCCTGTAATTTGTATTGTGATTGATGATAACTTCCTTATTTTCTTATTATTATGAGGAAATAATAACAAGTAAAGATGCTAGGTCTCGACCGTTTTGGTCGCATATCGACCATTTGGTCGAAATTTTATGCAACCAAAAAATATATTTGAAAGCATTTGTGCAAGTGCATAAATTGTTGCCATGTGACCTGTTTTCACTGCAAAATCCTCACTGCGTGCACGGATTTAGGAGACATTAATGCAGTATGCATCTTTGCATCTTAAAATGCCAAACGCAGCTCTCAGGAACAGATTAAAACAGTTGTTATGTGAACTTGCTGAAGTAAAAAAAGCCTGCAATGCTTGCCCCGCCTTTGTGCTCTTCTTATTGGCCCACTGCTCTAGAACTGAATGCGAATGGATTGGTTAATATTAGCTGTCAATCACTCAGTCAATGCCTTCTGCCTTCAGATAACAGGAGCTACAACTGCAAAAATGTGAAGCGCTGAAGATAAGAGAATGAAAATAACTGACAGATTTTGTTTTAGAAACCACCTAAAGTTACTAAGAATAGCACATCATGTTAGTGATCATGTGCTGAATGTTAATCCACCATTTGCACTTTTCCAAGAGTGGATAAAAGACTTCCAGTGGCTTCAAGTCCGCTATGAATATAACTAAAACCATTCACTGTAAAGTCTGTGGGACAGGGTTTGCAGGTAACAGCGTTTGCCACTGAATCTACACATTTTAAGCGCAAGATTTACTATATAATCCTTCATTTAATCCTCACGATGCTGTCAGCCGTGCAAGCGGCAGCTATATGTAAAATTTAACACAGCTCATGAAAAGACTGTTGTGGGGCGGGGCAATGGCTTGGGACAATATAATACACTATACTCTTTCCTATAGTATTTTAAATGTGTAACACAGGATTTCTTGATTTATTTTGTTGTTTTTACTGACTAAAATTATTTTCTAATTGGAACAGCATATTAATTGCAGTAAATAACTGAACTTGACTATTATGCCTCATATGTTTCATTGGCAGTTTTATTGATCACCAAGACTGAACTGGCGTAGATTGAAGTTGCGTTGATTTAAAAATGACTGATTTGCGTTGATTTCCCAGGGGGTAGATTTTAGCATAGTTAAGCTATATTTTAAGTTGAGTAACTCAAGAGTTTCCAAACCTTTCTCCCTGCGACCTCCAAAATAACAATGCCAGTGACTTGTGACCCCCAATATCATCTGAGGTGGTTATAAATATACAAACCTTGTAAACACAAAACAGCCCACACACACCAATAGGCCTAATTCTATTCTTTATTTAATTTTGGAGAACGCCACTCTGAGAACATCCTCAGTTGTGGCCTGTTTTTAATTTTATTGTATGCGAGTGCTTTAAAGGTGCAACTTTACACTGGTGCCATGAAATCAACCTGCTGCATCTGACCCTATTGCTGTAACTATAATCTAATGTAATGAGACCCCAAGGTGTCGCAATCCAATGGGGAAAAAATGTGTGTTGTTATTAAGTGTTATTTTTTATTTATAAATTCTAATAGTTTCATAAAATGAATTTCGATTTTTGGAAATCACCAAGTGACCCCCATTTATTATCCCATGACCCTCCGAAGGGTCCCGACCCCCACTTTGGGAAACACTTGAGTAACTAAAAACTTAGCTAACTACATTTTCCAAGAAGCTTGCCCAACACTGATATACAGTATGTATAGGCAGTATGAGATTCACCTGCAGAGAAAAAGAAAGAGAACTAGCTAAATCTAAGGAAGAACTCTTTAAAATGCTGAAAGATACTTCATGGTTTCCTCTACATTCATTCTTCCATGGCGGGGCGCCACACCAAAATTCATTCCGCCACGGCTACATAACAGCTTCTCATTTAATAACATTCAGTCGTTGTTTTTTTAATAGCAGGTTATAATTGCACCAAAATGTATTAAAAGGTAAGTGAATTATAACAGCGCAAACTTTTCTGTAATCGTAGTGCTGTGCGTTATTTGTTTAACCCTTTAAAGTGACATGCTGACTGACTGACTGACAGACTGACTGACAGGTGCGTGATGCGTGAGGCCAGCAAACACAACGTAGTTTTCAGTTAAGATGAACAAAGTTTCCATAATTATACTTTATAGCTTATGGCTTTGCATACAATGACTATCTTGCTGGAGTTTATAGTCGTTTCACTTTACTTTCACTTTTTTTACTTACACAGGACTCATTAATGCTGCTCTGTAGGTCTATTGGACGGAATTATAAATGTTCCTAGCAAATCTAATAAATGTTGGAGACATACTTGTTACATAAACACACTAAATCGCACTTCAGCAGCGTTAATTCGAGCGCGTGCAAGAAAATGTGCACTTGAGCAGAGTTTATTTGAGGGTGTGCAAGAAGTTTTGTGCACGAACAGAGGCAATCGGCGCGCAAGCAAAGAGATTCACATGCTTGTATTACATGAATGCAATCTCGACTTGTAATACTGCGCTTATGACATTTGTCTTTGAAATAATGCCATTATTGCCATAGGTAGTTGGTAGATCTGTGTCTACCAGTCCTGCCGCCACAGCTGGAAAAAATCCTAGAGGAAACACTGTACTTGATATTAAATAGCACATAATTTCAGACAAGTTTTAACAAATAAGTTCAAGCTGTTGCTTGGTGCTAAAGAGGTCACATTTAAACACACTTTTGATGTTAGTCTTTTGATTTCAAAAGTAATTTTGTTCTAAATATCGTGTACATATTTCCCTTATTTTCTGTTTGTGTATTATAGGTATAGTTCACCCAAAAATAAAGCACTTAGTCCATATCTTAGATAGATAGATAGATAGATAGATAGATAGATAGATAGATA
>CAIGQZ010001474.1:9176381-9193889 GCA_903798205.1 Danio tinwini | reverse complement strand
ATAGATAGATAGATAGATAGATAGATAGATAGATAGATAGATGGTAGCTGGTGATAGCTGGTGGTGATGTAAGACTTTTGCACAGTACTCTAGATGATTTTATCTATCTATAATGTTCCTAATGTTTGCTCAGAAATGTTTGAGAGGACAGTGTTTAAATTTAATTAGGCTGTGCAAGAAACTGAACATTAATTATTTCACTTCATAAGACCTCAATAAATTGTCAGGAGCCATGTATTCATTCTTTATTTTTGATAGCCTGTTGTCAAAAGTTCTGATAGCCATTCATTTGCTTTTTATGAATCACAGAAAATCCTATATTAATCTAAAATATAATGTTTTTCATTTTCTACTTAAGAAATGAATTCACATACTGTACATCATGTATGCCCTGAAAAGAGTATATTAAAAGCATTTGTCATTTTTCTACAAACAATCCCTTTAAAGCAAAAACTCAATTGAAAAAAGAACTTTGTCTAATGCTGATTATATCATTTGTTAGATTTTTTTCCCCTTAAATAAATAATGCAAAGCAGAAGCATTTTCACATTGTAACACTTCTCTGTGCTGAATCGTATTTAAAACTGTCCATCCTCAAGTTGAATAGCATTTTATTTATAAATCATTACATCTCTGCCACATGTTGCTCTACAAACGATGACGTTTTCCAGAACTTTTCAACTTCTTTCTTGAAATAGTTGCACAAATATTTCAGCCAGCCAACATTAAACAGCCTCCGTCAAGATGGCCACAGTGGAGTTCACGATTACACATCCTACATGGGGGTAAACAGTCATACACAAACAAGCAGCTGAATTTATAAACTAGTCAGCCTTAATTGCCTGTGCAAATAAAATCATAAACTCCCACTCGCATATCCCTCATTTTCTCTGCTTTTTTTGTCCTTGGCTTGGTGGAGTCCGAGAAGGTGGAGAGATTTTTGTGCACACCGTGACTCACTGAATCCCACCAGATCCTCCTGCACAGTCTGAGGCTCAACACAGCAGAGGGTGGTGGAGACGCACTGGTTTAAAGATAACCAAAGTAATCCACCCTAAAACAAGTCCAGCTCGAAAGGCATGGGGTTGTTGTCTGGTCACTCAATATAGAGTGTCTGACAGTCTGCTGGACGGACGAGGGATGTCTGGAAGTGGAAGTGCTTTTCAACAAAGCACTATTTCCACAGTCTGTCAGAAGGATGAGGCTGATCTGTTGGTCTTTCCCTTAGGCTGTGCAGCCTGTCATAGACACGCTCTGAAAACCAGGCCTGTGTGGTCACATGAAACTAAACACTTGACCTCTCAAGAGGCGAACAGAAAGCTGCCCTCTGGCGGAGCTAAGATGTCCACATAGGCTCCCAGTACTTGCCTGTTAGAGGTGCCATGTCAACCTCGGGGGACAACCTTGACCGATTTAGAGAGCAGATCGCCATCTTTCCTTAATTACCGTATTTCTGATGTCGATTTGCATTCACACACACATGCACTCTGCTGCACTCGCCACAGTTTAGGCTTCAGGTTTATTAAAACTGGCTCATTTAAATATCATTTTAAAACACTGAATCATACCACTTCAGCAATTAGAATTTTATTCCTCAGGAAATTAAATCGACTTTCTTTGCTTGCCAAATCATTAGCTGTGAAATGACAATATCTTGCATTTAAAGATGTACTGGTAATAACATCACACTTTGTGATAAAAGTCTATATTTTGCTATGTTTTGCACATAAATTTGTGAAACAGGGTTCCCATTGGTCATAGAATTTAGGAACAATGGAATTTTAAAAGACTTTCAATGTCTGGAATAGATCAGGGAATTTTTAAATTAGGGATCAGGCATTTTTGTTTGTTTCTTCAAATTTTTGTTTCTATTCATTCATGAATTCATTCAATTATTTTATTCACTTTTTTGGGCCTGGGTCATAGGGACAGCAGTCTTAAGAGTGAACCCCAGACTTTCCTTTCCGCAGACATTTTGTCCAGCTCCTCCAGGGGGATCCTGAGGTGTTCCCTGGCCAAGCGTGTCCTGGGTCTTCCCCGAGGCTTTCTCCCGGTGAGACGTGCCTGGAACACCTCCCTAGGTAGGCGTCCAGGAATCATGCGAAACAGATGCCCGAGCCATCTCAGCTGACTCTCGATGTGCAGGAGTAGCGACTCTACTCCGAGCTCCTCCTGGGTGACAGAGCTCCTCACCCTGTCTAAAAGGGTGAGCCGCTTGTATCCGAGATGTTGTCCTTTCGGTCATGACCCAAACTCATGATGACCATAGGTGAGAGTAGGAATGCCTTTCAGTTCAGCTCCTTCTTTACCACAACGGACCGAAACATTGACCGCATTACTGCTGCCGCTGCACCAATCCACCTGTCAATCTCACGTTCCATCCTTCCCTCACTGATGAACAAAACCCAAGCTACTTGAATTCTCCACCTGGGGGAAGGACTTTTCTTCAACCTGGGGATGGCAAACCACCTTTTTCCGATGGTGCTGATTCTCATCCCAGCCGTGTCACACTCAGCAGCAAACTGCCCCAGTCTGGGGACTACTGTCACCGACCTCCATGCAATATTGTAGAGATGTGTCAGCCAAGACAGCCCCACAATATTCAGTGACCTAAGATACACAGGGAGAATCTCATCCACCTCCGCTGCTTTGCCACTGCAGAGCTTGCAAGTTTCTGTTTATCAAAATATAATTTTGTTATACAGTATTTTTATATCACGCTGTTCTGATGCCTATTGTTATGATCATAGGCTATTTTTCAGCTCCATTTTATGTCTTTCATGCTCATCAACTGGCAGTCACTTAAGTCAAATGCAGTCACCAGACTGTACCTGTTAACTAAGGCTAAAATGCCAGGGTAATATCAATTCTAAGAGCTTTGGCAAAATGACCACTTCAAAGACTGAGTGTTGAATAGATGACAGAAAGGCTAAATGTTAAGTTTGTAAAACTACTATTGAGCTATCAAATATGGAAGTGGTAGCACTTCACAGCCATGCAAACAGTATTTCTTTTTAAAATCTGATTTAAATGATCCATTGTTGTTCTCATTTCTATTATTTCTCATTTGTCTAATAAAGTAATGAAAAATTATATTTAAGCTAAAATCAGTTTCATATTTTTATTACATTAAACATATTTTTTGTATAACATGTCTTTATTAAGTTTTACAAGGTTTTACAATAAATCAAACCCCAATACCCAAAACCAGACAGGTTTAGGGAAAAATAATTCAATAATAATCATTGTAAAAATAATAATAATAATAATAATAATAAAATACTGTAAAAAAAAAATATATCTAATCAAACACCAATTTACATTCCACAATTTTAGACTTCCAAATTTTTTTCAGTATCTCCATTTTTCACAAAGTTTAAAAACACCTCCTAGATATCAAACAATTCAGAGGATTTTTTTCTTATTATAAATGTGAGATTTTCAAGAGCCAAACATGTTATAAGGTTTTTAAGTCCAATGGAAGGGCAATTAACAATTTTCCAACATAAAGCAATACAACGTCTTGCTTGTATTAAACATAAACTAATAAAATTTCTTTCTTTAGTAGACAAAGCACAACTGTCTTCATACAAATTCAATATACATAATCCAGCACTTAAAGGAATTGCAATGGAAAAAATTGAGAAATATATTGAGTCACCTCCACCCAAAATATTTGTACATCCTCACACTCCCACACACAATGAAAAAATGTACCTTTTATCTTATTGAATTTAAAACAAAGATCAGTGATGTTATGGTTGAATTTATTAAATCTTACAGGAGTAATATAAGTTCTCATTACCCAATTATATTGTAACAGTCTCAATCGAGAATTCAATGATTTTGTTTGTGCATTCAAATTGTATTCCAGTCCTCTACTGGAATGTCCATTTTTGTATCTTGCATCCATGCTAGTTTTTTATTTTTATTTTTAGTTTAGTTTTTAGTTTTCTTTATGATTTTCTTTTAATATGTTATATCAATGTGTAATTTTATTTGAATGTTTGTATATATCTGTTTAATAGATGTCATTGAAATTAAAACATTTTTGTCAGTGAAAGTCAGGGAATTAGATATATTTGGCTTAAAGTGTGAACCCTGGTGAAAATATAAACATTCGTCTTGTTGCACAAAAGCCTGCCCTGGTGCTGAACTCTTTCAGAAAGTACTAATATGTATCATTGAGGCATTTTAGTATCTTAAAAGTACATTTTAGCACATAGTATTGCACTTTAGGTGCTAAAATGTACCTTTTAGCACTGTTAAAGGTGTGTACCTTTTGCTAAGTGATTTTATTTTTGTTGGATTTGTAGACATTTTTGAATTTTATATATATATATATATATATATATATATATATATATATATATATACATATATATATTTGCAACATTTCTGTACTTTTCATATATCTTGCAATTATTCTACATTTCAAAAGTTTGAATTAATGAATACTTTTACTTTACAAGGACACATTTTTTTAATCAAAAAGGTCAATAAAGGAATTTATGGTGTTATAAAATGTTTCTATTTCAAGTAAATGCTGCTTTTAAAACATTGATGAATGAATCTGGAGTGACATGGTGGCTCAGTGATTAGCACTGCTGCCTCACAGCAGGAAGGTCGCTGGTTTGAGTCCCGGTTGGGTCAGTTGGCATTTCTGTGTGGAGTTTGCATGTTCTCCCCGTGTTGTCGTGGGTTTCATCTGGGTGCTCCGGTTTCCCCCACAGTCCAAAGACATGCAGGTATAGCTGAACTGAATAAACTAAATTGTTCACAGTGTACGTGTATATGATGAATGTGTGAATAAGTGTGTATGGATGTTTCCCAGTACTGGGCTGCAGCTAGAAGGGCATCAGCTGTGTAAAACATACTGGATAAGTTGGCGGTTTATTCTGCTGTGGCGACCCCTGATAAATAAAAGGACTAATGCCGAGTTCAGGCTGCATGATTTTCAAAGTAGTCGTGTCACAGATGTTTTCACACTGCATGACTGGGCTAGCCTTTTGTCACTGCTTTCAGTCAAAACTCATTTCGCACGGCATGATTTGAATCGCCAACAGCTCCAGATATTTAGCATGCCAAATATCTCACGGGCATCGGCGACTCATCAGGGATTCTCTCAGATTGTGTCTTTGATAGTTCACACTGTGATTGTTACTCGCGTGAACGAGCACTGATTTGTCTGTGATTTCAGGAATTTGTCTGCGATTTTTATTTATTTATTTTTTTTTTTCAAAACCTGTCGGCGAGTCAAATTGGGGCTAAAATCATGCAGTCTGAACTCTGCATAAGCTGAAGGGAAATGAATGAATCTATCTGCAATTGTAGAAGCCTGGGGCAGACAAACCTAAACATTTGCTTTTAACCCTTTTTAGCAACCTCAGAATGGAGCTCTCTGTGATGGAGTACAGCACTGTGGGTCATTTTTAATTACTGGGGTAGATTTGCCCCTTATTGTCTATTCCGGTGGCAGCAATGTTTCAAGACAAATTGGAAAATCTAACCAACTTTTTAATAGCAGTGTATGAAAATATGAGACATTAGACATGCTTCAATTAAATACTCATTAAGTTTAAAATTATCATATTAGCAAAGCTAAAATCACAACACAGTTCATGTACAGAGTTAAACTAATGCATTTAATTGCCTATTATTTTCCCTAACTAGCTTAATAAACTGAAATGGCCATAAGCTGCTGCAAATGATGATCCTCTAAAAGAGCATCTGCACTAGGCTGGCGATGCAAGTAAGACAAATCCAGATGAACACCTGCCCACTGCTGTACTCCATAGCTGCCCATGTGGGACTGCTGTGCTTGAATGCATTAAATGCACAGATGACTGGCTGTACCCTAAGCCTGGTTATGTTTTGTTCACTTTTATCATTTTGAGAGACTTATCACAGGGTTGGGAATGCATGACAGAAGACCTAGTGGTGGTCCACACATGACTGGACCAGAATCTTGAATGGCAGGTCTGGCAGGGCTGTTGGCAGACCCTCTAAAAACCTGCTTGAAAGATCAGACATCGGCTCTGTTCCAATACCTAGCAAGCTGCCTTATTCTCTACATGCAGTGGGTTGCGGGATTACCTTCACTGTAAAGGATACACATGATACTCCCTGAGAACATAGCGTAATTAAGCTCCATGTTTTTGGCGCAGACTTTGTGCCTTTTGATGCATTAATGTTGCCTACGTAGACCGATCACTGGATTTGGAATGGAGTCCTAAGCTCAGGGGGGCTGTTATGTTCGCTCGATTCTGGCATCATCGAGAGCATGTTCGTCCTCTTCAGATGAGGGTCTCTTGAGATTTTGTCATCTTGTTTCAGAAAATTCTGACACCATCTCAAGCTTCCACCACAAGGATCCTTTATTCGGGGAAGTGGTGTAGATTTTGTCACTGGTGTCAGTTGAAAGTATTCAACCTAGTGATGTATTTTCTTCAGCTTTATTGTTTCTGCTGTCAGTGGCTTAGTTGATGTTTTTGGCTGTTAACATTTTTTTGCAGTGCATACCCCCAGCCTAATTTAAAAGGAGACTAAACTGTCTTGTTTTTGGTCAGTCACTCTAGTACTCTAAAAGATCTTTCACCAATATGCTCCATTTAATGTCACATTTTCTCTTCCAAAGCTTGTACATTAATAGGTAAAACTCGACATGCATATTATGTAATCTAGCTGGTATGTTATCTAGCTCGTATGGTGCTAGATTTCCAAACTGAAACCACCAAAAAATAGGCAAGGGGCAACATAAAATTTGTTTTTGCAAATATTTTTCATGAGACTAAGTTGCCATCTATGAATCAGACCAGTTAGTTGTCCTTAAATTATGACTTTCCATGTTTGTTGTAAAAAGCTATTATACATCTTCTAAAAACTTGAATGGACCACATTTTTGTCACTTTACCTTTTTTGTTTTGTGAGTTAAATCCATTTGAGCATTACACAATTTATGTCAAAAGTATGTAAATTAACCCTCTCTCCACTTGAATGTTTTAATTTAATACTAATATCAACACTTTATTTGAACACATTTGCATGTCATAGTCAAGTCAAGTTGAATTGTATTGTCGTTCCACAACATGTGTGGACATAGAGTGGAATAAAATGTCATGTCTCACAGGACCATGGTGCTACATAATTAAACATAATCATAAATATGAACGCAACGCTGGATGTAGGAGCTATTTTAAATCTATACATACCATAGCAGATATCTTATTAAAGTAACTATACATTCATTCTTTTATTTAATTTTCCTTAGTTTCTATTTCAGAGGTCTCCAAAGCAGAATGAACCGCCAACTATTCCAGCATATATTTTACACAGCGCATGCCCTTCCAGTTCTCACATTCACACACACACACTCATGCACTACAAAAAATTTAGTTTATTCAGTTCACCTATGTCTTCACGCATGTCTTTGGACTGTGGGGGAAACCGGAGCACCCAGGGCAAACTTCTCACAGAAATGCCAACTGGCCCAGTTGGGACTTGTACCAGAGACCTTAATGCTGTGAGGTAACAGTGCTAACCACTGAGCCACTGGCAACCTCTAACTATACATATATTTTTAAACTATACACATAACCTAAGACAGTAGGGCTGGGCGGTTTTTCAAGGTCAAATTTTTTTTGTTCAATTACATTCCCTACCATGTGTGAAGTCATGTGGTCCCTGCTACTTTAAGGCTGGTTTATTCATAGGCCCCATTTACACTAGTGCGTCTTCGTTTTAAAACGCATAAGTTTTGCTACGGTTACGCCATCCGTCCACACTACGCCGGAGTTTTCGAGCCCCGAAAACGGAGCGTTTTGAAAATGCTGGAGAGGCCATTTTCATTCTAAAACACTGCTGCTCCGTCTAAGTGTGAATGAGGGAAAACGGAGACATCTGAAAACGAGGCGTGGCTGCAGACATTCGCCTATCTGATTGGGGCTTTTGGATCGTTGCGTATCCATTGCGGACGGCAGACCAGCCTTCACTGTAAACAACAGAAATAGGAGCGTTGTTTGCACTATTGTCCGTTTTAGGCGCCATTGTGCAGTTAAACTCTGTCTTTTTTACTACAGCAGCTGCATATATTCGCAAGAGGCAAGCTATTGTTCGAGCACTCGCTAATCGCTCGCGTTCATCGTTCAAACATCGTTTGTTGACGAACAATAGCCAAATGCCGAGCGAGACACATGCTTCCTGTTTATACTTGGACGCGCATGCCCAGAGTGCGTGAATGGTTACGTAATATATGTTTTTGGTGGAGTAGTGTGGACAGAGATAAGTTTAGAAATGCTAGATGAAACGCTAGTGTGGACGCGGATCGTTTTTGATCTAAAAAATCGTTTCAAAACGAAAACGCATTAGGGTAAACGGGGCCATAGAGCGCACGCGTATAGACCGGTGCTGCTTTTGCGAGGTCGCATACCCCTCGTCGTGCCTAATGCGCACCTCTCCAATAATGTATTTACATGTCGCATAGCGCAAGCTATGTGTTTGGTCAGCTTGATATTGGTGACAAGCGTGGGTGGCGCAGAGAGCAACACGCAGTGTAGGTCAAGGCGATCACTCGAAACAGAAGTATAAATCAGCAAGGCTGAGGCTGATTTATACTTCTTTGCAGCCACATCTGATCTCTGGTCATGTAGGATGATGGACCCATTCTTGAGCCTTACTTTTCACTACATTGACGATGATTGGAAGCTGCGCCAAAGATGCCTTGAGACGGCATATTTTCCATTACATTAAAATTATTTACATTAAAATATTTGTTTACAGAAGATGCAAGAAATGCACTGTTTATAATATTATTTACAGCATATAAAAGAATTATTTTATTTAGAAGAGATACTGCTTTTTATTATGAAAATATTTAAAATATTTTATTTTGTTTACAAAAGTGCAAGTTGTTTATTTTTGATAAGACAAAAGTGACTAGGCAATGTGTGTTAATAGTAGATAGTGTGTGTTTCTTTTAATTATTTTAAAAATCAAGTAATGCACCCTTCATTCATAAATCTCTCTAATATGTGAGCATGTTTACTGTACAAAACCTGTCAGTGAACCCTAAGGGCAAAATTATATAATAAATAAATAAAATAATTGTCCATTAATCGCAATCGAGTTATAAGGTTTAATTAATTGAGATTTTGATTTTAGCCCAAATCGCCCAGCCTTAAGACAGGTTATAAAAGTAATTTTACATTCAACAGAATAATGTTGTGCAAGATATTTAGCAAAAAATTATTTTAAGGTTGAAGAAACCAAGTAGTGCAACATGATTGGTAAGATGAAGTTAAAGTAAAGTTTTGGATGCATATAGAGAGAAAAGTGTTTATATATGTGGTAATATCTGTAATTTTGTATATTGGTTAGTTGTGACATGACTTTCATCGTAAAAAAAGACTTTTTGGATCAAAACCTTAAAAAGTTATCCTAAAACTATTGAACAGCAATCATTCTTGTTCTAGGACAATTTTGCTAAACTTTTTTTTTATCCCACTTCAAATGTTGACCTGTATAAGGTGTTTATATATTTATGTATTGTTTATATATTTTTTGTAGAGTATGGAACATAGTGACTTTTATATTCTTCAAAAAATCTCTTTTTGTGTTCCCCAAAAGATTTAAACACCAATTTCCAAAGCCAGCCAAAAGATAATGAACAAGTCTGACTCCCTGCAGTTGAGGGACTAGAAGAAAAGATTATCTATTCAAAAGTCCAGATGCCACTGCAGTGATGAATTGAGTTACTGTCGAAACATCATTCACTGTTTAGATCCATCAGGTTAACTCATGAGAACTAAGGGATGGCCAGATGTGTGGCTTCTCTGGCTGTTCCAAAAGCTTTACTAGCCACACTCTTCATCTGCTCTTTACTTCAGGATTATTGTTAGTGATAAAACATCTGCGTTTTGTTACTGTAGGGGGTGCAAAAGGCTATAAGACTTTGGAAATCTCTCAGGTACTGGAGGCTAGATTGTTTAGAGCTGAACGTGTCAATAGCAGTATTTTTAAGTCAATAAGAAGCTGAACAGGTAGCCAATGTGGAGTGGATAAAATAGGTCTGTTGTGCTAAAACTTTATAGATCCAAGAACTCTGAGCTGTTTTGTTTTATACCAGCTTGATTATGGATACAGTGGGGCACCCAGCCAGAAATGTATTATATAATCCTAAGCATAATGAGGTTGTAAATTTATTGGCTTATTACTCCAAATCTGGGCTGGGTGATAAGCAATATAAACCAGTACAAGTCTGTATGTCTCTGTGTGAAAGAGTTCATGCTGCTATACAAATACACTTGACGTTCAATGCGTTTTCATCATCTGCCATGCATCATTTGAGGAAAGTCTTCATATATACTTCATCTCCAGCTACTCTGAGAGGCACTTCACTAGCTTTTCACTGTTTCATGTGAGATAAAGTACCGTCAAATACAAAACGAAATGCAAAGGTCTTCATTTCAAAGCATTAGAGTGACATTTTTGTCTAACTTGAAGAAATCGTGACACTGATATAATACTTTTGTATTATAACATTTACAGTACTTCAAACAGCAGCAGCACTAGTAGTAGTAGTAGTAGTAATAAGCTACAAGTGACCTTCTATCAACCAGATATTACACTAGAAGATGCTGAACTGAAGTTTATTTTTATATTTTGCTGTAGGCTTACAAGCTCACAATAATTTTCAGGAGGCTCAGGGGGACAAGCTCCCTAAACAGTGACTACGTTTACATGGACATCAGTAATCAAATTATTTGCTTTAATCTAATTAAGGGAATAATAAGACTAAGATGTTTACTTGAGTTGCTTTTTGAGTGTTACTTACATGATCCCGTTTTACATGGTATAGCACAATTCGATTAGCAACATTTCGTCACAGCGCTATCCGCATTTCTTCCAGAGTTTCATGTAATTTTGGGTGTTTCATTTTTATTTGTTGACTTTAACTGCAGTTTGGCACTTTCACTTCCATTCACGAACATTTCATGCACACCCTCTGTGACAAACGAGATATTGGATGCAACTATGAACTGCTGGAAGAGTTATGTTTTAATGGAAGTTCATACCGCATGCTGAATGGAAGAAAATAAAACTCCGCATTTCACAATGCAGGTGTCTGTAGTCTGCACTGACTGGGTAGGTGCAAAGAGTGTCAAACAGCCATGTGTGTGTGTGGGTATGTGTGTGTGTGTGTGTGTGAACTATCCTGTCGCAAAAGGCGGCGAAAAGTCCTACATGACGGTAATAGTTTGATTAAGGTGTTTACATGCATACGGCACACTTCACATGTCTTAATTCGATTTCTCTTTGGTTCAATTATGACCTTAATCTGATTAAAATAAACAATTGCTGTTTACATGGTAGACTCTTAATCAGAGTATTGTCTTAATCGCATTAAAATCTAATTATTGGTGTCCATGTAAACGTAATCAGTGAGTATGTTTCATGGACACCAATAATCCGATTTTAATACAATTTCAAGAGTTCACACTTAGCTGATAATTGATTATAAAAGCTTGTTTGGCATGCTGTCCTGGGAGAGAGCCCTGAGCTCATAAGATCCTCGAGTGCGGGGCTCCCTCCAGTTTGCAAGGCGAGTGGGGAGTTTGAGCTCAGGTAGACCTCGAGAACTCCCCTGCTGTAGTAGCTAATGAACAGATAGTGATTGCTTATAAGATATAACTTCTTACTAGGAGCATGTCTATGCTGCCAATTTAGATTAGTCAATTAACTTAAGTTGCATGTTTTTGGACGGTGGGAGGAAATCGGGGAACCCAGGGGAAATCTACATAAGCACGGGGAGAACGTGTAAACTCCAAACAGAACCGTTGGCTGGCTTGGTAAGGACTAGAACCAGTAACGTTCTTGCTGTGAGGCAACAGTGCTAACCACTGGGCCACCATGCCACCCATCTAGGAAAGGAGGAGGAGTAGGGGTGGAAGGAGGGATTTTTCAAAACGAAGATGGCTGTGATATGGAACATATAGGGTATTTATAGTGGCTTAGGAATCGTCTGATTGGTAAATCATAAATTCAATAATAAACTTTACTAAGACTATACTCTAATGAAGATCGAATCTACACTCTCTGAAATAAACGTATGCGAGCTGTCACCGGGGTGGTACCTTTTTGAAAGGTACATATTTGTACTTAAAGGGTATATATTGGTACCTCAAAGGTATGTATTAGTACCTAAAAATTTTAAGAGGTACTCTTTTGTACTTCTTAGGTACTAATATGTACCCTTGAGGTATTAATAAGGACCATTCAAGTACAAATATGTACCTTTCAAAAAGGTACCACCTCAGTGACAGCTCTTGTACCTTTATTTCTGAGAGTGTACCATGTAAACAGCGATTTTTGATTAATTTAATCAGATTAAAGGGGAAATGAAGCACAAGTTCACATTATTTTGTAAATTGATTTCCACTTCAATGAAAATATATTAAACAAACTTAATTAACTATTTTGCAGAAAATGGCATGTTTTACTATAGATTTTAGACCTAGGGCGCCGCCATCTTGGAATATCACTGTGTCTGATGTCACAGGGTTGGTTCCATTCCCTCAGCTGAACAAATACAGTGGAAGTAAAGGACTGAACACGGAGACTGAACAGCCTAATTTAACCCAATACATGAAGTTGTGGGCGTGGAGCTGGAGCAAATACAAGCATCAGATGTGGGTCTAATATAAAAATATATTTATTCTATTTTTTTCTTTTTTCCCCTTTTAAATACAGATCATTTGATGCTCTTTAGTCCACTCTCTGTATTAAGCTGCCTAACTGCCTGAGTTTCAACCATGGTTTTAACCAAGTCTGGTACTGATGTAATGGGGGCGGGTACTTTCACTTTTCACTACCACAGCCCTCACCTCTTTTCTTATTCAAACCAAACTAAGATCAGCACGGTTTTCTTCTAAATGGTTACATTAATCAAGTTTATTTAATATATTTTCATTAAAGTGGAATCCAATGTGCAAAATAATGTAAACTTCACTGAGTGCTTCATTTCCCCTTTAAGGTCATAATAGAACTAAACAGAAATCGAATTAAGACATGAGCATGTCAATTTTAGTCCCATTATTGAAGTGCAGTACAGACATGTAAACACCTTAATCAAACTAATACCATTATGTAGAATTTTCGCCACATTTTGCCACAGGATAGTCTATACCAGGGGTCACCAACATTGTGCTCGTGGGCATCAGGTAGCCCGCGGGAATCACATGAGTTGCCTGCGGGCCTGTTCTAAAAATAGCTCACCATAGCGCCACTTACCAGTAAGCTGCATCTAGTACTTTTTGAAGCTATTCTTTTTAAATCACACTTACATTGATGTAAATTTAAAAAATGACATTAAGTTATATATAAAAAAAACTTTAAAAACTATTTCATATTAGATCAGATCTAGCTGGTCTCCACAGCAATAGCTTTAGGTGCCAAGGCAACTGCTAACAGACACAGTAAAGAAGATGATTTGAAAAAATGGCCAAAAAAAAGAAAACAATTTTCACAGTGAATAGAAATATGAGATTTTTTACTTCATTTGGTGATGGAAAAGCGGAACAATATTGAGAGACATTTTAAAACTGTCATGCAAGCTACCATGTTAACTCAACACTGGGCAGCGCACTACAAGTGGAAAAAGCCCGCAAATTAAAGGAAGATTTGTGAAAACACCATTTTTTTTCACAAGACCGGCAAAAAAACACCAAAAACCTCATTTAGAGCTACACATTTTTTGACTAAGAAAAACAAGGCATTTTCAGACGGGAAGGCAAAACTGTGCTTAAAGGGGTGGTCCACTATGATATCATATTTTAAACTTTAGTTGATGTTTAATGTAGCTGTGTGAACATAAACTACATCTCTGAATGTAATACACTTAAAGTTCAATGCAAAGTCTTTGCTAAGCTAACACTGTAAAAGCCAATGTCTCCCACATTGTGTTTTGTTCAGTGGTGGTCGTTTTTCAGCCTTTCTTACCTTGGCCATGTCTCTGAGTATTGCACACCTTGTGCTTTTTGGCACTCCAGTGATATTGCAGCTCTGAAATATGGCAAAACTGGTGACAAGTGGCATCTTGGCAGCTGCACGCTTGACTTTTCTCAGTTCATAGGCAGTTATTTTGCGCCTTGGTTTTTCCACATGCTTCTTGCGACCCTGTTGACTATTTTGAATGGAATGCTTGATTGTTCGATGATCACGCTTTAGAAGCTTGTCAATTTTAAGAGTGATGCATCCCTCTGCAAGATATCTCACTATTTTTTACTTTTCGGAGCCTGTCAAGTCTTTTTTTGACCCATTTTGCCAAAGGAAAGGAAGTTGCCTAATAATTATGCACACCTGATATAGGGTGTTGATGTCATTAGACCACACCCCTTCTCATTACAGAGATGCACATCACCTAATATGCTTAATTGGTAGTAGGCTTTCGAGCCTATACAGCCTATACATGCATAAAGAGGATGATGTTGTCAAAATACTCATTTGCCTAATAATTCTGCACTCCCTGTAATTACTTTTATAATGCCATTATATAATTACTGATATAACAATTACTAACTAATTATGATTGATTGTTAATATTTCCCTTTGAGCTGATTTGTTAAATACACTTGTAATAATTGTTACACACTTGTGTTTGTATTGTTATATTTACTGTAGGTTTACTGACTGAATTCTGCTTTATCAAAGGAAGAGAAATTACTGGCCACACAGAATAAAATATCCTTATTACAGCCAGCTAATGTCAGAAAATAATTCATTTGGTTCAGTTTGACAGGCGAGATATACACCAGGCAAGCAAATGCAGACATACAGTAGTTCTCAAACCTTTGAAAAAGGATATTGTGATCTGTAGTGTCAAATGCAGCAGTAAGGTCTAGTAATAGAAGCACAGGGATACATCCAACGTCAAATGTAATTAAGTTACTCTGACAAGTGCTGTCTCCATGCTATGACAAGACCTAAATCCTCCAGCTCTTCGCCGAAGCTCTTTATGAACATTTTTCTTCAGGAAGGAGCACAGCTGAGAGGAAAATACATGTTAAACCTGAGAGTGTCCATGCTGGGGGGTGAAATCAGTTCCCTGTAAAAATAGAAAGAATATTCAGTTAGAGAGCTGGATGTTGTGGATGATTTATACTGTGTATGTGCAACAGTGTCATCTAAACTACAAGTGAAAATGCTGTAGTAAAATTAGAAATTAAAACTAAAATTAGTCATGTGTCAATCATGTAGTCGTCTCTTCAACTTCTGTAATTGAATGATTTCAGTAAAGGCTGATTTATACTTCTGCGTTGAGTGATCGGCATGACCTACGACACCTGCCTTACATGCGGTCATGCATTTATAGTTTTGTGTGCTGTTTGTGTTGCTCTGCAACAATACTTCCAAAACGCTAGCTGGCAGTAGGTTGTTTTGTTCCTCTGTGTCGAGTTTTTTTCGCAAGAATTTAGTTTTTTTTATAAATGCTACAAGTAGCTAAAACTCGCTCATTCAGAGGCGGAAACCGGCGAACATGCAACAACTTTAATCATAAAGGTAAACACAAAACAGAAGTTTCCATCTGGAGCTCCTTCGCGGGACTGCCCGGGACACTTGCTCCATCGGGCTGGTGCTCTCAGCACCACCCACATTCGTCACCCCTACCAAGCCGGCCAATCACAGAGCTTGCGCTACATGTAGTGGCGATGTGTAGTTATATTTTTTGAGAGGTGTGCGTCAGCTAAACCGGCGCATACAGCACTTGATGCAGATGTATAAATTAGCCTTAAGTTTCATTCTGAGAGCATTTTTTTTTTCAGATGGATCTGTTTATTTATTTTTGTTAATTTATTTTTGGTATATTATAGGGCTGGGCAACAAAATCAGTATCTATTGACTGAACACCATTGTAAATAATGCTAAAAAAGTTTGGTATTAAGTTTTGGTATAAAGCGATATGGTTTTACTTAAATGTTGCTGCTGAGTGGTGCCTTGGAAGGAATGCCAATAAGCTTAGAGTTATTTCCAATCGAAGCGCATGCTTGTGCACGCAAATAGGGAGTAACACGCATATGGTGTGCAAGCAGCATGCACATGATCTGCTTGCATTTTCTAGGCACGTATTTGAAAAAACATCTCAACTTTTCAGAATGCCGCAAGTGCACCATGATTCATGCGAGTAGAACTAACCATTCTGCTTCACACCTTTTGTGGAATATACACATTTCTGTAATAATGGCAACAAATAACGACAATAATAACAACAACAATAGTGGCCTATTACCTCAGACAAATGCAGAGCACCCAAACACTGCAGTACTTTTTAACTTTCTCCATAAATAAAACTTGTATCGGAACCGCAACAATGGTTTATCCGTTTGTCATCTTCCGAGAAAAAGGTTGATGTTCGTCTAGTTGCGAAAGATGGCAGGGGAGCACGAGCATTGAAAATGGTGCATTAAAAATCGTGAAGAAAACCACACGCCTTCGCTTTTCAACTGGTTTTAGACGTAATATGTGAGTTGCGCCATGGCCATGTAAGATTAGAATAGCACACTCAAAAACAAGTACCGTGACTAGTAGCAGTAAGAAGATTGTAAACAAAAAAGTATGTAAGGATGTCACCAGAGTGGCTTTTGGTTTCTTTTCTTGTGCATCCAAGCCACTAGCTCCCCATCTGAAAGGTTTTTGAGCATAGTGGTAATGTAGTCATTCAACTTCACTATTTGTAATATTGCAATATATATATTTGAATAATGATGGTCAGTTTTTTTACTTAAAAGCTCAGATTTGATTATCATAACTAGTTTTTGTTTACAGAGTTTGAGCTTTACTGTATCATTATTGACCTTACAGATGTTGATCTACCATAAAGTTTGCTTAGATTGTTCAGTGTTGATACTTTACCATTGCAGACACTTTGTAACATTTTATTTATCAAGTTTAAGAGTTTCTTTTACACTTATGTTTATTTTATTATAAGACATGAGACAATATATTTTTGTTTACACTTCACACAGTTGAAGTCAGAATTATTAGCCCCCCTGAATTATAAGTCCAATTTCTGTTTAACGGAGAGATTTTTTCCAACACATTTCTAAACATAATAGTTTTAATAACTCATCTCTAATAACTGATTTATTTTATCTTTGACATGATGACAGTAAATAATATTTTACTAGATATTTTTCAAGACACTTCTATACAGTTTAAAGTGACATTTAAATGCTTAACTAGGTTAATTAATTTAACTAGGCAGGTTAGGGTAATTAGGCAAGTTATTGTATAATGATTGTTTGTTCCGTAGACTATCAAAAAAATATATAGCTTAAAGGGGCTAATAATTTTGACCCTAAAGTGGCTTTAAAAAAAAAACTACTTTTATTTTAGCCAAAATAAAACAAATAAGACTTTCTCCAAAATAAAAAATATTGTCAGATATACTGTGAAAATTTCCTTAATCTGTTAAACATCATTTGGGAAATGTATATATGTAAATATATATATATA
>CAIGQZ010001474.1:9157247-9171703 GCA_903798205.1 Danio tinwini | reverse complement strand
GTGTGTGTGTGTGTGTGTGTGTGTGTGTGTGTGTGTGTGTGTGTGTGCGTGTGTGTGCGTGTGTGAATAAGTGTTTATGGGTGTTTCCCAATACTGGGTTGCGACTGAAGGGGCATCTGCTCCATAAAACATATGCTAGAATAGTTGCCAGTTCATTCCACTGTGACGACCTCTAAAGTAGAAACTAAGCTGAAGGAAAATGAATGAATGAATGTATAATGTATCCTGACAGAGTTTAAATGTAAGCAATATATGTTTAAAACCATAAACCATATGGTATAAAAGTAACTTATCTCATTGAAAATAAACAAAGACAACATTTACTACTACAACTATGGTTGCTATGTAATACAAAGGTGTAGAAGACAATTATTAATTTGTTCATGAGGTAAAAAATAATTGTAGCTCTTTAGTACAGTGATATCTCTGCAAAACATGTAGCTACTCTCTAATGGCATAGAGTTTAATGCTTGTCTTTCATCTCTCTTCTGTTAATTACATCTGAATGGGTTCCTCTTGTCAACATATCGATAGTTCTTCAATGATCATAATTCTGGTCACATACTTTACCAGGAAAACAATGCATTTCTTAGAGCTGCTGTCCAATAATCAATAGGCCACTGTATTTGTAGCATCATAAAATATTCCCATTTATTAGAGGTGTTTAAAGATTCTTACTTCGCACTTATTATCAGTCTGCTGTTGTGAACTCTTCTAGTTTTTGTAAGCTCATGTGTATATGAGGATTTTCAGTCTTTATATCTATTTATGCTTTGTTAAATATTGGACTTGTTATACACTTCAATTTTTTTTCTAAGGCTGTATGATCTCTGGAATGCAGAAAATATGAACAAAAATGTGTAATCCATTTAGAAACAGTGAAATTTACTAAATAGTGTTTCACCATTTTCAATACTGTGGGGAACAAATTCTGCAACGTTAAAGTATTTAACGTTGCGATTTAAGTAAAAAGGGGGAAGAAATAAGTAAACTATGTAATGCTTATACGAGGTATGTCAACAGTTCTCAAGTTCAAAAGGCAATAAAATATAATAAAGTACAATCTCATCTTATTTTTCTGATTAAAACTAAAGTGTTTAAATATTAATATTATTATTAATTATTCATCTCCCTGCTGGTGAGAAGAAGGTGTGCGAGAGAGCAAAGCCAGTATTGATACTAACCAAAAGCAAGATTGTATCATTTGAAATATTTCAGTATTGATATGTAATTACACAGATTTATTTTTCTTAAAAAACATATTTTAATACATTTAATTATATTGTAAGGTTTTGACAAACATTTGATTTACCAAAACTATGGTGGCCGAGAGAGTTTAACATGCTACAATTTAAGAAAACACATGCAATTACAAAAAACGCCAGCAAATTAAGAAAAGATCTTCATCCATTTGACAGCACATTTGCCGCAAACCTTCACAACGCAAACGCATTAAATATGCACTGCATTTTCACACAACCCAAACAAATGAATAAAACACACTGCATTCTTCAGAGTGTAAACTATTTATGAAAACGCGCTGCATTTTCTCACAAGTGGATCCAAAAACGTGAATGACACCGCTGTGCCATGACTATAGCTCAGTGAAGATGTAGGTGATCTTTGAAACTTTAGTTTTTTGTTTGTTTGTTTTAATATCCTAATTCCCATGTCTATTTTATTAGCCTAAATAACCATAACCCAAATAGCCGGGTCCGTCACGTTTTAGGGTCCTTTTGAAACATTTCTGTTGTGTTCCATGCTCTTTGAAAGTGTTGTAAAAAAAATGCAGCGTGTTTTATTCATTTGTTTGTGTTGTGGGGAAATGCAGTGTGTTTTTTTTAAATGTGTTTGCATTGTGAGGATTAGCAGCAGGTGGGCTGTCAAATGGATGAAGATCTTTTCTAAATTTGCTGGTGTTTTTTGTAATTGCACTTGTTTTTGTTTTTTTTGCAGCACGTTAAACTCTCTAGGCCATTGTCAAAAACTAACCTTGAAAAATGGGTAAAGGTAATAAAAAAAATAAAATAATTATTTAGATGAATTTAATTCAGTGTGCCCTATTGTTTCCTTCATGTCTACTCCTGTACTACTAATAATGTTTTGAACACCCTCTAAATTATTATCACTATTATTTTCAATCTTCCTGACTTCCTTTTTTTAACAGCAAGGACTATCTAAGAAATAAGCTGCAGCCACTTTTTCCTAACACTATGAACTCTCAGGAGATATTTCGAGCGACAGCTGCTAAACATAGTCAAAAACATATTTGAAGTATTTTAGTATTGTCATTAGTTCTGCAGATAATACTGCTTCCTTATTACCTTTACTTTGACTATAGGCAGACCACATTTCTGAACACCAAATAGGCACTGTTGAAATGTAAATGTGGCCAGTCATATATTAATATTTCAGGCTTTTGAAATCAGAAATCTAAGGATTTCAAAAAGCGACATTTTTGTTTGATAGTCTCTCTCAATAGATGGTCTCTCTTTCACGATGGGGAAAATTTTAAATCTTTCAAATTTTAGGTGTCGTTATTGTATCTAAAATGCATTATTTTATATTGTAAAATAAGCATACAGCAGCGTTCAAAAAAGTATGTTTTGAAAAGAAGTAATTTATTCAGCAAGGATGTATTAAATTAATTTGATAAAATGACAGTAGAAACATTTAGAATGTTTAAAAGTGTATTTAAAAATGGAACTGTTTTGTAACAGAATCCTGACAAAAGACAGGGTCTCTATGAAAATCTCCCCTATACTCTCATTCACTATTCCCTAATATAGTCCACTTAAAGGAGTGAATAAAAATTAGTAAATGTATTCAATCACCGAGTGCACCAGAAGGGATGCTGCTTTATTTGTGCTTTGCTGGTTGATAATTCCCTCAGATGGATTAGATTGTCAATTTGATCAGATCCTGTGATAGTTAGTACGTACTCAGACTAGGTACAGTTGCCTTGAACCATGCTGAAGCACAATTGTCCCCCGTCTTCTCTACTCTGACGCCCTGCACTCACACTGCATTTTGCCTACTGAACCTGAGCATGCTTACGTCATTAATGATGCGACTGTTCAGTTTAACAAGAAGAGAAGCGCTCTCACTCAGCACAGTGGATGTTTTAGTTATATTGTTTTAGTTGTTTGGTATGCAGTAACATGCAGTCAAATATTTTGCCAAACTGATCCACAACTTTTGACGCTTATAAATGATCATAAAAGTCATTGTGCTGCACATATTAGGAGGTTTGGTGAAGGTGCAGCTGATGTGTAGCGAGGGCTTTGCGTCTTTAATTAACTACGACAGTTTGTGTTTATTGAAGAGGAAGAATGATAAATAATTCCATATGAAACGGTCTCTTAAAACTTATGTCACATCTTCAGTTTGGGCTCAGGAATGCTTTGCGCTCACCCTACAAGTGTACCGGTCCGAAGCCCAACTAAACGTTGCCGGTCAACGAAACCATGCTTGAGCCTGATTTGTAGCACTTACACTTGTCAAACGAATTGCGAAACGTGCCTGGGCACGGTTCAGATAGCATAGTGTGAGTTAGGGTTGGACGATGTTGATGACCAATTTGGCATCGTATGATGTCTAATGTGAAACATTGCGATGAACGATAGCACCGTAGACGTAAGGGGGGGGTGGATTAAATATCAAATAATTTATAACAAATTAATTAATTGTAGCTTACTGTTTTCACTACCTGACCCACATGGTCTTTGCTTTACCCATAACTAAACCATAAATAAATAAAGTTACAAACAAATTACCACCTGTCAATCACTTTTTTTTTTTTGAGGCACTCTGGCATGAATAGGCAGAGTGATCTGTGTCGTTTTAATGGCTTTTTCCCACAGCTGATAGAGGAAATGAGAGTTCGTTTGGAGTTCACTGCAATTTGTATTGTGATTGATAACTTCCTTATTTTCTTATTAGTATGAGGAAATAATAACAATTAAAGATGCTAGTGCTCGACCGTTTTCGTCGCATATGCACACGAAATTTTATGCTACCTAAAAATATATTTGGAAGCTTTTGTGATAGTACATAAATTGTTGCCGTGCGACCTGTTTTCACTGCAAAATCCTCACTACGTGCCCGCCTTTATGCTCTTCTTTTTGGCCCTCTCCTCTAGAACTGAATGCGGATGGATTGGTTAATATCAGCTGTCAATCAATCAGTCAATGCCTTCAGCCTTCAGATGACATGTCTGCAGGAGCCACAATTGCGGAAATGTGAAGCGCTGAAGATGAGAGAATGAAAATAACAGTGACAGATTTGGTTTTAGAAACCACTAAAGTTACTAATACTGGCACATCTTATTAGTGATGTGCTTGAATGTTAATCCACCATTTACACTTTTCCAAGAGTGGATAAAAGACTTTCAGTGGCTTCAAGTCCGCTATGAAAATAACTAAAGCCATTCATTGTAAAGTCTGTGGGATGGGGTTTGCAGGTAACAGTGTTTGCCACTGAATCTACACATTTTAAGCGTGAGAAGTCCTGTATAATCCTTCATTTAATCCTCATGAGGTTGTGAGCCGTACAAGCGGCAGCTATATGTAAAATTTAACACAGCTCATGGAAAGACCGTTATTGCTATTAAGATGACATGCAAATAATAAAATATATATCAATATAAATGTGGAGCGGGGCTATGGATCACCATGCCGGCTCAGCATCGTGAACTTTATCAGCCATCGGCGATGGACGATGGCATCGTCTACTGGCCCAACCCTAGTGTGAGTGCACCCTTAAAGTATATAACATTTACAGAGCTGTCTATTAGTAATGAAACAAACTATTTTTTTTCACGTGTATAAACATTATTTTAACAATTAATTAATTAATTAATTTAGAAACTTACACCAATAGGATTCCACTGTGAATGGTCAAACATGGAAATTCATTTGGCGTCAAACTCTCAGTGCGTTATTGGTTGTACACTGTTGCAGTGCATTGTGGGTTCCATCAAGACCCATCAAGAATTTTAATGAGAGGACCACTTAGAAACATTCTAGAAGGCTTAAAAGGTCATGATCCGCACTCATTTTTGTAATTGCGTTATATTTTTGCTTTCACATTCTTCGGAAATATAAACACAAAAGTTTCAGCTCAGCGCCTTTCACACACTGAGGAAGGAGTTGAGCTGAAACGTATAAATCAAAAATATATTGCAATTACTTAACGAGTGCAGATCATGACCTTTTCAGCCAAACTTTATATTTTCCAATGAGTTATTGCATATTCCAGTTATTATTTCCAGCTATTAATGTTCTTTTTAGTCATGAGGTGTCCCGGCATGAAGGCCATGCTTGTCCAGTATTCTGCTTTTACTCTGCGGTGAAATATCTTTCCTACTTTCATCAGGTCATCTTGTAAGCCTTTGGCAGTAAATTGAGGGCAAACATTTGGCAAACATTTTATTACCCTTGGTAATATTGTGCTTTTTCTTCAACATCCTCCAAGGTTTTCTGGTAAAGCACATTTCATATTTATGAATAAACCTGCCAGCTGTGTCTCTGGGAACTTTGAGCGTCCTCTTGTAGCTGCACAATTTTTAATGTAATAAAACAACTGTCTTCATAGCTTGTGTGAGATCTGTTTTGATTTGGCTTTATCTGCGACTCACTTTAACATGTGGGAACATTTATTTATTTGTAAACAGCTCAAGCTAATTAAGTGTTGTTATATAGTTTATGAAGCCTTGAATTTGGTTTAAATTAAATTTAGTTTTTTGCTTTATAATAGAATGACGTTAAAACGGCAATGATGAACAGGGGTTGAATAATTACAATGTTTAGAATAAAAGACACATCTTTTTGCACTAGCATATACAAAAGCACAAACACATAACCTTGAAATCCTCTAAGTAAGGGATTGTTAGGCTTCTTAAATTAGGGCAACCAGAGCCGTGACACATCTCAAAAAGACACTGTAATTTGAATGGCATTTACTCTCCTGTTAGTTTGTGACTTTCTCCTTATCCCGAGGTTCACACAATCTTGGATCTGGCATGTATCCAGAGAAGATGGTTGTTGTGGACATTGATGTGTGAAAAGCTCAAGATTCCAGCAGTATAGCTGTTAGTGGTGTAACGGATCACAAATGTCACAGTATAGATCATGTTACCATTTTTTAAGTCGTGTCAATTTGCTTTCTATTTATTACAAAAATGGTACTGCAAGACACTTTTGATTTTAACAAACAGAACTTAAAGCTGTAATTTTATAAAAAATAAAATGAAGAAATAATCAGCTGAATAAAAATAAATTGCAAAATATTCAGTACTGTGAAAAATTCACTGTTACAACTACTGTTGCTGATAACGCCATATGTATAAATCTAACATTGGAATTTGTACAACCCATATTTATTTTTAGTCTCATTTTCAATACATGATTTAGTTATTCACTCATAAAGCTTAGTGTTTCATTGCCAGATGTATCATTTTTAAATAAGTATTCAGTTGCATATTTTTGATGGCTGGTTGTCGCAACCTTTTGGTTAAGTAATGTAATTTCTAGGGCTGTGTATTGGCAAGGGCCTCACAATACAATATATATTGTGATACATGGGGTCACGATACGATAAATATTGTGATATATTGCAATAGTTTGTATTAGTATGCGTGTCACATTATATTGACAACTTGATAAAGTCGTCAGACAAATTAAAATTAAAATTCCAATTTATTTTCCACCCATTCCAATTCATTAAAACTGCACAGTGTGATTGAACAGAGAACTATGTATATTGCAAAGCTTACAAATGGCATTTATTTTTTGTCTAGTTCAGTACTCCCTGCTATAGCGTTTAGGGTGGGGCTTGTTGACCAATTTGGCATTGTACGATGTCTAATGTGAAACATGGCGATGGACCATGGCATCGTCGTCATAGGCGGAGGTGAACTTATTATTTATGAATAATTAATAAATTCATAACTAATAATTAATTATTTGTAGCCTACCGTTTTAACTACTTGACCTGCATGGCCTTTGTTTTACTCATAACCAAATCATAAATAAATAAATAAATAAATAAAGATAAATTAAACACAAATTACCACCTGTCAATCACTTTTTTCCGCGGGACTCTGGCATGACTAGGCAGAGTGAACCGTGCCGTTATGGCATCCACACACTTGCTTGGTAAAAAAGCTGCACAACCAACAGAAACTAACCAACAGTATCTGAGGTTTTCACTAAAAATACTTAGTACAAGCATGAAAGCGAAAGACTGAAGCAGTGTGCTGACGCTGTGACACGTTACCTGAGAGAATCAAAAGACTGAAGAGTCGTTAGATAGAGACAAGATTAATTAAATATCACGTTTAACAACTAACTTATAGTGAGACGCAATCCAGCGGTACATCCTTGATAAACTGTCTGTACCAATGCAATGACTGTATAAAATATAGAGTCCGTACACTTCTCTGGAGTTCAGAGGAGCGCATGACAGTGTGTGTGTGTGTGTGTGTGGGGCTGTGGCTGTGTGTGTGTGTGTGGTCACGTGATGTGCGTTTTCAGCAGACGGAGGGCTGTTCAGAAATGCATTTGTGAAACGTCAGTTTGGATGTGGATCATTTTCGTTCTAAAATGCCATTTTAAAACTAAGCTGTATCAGTGTAAACAGGGCCTGAGTGTGTGTTTTTCACGAGTGGGTTTGCAACGGGGGCGGTGCGGAGGATCGGAGATGCCGCCTCAGCAGCATGATGTCTATAGGCCATCGGCGATGGCATTGTCTATCGACCCAACCCTTATAGCGTTAAAACCAAAGTGCAGCCACACGTCAGCTCTAAAAGCTAGAGGCACCTTTATATTTTATGCCATGCTCACTCTTGCTTATTTCTGATCCCGTACTACTTGGCGTTTTGTTGATCGCGAGTTAGTGACATCTACAGGAGCGGAGGAGGAGGTCGTTTGGCACAACTTGAATCGATACTTGAGGTTGGACTATCGATACACAATCGTAAAAGAAACTATCGCAATAGTTAGATGTATCGATAATATTGCACAGCCCTAGTAATTTCTGCCTACAACTTTTTATTATTGATCATATGACGGTGATTTTTATCTTTACAATAAACATCAGTGGTTATATCTAAACTATAAACTGTCATCCGAGTACTTCTGTGTTATTTGACTGTTTGTAACTTGTAACTTAAAAGACTAAAGACTGAATTTCTTTCTTGATTTTTGTGTTTTTCAAACACAGATTTGAATGCAGCTATTCAAAGGATTAATAAACATATGCAAATCACCATTTCCCAATCTTTTAATGATTAATCGTACAGCTTACACTGTGTGCATTTATGCAGGCTAAACAAGTAGTGACATACAACACTTTAATGAAACCCACCACACCAATAACCTACCACAACTTCTTCCGTCATCATTATATTTTATAGGAAAGCTTTATAGGAAAGCTATCTACTATTTCATACATGTGATTTGAATGACGCGAGAGATGATCTCTCTGCGATCCTTACAAATTTAGGCTTATTCTACAAGTAAAAAAATGTATTAGCCTAATCCACGGGTCCAAACCATGGGTTGTGATCTGTATGAATCACAGATCAACCATAATCCATTACACCACCAATAGCTGTGAAGATTACAAAAAGAAATCCTATTATTCAAAATGCGATTTACCACTAACTACTGAACTGCAATTTAATAAATTAGTTGAAATAAAACCATATATCTATACTACCCTGACATTTCGTAAATATGTGTATAGTTCTTTCTAACATTGTTATTTTATTAAAATTACAAAAAACAAAAGAGCTATGAGTGTTTCTACTTTTAATTACCATACCGGTAAAAATAACTGTATGCATTTCAGTGTCTGCTACTTAAATAAACAGAACTTTCTGATAACAAAAACATAGCTTTACTTCAGATGTCTTTCAAAACAGAATATTCAATGCCATGAAGCAAAGGTTTTCTTCCCTGTTTGTGAAAGGGAAAACAAAAGTAAGGCTCGAACCTAGCCTAACCTCATATTTATAGGCTGAATTACCTAAAAGATTGTATTTTTGTGTAATGACCTCATTAAATGTAACGACAGACATTCATAACTCAATAGAAGCTTTGAATGTAAATATGACATGACAATATGACGACTTATATAGGCTTGTCACAGTAGTCAATATATTGACTTATCGCACAACACATGGACATGACCTCAATCATTTTTTTGGTGATGCAATATATATCGCTAATACATAAAAACCAATTGTAGCAACATTTTAGCTTAATGCACAACCTCTCTCTCTCTATTGGAGGTGTCAGTGTGGTTAAAAAACACTATCTACTATAGTATCTATTATAAATTACTAAAATATATTTTCATGTGCGTGTCTGACAACTGAAAATAGATCTGGAAGCAGATATTCCATGTGTTATGTGTTCTTTAGAAGAGTGTACTTGCATTGTGATGCTATTATATTGGCATTTTGGCATTATATAATAAGTGACATAAAATGGTTTTAAAATTACAAAAATATTGTTTATCACAATATATTTTGGTGCAATATATCATACAACAAAAAATAGATATCATGACGGGCCTAGTATTATTAACTATCAAAATAGCAGTTATAGAATTCATGTAGTTCCAGTGTTAATATGCCACTAAATTGTTACAGATGCACTTTTTCAGATCTTCTGAAAAACTTACATGTGTAGATTGTTTTTCAGTCTCAAGGGGAATGAATTATTTTCATTGCAAGTGTAAATAGAAAATACTTGTATATAATATTGTACTAATATTACTACTCATGAAAAACAGCCTTGATAAGTCTTTCAAATACATTTTGAGTATTATAGTGTATTTGTTTTAAATAGTAAATGGACAGAAAGTGAATGGTCTTAGTCAATACATTATTGTCATTGCTGATGAATGTATTGTGGCAGTAAATGTATGTACTGTATATGTTGTCTGACAAACAAAGCTGACAGGATATAATGAATTAATTGGTGTACTGAGTTATTTGGGCTCACTGGTGCTGTGCAGAAAGAGTGTGTGTGTTAATTAGCCTTAACACAGAATGATAGGCCATGTGTCTGCTGTTTTCTTTTTTTTGGGGCAGAACGGAATGCTTGACCTCTAGCTGAGGGCTGTGCTAATGGGCCAGTTGCACTCAGCAGATGTGTGCTGAGAGCATGTGTGCCAGTGTGGACTCTGTCCAGCTCGACAGCCGGGGAAAAATGACAATGCTTGTCACTGACATCATTTACGAGGCCATTAAACCTTCATTCCGCTGTGATAATGACATGTGATGTAGCAGAGGATGAAGGCCTTTTTGACATGAAGACATGCGTTCTGTTAAACCTTTGACTTAATGTATAGACGCTCTCAAGGACAGATGATAAACATACAGTGTCAACTAGACCTAGATAGATATAGTCTAAGAAGTGCACTTTATACAGTTTAACATTAATTAGATGCTGAAGGTTTATCAATTAAATGCTGGTAATGAGATAGAAATGGATATGAGTTTGAGAAAGAGCTGAAAAGCATTCAAGGAAAGCTCTTTTGTGTGGCACCAGGGATGGGCAAAAATACATTAAAATGCATTTGAAAATAAAATACCAAATACATCAATTTTAAGGCCCAATCCCAATTCTATTTTTGTACCCCTACCGCTTCCCCTTGGCACTTGAAACAGAGTGTGAAGGGGAAGGGCTTCAAAATGTATCCCTATAAAATGGGACAGCACAACACCTGTGCCTGTCATCATATGTCATCGCAATCTCTTGCTATATATGAGATCGACGATCACGACCGCTGTAGTTATTCCAGTTGCATTGATTTTTGGTATTTATCTTCAGGAAATCACCTAAAACAACAATGTCATGTTATTATAATGATCTTATGTGGCAATAAGAGCTGTACTGTGCATTCACACAGTGGCCATATTCATCAATGTAAAAACAACATCAACATCATAGCAGACACTGTAAAAGGTCATTCCCTGCCACTAGACTTTTCTGACAGAGTATTCGAGTGTCATCGAGTGACAAAATGTTGTGGGACTACAGTACTATTCAGGAGTTATTATTATGAATTATAGATAGTGAAATGTAGCGGGTTTTATTTTTGTGTGTTTTTTAAACATGACGGTAAAACATGAATATGGTTATGAATATATTAAAATGTGCTTGTTTGTTGTAAAAATTCGTAATAATGACAAAAATACAAATTTGTGCCTCTCTTTACTTCCGTGTGCAGCCATGCTGCTGTTGTAGTTGGTGTCTTCGGTGAAATATTTTTACCCCTTGGTTTCGAGTGTGGTACTGAAAAATCTTTGTTTCAAGGGGTGTCTAGTCCTTGCTCTTAGCTCTACGTCTATAAGATAAAGAGAACTGGGACATTCCTACCTCTTCACGTGAACACATGGAAGGGCTAAGGGGTAGACTTGGGATTGGGCCTAAGTGTACCAAAATAAACTACAAAATACAGCAGCCAAACATTTTGTATTTTAAAAATTCTATAACATACTTTTAAAAGGGAGCTTGAAATGTCTTTGCAAATGTTCCATCAATAGGCCTATACGTTTATTTCACGCGACCGCCATTTTAAAACACGAAAGCGAGGCTGCGGTGGGAAGAAACCCGGAAGTATAGGATCAGCACTGTAAACATTGCAACAATATGCTGTGGACTATAAACCTCCAGCTGTTGCTGCGACTTCAAAATGCAGAAATGGTGTAAACACTTTAATGTCATTCAGTTCAGTTTAATTTAAACAATTAAAAGCATGTTAGGCATCAAACAACATCTCTGTAAGAGTAAACCGCTTAAGTGTACTCCTAGACTTCATGTAATGGTCTGAGTGGGAATTGAACCCGGGTCTACAGTGTGGTTAGCAGCTAACTTGCACTAAGTCAGCAACTGGTGGCCCAAGAGCAGAGGAGGAATAAAGTTAGCCCACAATGTGTGAATTCCAAAATAATACAGTCTTTACTAAAGAGAAATTGACAAAAAAAGAAGAGACAATATCTCTCTACAGCCAGGGTTGAAAAAGTACAACAAAATAGGAAAGCCAAGCTTCCCAAAATACATACAAAATAAAATTGACACAAGGGTCTCAGAACAATCAAATAACAACATAGCAAGCAAAAAAAATCTTGAGAACAATTTAACTGGACACTAGACCAGGCAGCTAGGAGGTAGGGTTCAGGACTGAACACAGAGCAGGATACATAGCAGTCTTATATAGAGCAAAGGACAGGTGGTGGTGATTAGGCTGATTACAGGGAAGTTTAAAGGAACAAGAGTCACTATCGCTATCTAATGTTGAGGAGTATAGGGCAATATCGCTGCGCCCTCTGGTGGCTTGGAGGACGTGATAAAGTGCTGAGATATTACGCTTCAGTTCATGGCAGCAGGTAAACACCGTGGGGACGCTTCCCTGCTTCAGCCTATGTAACCCGGTGAGCGATAAAACACTGCAGTCCTCTGTAGCACACCCTCGTGTTGTCTGTAACAGTGTTGTCCCGATACTGAAGTTTTAAAAATGTCCATTTCCCGCTAACATTTAAGCGCCGCTGAGCGCTCTCATAAACACCGCTGATTTGCCATAGTATTCACCAGTGCTCAACTGTGAAGGTTATCAGTTCACCGCTCTTCACAGATTGAAAACACACATAGACAGACATTGGAGCGTTTTAAAGCCATGAAGATCAGTCGATTCATCAGTGGATCACTCGTCTGTGTTTGCACTCAGTAAACAGCAGTGAGGTGAACTGATGACCTTCACAGCCAATCATAGTGATTTCTGTTGAGCATGTGAACACAATGGCCAATCAGCGCTGTTTAAAAACGCCATGAACAGTGTCTTAAATGTTAATGAGAAATGGGCATTTTTTTTTATATTTCATTACGAAAATGTTGTATTGTGACAAGACTAATATAGTGACAGAATCAGTTCATTAACTTGAGTTTGATAAATGGCATCTAAATGTGTGTTTGGGAAAGAAAATGTTAGCTAAGTAGGGCCATTTCCCTTAACATAGCTGAAAATGAGGTCAAATATCCCTTTTTATTTTCACTACTCATTCAGAACTGACCTTCGGGTCGCTCGGAAGGCGGTGAAATCATAAATTTGTGTCACTTTCTCTTCGCTGATAAGATATACAGCCAGGTGCACAACATTCCTGTGTGACTCAGGCTATACTTCCGTGTTTCTTCCCACAGCAGCCTCGATTTCGCTGTTAATAATGGCGGCCATGTGAAATCAGTCTATTGGATCAATCCATTCACCATTATACTGACTTAGTAAAGTAAACAATGTTTGATAACAACAACTTTTCTCTGCTATTTGTAGGGCTGTGTAATTAATCAAAATTTTGTTTTGGCTTCTAACAATTATAAAAAAACATTAATCGAGATAAAATGATTGTTGCATCGCCCCCTTTCCAGTTGTACACATTTGTTACTCTGCAAAGCTCAGTTTCATGTAAAAATTACTACAATCATGTACTGTAATGTAACTTTTGCAGCACAGGATGTGCATCATTCATTGCTGCACATTTGAATCTTTTATGGTTATAAAAGCACGAAAGAGATCGCATGCTGTTGTGTGTATGCGCTCAGCCTCAGAGACGAGCAGAGCACACACATCTAGTCATCTTGATGTAAACGCTTTAATGGTCAAATACATGCAAATTTGTGTCAAAACACGGTGATTAGTGATTATTCATACTAACCCTCATTTATGTAATAAACAATCGAGTTGAGAATTATAGACATGTGTAAGTGAAACCATAAATCAGAACTGTACTGCTCTTAAAGTGACAGTGCGCAATATTCCTGCTGCCGACTGTTTTTAATATTAATCAAACATACAAATAAACAAAATCACTCACTGCTCTTGACTAAAGGACTTTTGTAGCTTTAATTAATGTTTTTTTGTACAGTAAAGATGCTTAAAGCACAGTTTGTTTTATATTTTTATTCTATTGTATTTATTTCCCTTTCCTTATTTACATGGAGGAAAATAACTGTATATATACTGTTGAAGTCAGAATTATTAGCCCTCCTGAATTATTAGTGGCCCTTTATATTTTTACCCCAATTTATGTTTAATAGAAAGACAATTTTTTTTCAACCCATTTCTAAACATAATAGATTTAATAACTCATTTCTAATAACTGTTTTTTTTGTCTTTGCCATGATGACAGCACATAATATTTTACTACATATTTTTCAGGATACAAGCATTCAGCTTAAAGTGACATTTAAAGGATTAATTAGGTCAATTAGGCAAGTTAGGGTAATTAGGCAAGTTATTGTATAGTTTCTTCTGCAGACAATCAAAAATATATTGCTTAAGGGGGCAAATATTATTGCTCTTAAAACAGTTTGAAAAATATTTAAGTCTGCTTTTATTTTAGCCAAAATAAAACAAATAAGACTTTCTCCAGAAGAAAAAAATATATA
>CAIGQZ010001474.1:9093122-9156847 GCA_903798205.1 Danio tinwini | reverse complement strand
TGCAAAATATATCGCTGGCCGATTTGGCCCAAAATCTAAATCTCGATTAATTGATAATTTTATCTCAATTACGATTAATGAACAATGATTTTATTTATTAATTTTTTTGCCCTCATAGTTCACTGACATGTTTTATATGCCATCTAAAGGCATCTCTGGCGCAGCTTCCAATCATCATTAATGTAGTGCAAAGTAAGGCTCAAGAAGGAGTCCATCGTCATACTTGACCAAATATCAGATGTTGCTGCAAAGTGGCTGCAGAAGTAGAAATCAGCCACAGCTTTTAACAGAGCGTAGTCATATGACACATAGGGAAAGTAATTGAAAAGATTGTCCATGACAAATTAAATTGATTTTAGATTCTGAATATCGATTTCAATTATTTTTCAATTAATTGCCCAGCCCAAAAATATGTGTAACTAAGCCTAAACCACATTCTAACCCAACTATTTAGTAATTACATGTAATTAATTAATTTTACTCAGTATTTAAATAATTACCTTGTAACTACATCTCTTAAAATAAACGTAACCGCTTATTGATAAAAAATTTTTTTTAAATGTTTTTAAATTTGTCACACAAATTATTTGAAACTGCCTATAAAACCCTGAAATTGTGAATTGTAATTTTGAACAGTCATCCGTGTGAGTCAAAAGTCATGTCAAGATATACATTTAGAATTGTAAGAAGTCTGAATTCAGAGTTTTTTTTTAGTTCTGACATTACATCTCTCAATTTACATTTAAAGTATTTTTCAGAAATACAAGTTTGTGTCTTGCACTTTCAAGAAAAATTTAAGAAGTCACAAATATGAGAATGAATTTTTCAACCTCAAAAATATGAAACACACTCAGAATTTTAAGTAAAAATGTCAGAATTATGAGAAATGTAACTATAATTGTTAGAAATAAAAGAAATAAAATATTTTAAGAAATAAAATATAGGGAGAAAGTATATGCAATGCAAATATGCAATAATCGGGAATGTATGGTATGGTGTAGGGCTGTGTGATTAATCGCAATTGAATCGCAATCGCAATTTGAAACATTGAGATTAGTTAATTACAAATGGCTAAAATATGGAATATATATGTATTATTTAATTTCCCCTGCCGAAAGCAAATGTGTGACTGCTGACTGTGTGTGTAATAGTCTTACTAGCCAATTGAGTGAGCACACTTTTGTTCTGCCAATCAGAATTGTGCAACCGAACTACGCCCACAATAAAAAAAAAGGAAACTGTGGCGAGGGGGAGTGGCCGAGAGCCGTGGGAGCGAAACGAGGCCCGCCACAGATGAGATACACCTGTGACACGCACCTGCTTCCAATCCCACGGAAGGAGTTTTGGACTATAAGAGGAGGAATGATGGCTGAGGAGAGAGAGAGAGGACCGGGCCCGGACATATTGTTTTACTTTTGCTTTCAGTTTGACGGCAGTCTTTGTGAGAAGCTGCCGTCCCTTTTTACTAATACATATTTAAAAGTTGAAAAAAAAAAAAAACTGTTATAAAGTTTACGGACACCTGGCCGCCGGGAAGGAGGCGGAGAACCGACAAAGTTTTAAAATATTTATTAATAAAAGGGGCAGCAGCTCCTCACAGAGACAGCCGTCTACACCAAAACAAACGGACGGCAGCTCCTCACAGAGACTGCCGTCAAACTGAAAGCAAAAGTAAAACAATATGTCCGGGCCCGGTCCTCTCTTCCTCCTCTTATAGTCCAGAGCTCCTTCCGTGGAATTAGAGGCAGGTGCGCGCCACAGGTGTATCTCATCTGAGGCGGGCCTTGTTTCGCTCCCACGGCTCTCGGCCACGCCCCTTCGCCACAGAAACAAACAGGAAAGAGCTGACAAGTGGGATTATGGCATCTGCTGCTTCAGAAGCATTAATAAACAAATTAATATCAAAGAAAAACAGCATTTGTAATATGGGAATATTTTGGTATCAAAGTCACAGACACCGAACAAAAACATGTCATTTTTAAGAGTGTCACAGAGTTGTTGTGACGGCTTACAGATTATTGAGCAGAAGCTTGAATTAAATTAAAATCAGCTTGAATTAAATCATAAATCAAATTGTAATATCTGTCAAAAAAAATCACGATTAGATATTTTCCCCAAATCGCACAGCCTTAGTATGGTGAAATAAGTGGACTTTCATATAGAATAAGGTGTGTGAGGTGCGTGACACACACAAACATAAGGAGTTTTTTTTTTATTAAAAGTGTAAGCAAGCACATAAACTTAAGTTCGATACGGAATAAGTCCATCATAATAATGCCGCTCATGTTTTACTTCTAGTTCTCCTAATTTGTCAGAGTAGCATGTCCAATATCGGTTGAAAAAAATGTCAGAAAAAATACAGCCTGTGCTCAATCTTTTATATACTTATATATGAGACACGTTTCATTTGCACTATGGCTAAAATAAACAGAAGTCTTTATTAAACTCTCTCTTTATCAGTTAATAAACATTATTTTAACACCAGGCCCATGGCCAGCTTATTAACAAAGAGGGGTTATAATTCTATATATATTTGTTTTCACCCGTCCCCACCAATGTCAAGTGCAAACCTACACCCTTGCTTGTATTAAACTTGAAATGTTTCTGCACGCGTTACAGCAGAACAAAACTGTGGTGAGAATCTTAGGGTGGGTGAAAAAAAAAGACATGAAATGAGTTAGTAATGTTCTCAGCCAGTTCTCTCCCCTCCTGTGGTGAAAGACCTTTGGTGAATATTGAATGATGCTAATGTCAGTCTGCCTCCAAAAGTCATTCTCATTTTCCATCGACCAAAGCAAGGAAAACAATTCTGGCCGACCAGCAGAGCAGGCAGTAATGAAGCAGGGACGACAAATTAGAGCTGAAATTAAATAAAGGAGATTACATAAAGCAAGGGTGTGGGAGCATGAAATTTGGCTGAAAGATTTTATGCAATGGAGAGAGATGAAAAAATATGAATACAAAACTCTTTTATTAAGGCAAGACACTGCAGGTGAATAGGGTAAAGAACATTAACAGTTATTACCATACTTGCACAGCTCATTGATTACATTAAGAAATATAATTTGTTTTACAAATTTTTAAATTTTTTATTTCTAAATATGCAAATGAGGCATTATTGAAATAAATGTCTGCAAATTTGCATGCATTTCTAACAAAAAACTGAACAGTCAGGTTCTAAATTAAAATAATTATTTCCTTTTTTGATATATTAAAGGAGTGGTCCGCTATAATATCATATTTTAAACTTTAGTTCATGTGTAATGTAGATGTGTGAACAATAACAACATCTCTGAATGTAAGACGCTCAAAGTTTGATGCAAAGGGAGACATTGGCTTTTACAGAGTTAGTTTAGCAAAGCCTACAGCAAATGAAGGACTACAAAATAATGCATCCAGTTTAATGACATACCTATCAACCCTCCTGTTTTCCCGGGATTATCCCATATTTTACAATTCTCGCTATACACCGATACGCTTTACTTCATCCAGCTCCATTTCGACCATGTTGAAATAATATTTGATAAAATATTTCTGTTTGAAATAAATAAATCAAATCAAATTAAATTGCGTTATTTTCTGTCCTGTCCTTTGAAGCAAGTCATTTAGCTCCAACATTGGTTGTCCATTATTTATTTACATTTTGATTGAATGTCCAATTTTGAGAATTTTTTGAGCTGATATCCATGATTTTTGCAGTCAGTCAGAGCAAAGCATTAAATAACTGTCTCCTATTGAACTTTAGCTCACGTTCGACCTCTTCAGTGTGGCAGAGCTACTGCCTCACCTCATGTCTTTTCAGTGCGGCTTTATGTCAGATTCTAACACTAAGTAACTGATAGACATACGTGAAATACATTACCTATTATATGGAAAGTGAGGACTTGTAATAAAAATGTCTACAATGTATAAACACATTTTAATGAAGCATTATGTTGGTAGCATACACTAAGTGAGCAAAATGGGTGGGTCCAAGCCAGTTTGCAAGGGATTGTGCAGTCTAATGTGAGATTGGTGCTGCCTCACCTCGCTTCCTACGCTGTAATTGAAAAAGAGATAAACAAAATACAGCGATTTTGATCGTTAAAATTATTGAAATCATACATAAATTGCATTTATAGCACAAATCAGTGGACAAATATTTATTGTATCATTGGTAGTAGTGAGGATGATGACAGGTGACGCGCTGCGTCCTCTTCATTTTTTGTCAGATTAAGGCTCAAACTGATACGGCTATACAGACTGACAATATTTACACAACAGAGGCAAAGCGTGTGCTAGAAGAGGTGTGGCGCTTCCTAGTGATGTGGAGCTGATCTCCAAATCACTACACATTATGTTAGCTGACTAATCAGAGCCTCTTAAGGGTGGGCCTTTGGAGGAACTAGGAAAAATGACAGTCTTTTTCATGTTAGCTGAGTAGCTGTATATAATCAAGATATGAAAAAATAACATGATTTTTCTTACAAATGAAAGTAAGATTTTTATTTTATGTATCTTGTTTTTATTGATCTATAATTCTACAATTATTCAATGCATAATAAAATGTTAACACAAATGTATAATCACTATATTTTATGTATGAGCATATTGTTCGGTAAAAAAACTTCAGAAAGTAGATATGAATAAAAGTGAAATGTTTGTTCTATGAAAGTTTTGCTGAAGTGGAGATTTATGGCTCAAAGCAGGAGAAAAAATAAAAGTAATTTTCAAAAAAATATGTATTGGAAATCTACAGACACAAAATGATAAAGTGCAGTTAAAAACACTTTACGAATGGCTAAAACACCTAAAAAGCTCAATATTGTCTGATGCATGAAAAACTATTTTGCCAGCGGTATCTCATCTTATTTTTTTAAATGTTCATTAAAAAGACTACATTCAAGCAGAGAATGGTACAATATGACAATTATAAACCAGTCTTTTGTTCACCTTATTGAATCTGTGATTCAGTCTGTAGTCTCAATAGTGGCCAGCGATGATCCTGTGAATGGCCATTGAACAGAGACTACCTTTATTACCATGGCAACGTCTAAACCCGACACTGAGCTCTCCTGGTTCAGATCTGAAGAGAGCAGAGAGTCTCTTGAACAGTGCTGCGTTAGGGCTCATTAATTACAGCAAAAATCAGTTACGCCTGGCCAAGTCACACATCTGTTCAACACTCCAGCCTGCCTCTGTCTAATGCGCCGCTGATCACACAGAACACAAACCTTCACGTTAACGCAGCACCACATATCATTCTTGCTACTCTTCTTCATCCTCTTCCCCCTGTTTCGTTCAATCTGGATAATCTGATTTCTCTATGGCCATGATTTACTAAAATCCCAGATAAAGTACACTAATGTGCGCACGCTTCACTGGCATATTGTGACTGATTTGCAATATTTTCTCAAGAGAAATGTGTCCAGTATTTGTAGCCATTGGATTATGTTTATTATCTCAGTGTTTGTAACTAAGATACAGAATGTTGTAAGCTATTAGTTACTCTACGTAAAATGTAGCTTAACTACACTAAATGCTACCCCCTGAAAATCCAGCAAGCTAAGCTAAAAGCTTCATGGTAAAAGCTGCTTAGCTTCTAAGCAACATTTTTAATTAAATTTTTTAAAATCGAACCAACTTCAATCCAAGTCAATTTTATCTAAGTAATCAAAACTTACAATGAAACATATGAGGCGTAATTGTTCATTTCAGTTGTATGTGGCAGTTAATATTCTGTTTCAAACAGAAACAAATTACACTAAATATGTTTAGTATTTAGACCAAACCAATATGCAATAAAACCAGCTGTTACACATTTAAAATACTATACAGGGTTTCTGCAGGGTCTTAAAAAGTCTTAAAAATCTAAAATTTAAAAATCAAAATTTAAGGCCTTAAAAAGTCTTAAATTAGCTGTTCTAGGTCTTAAATTTTTTTTGCACAGGTCTTATTTTTTCGATGTCCATGTAATGCTACATCTAAAGCTCATTTAAATTATTTTTTGTTGCTGTTGCTTGGTTTTCGTGGTGTTGTAGTCCTTTACTTTACTAGTCCTATTGTAACTTGCAGTATTACAAATACAAATGAGACCAGCATGCAATAGCCAATCATCTTTTTGTTATTGGGCCTAGTGCGCGTGGCGAATGTGATGTCATCGATGTGTTTGCAGAGGTTCACTTTTGGTGGGTGCGACATGATTTCGGTTGGCAGAGTAAACAGATATCGGGTGAACAGTTTGGCGCCGCATTTAATATGAATTGAATATGAATCGTTTGAAGAGATTTTGTCTGAAACAGGTATGACTGTACAGACAACTTTATGATCCGTCTATGCATGATCATCATAGAGATAACCAGATGACTAATAATTCTTGGCTAGAAATTGCAACAGCAATGGGAAAGGAGGAAAGTTTCTGTAAAAGTTTGGAAAAACCTGAGGCTTAAATTTGTTAAAAAAATATATAAAAAATGACATGGCAAAAGTGGAGACCTGTGTGGTTAATAGCTACAAACTAAAATTAAGTGACAAATTATGTCTTTGATAACTGGTAAAGAATATATGAACCTATCAGTTTACAAAATACTGATGCCCAAATTCTGGGCTTCATTGGTGATAACGGTCAGGAATGTTGGACCATTATTGCCTTTTTAGCCTTTATAGGACAGAAACTAGCCAGACATTTTGCTTTCATTCTTACCATAATAAAAAATATAATTGTAGAGCAACCCATTTTCTCTTGTCATTGATATTTAACTTTAATAGGTAGAACTGTCTGAGATATGAACAAAAGCAAGTGATGCATCAACGTTTGATTTAAAAAATCTTGAATGGTTATATAAATCTTTTGTTTTAAAAAGTTTTAAAATCTTAAATTATATTAATGATATGGCGTAGTTCCGGAAACTTCATGCTTCTCTGTTTATACGTCAGACTTTACGGTGGGTTTCTTTTGACTGCCCCTTGTCGTTTTAAAGAATATCACAATGGCGAACGCATCAAGTATAAAAGCCTCGTCCAATTTGTGAGGTGTGCGCACAGTCAGCGGAGGTGCGCGATGTGGCACCAGCGAAAGTATAAATCAGCCTTAAGATGTTTTTTTTGGAGTTCAGTGGTGCATCTAACCTGTCTTTAGTACAGTTCAATTTAAATTAAATTTATTTTACCACTAATTTTGTGATTTTGCATTTTATCTCGCATGTTTTGATATTGTGATATAGGTCTTAAATTTAATACTTAATGGTCTTAAAAAGGTCTTAAAAAGTCTTAAATTTGACATTATGATATCTGCAGAAACTCTGCTATAGTAATTTATAGAAAAGGGAAATAGGAAAGTGTATTATATTGTGTGGCTATAAATAGTATTTACAACTATTTGTTAAGGAATTATACTACATAATGTAGTATTATAGTAGCTATCGTGAACTAATATTATTACCATAGTGTACTTAACATAGTGTAACCTTTACTTAAAATTATATGTATATATAGATTTATATAGAGGCATGTAAACAAGAACAATAATCCTAATGTATTTGCTGTTTTACATTTTTAATTTCTGTTGCTTTCAAGAATTCTAAAAGGTCCACATATTGATAAATGATAGTCGTTTTAAGGTTATGATTGAATTGCCTTTTTTTACAGTTACAACAGTGGTGGAAAGAGTACTGAAAAATCATACAGTACTTAAGTAAAAATACCATTACTTGCTTAAAATGTAGAGCAAGTAGAGTAGTATCTGTTGTAAATATTACCTAAAGTATGAGTAAAAAGATCTTTCAAAAGTACTCAAGAGTGGTGATTTTTGAGTATTACGCTGTAAAAAGCTGATGCATTAACATGGAATTTGTGGATGTGTGTAAACGTAACATTCTGTACTGCATTTAGTTATTGCCCAGCAGGCACAAGTTATAAGACTTTAATATTAGGTTAGATTTAGGTTGTGATGTCAAGTGACCAAAATTCAATGTCAATCCTGTGTCTAAGGATTTAGGTTGTGTTAGAAAGTGACTAAAATCCAACATTGAGCCAACATCTTAAACCAACGTCATGTTGACGTCAAATACTGACATTTATTCGTCAGGTATGGCAACCAAAATCCAATGTCTGATAGACGTCATAGTGGTAACATCCACACAACGTCAAGCTGTAACATCATTAGACGTTGATATTTGGGTGATTTTAGGTTGGACATTGATATTGGCCTGATATTGGGTTCTGATGTCAACACGATTTTCATTTCCAAACAAACTGCAACTTCCCACGACGTTGTGGTACAACGTTAATCTGACGTCATGTTGACGTCTTGTGCCTGCTGGGAGTTTAAGTTCATTTTGGTCAACATACAGTAAACATCCGTCATTTTCTCATCAGTGACATGCATCTAAACAGTCTCTGGGCCAATGCGCGTAAAAATTTTGGACATCTTCTTGGACATTTTTAATGCTTCCAAACAGTTTGCTACAATTATAAATTACCCATGTCTTGAGGTAGTTCATTATGATGCAATTTACCTTCTGTGTGCGATTTGATTGGACTGGACAGGAATCTAGATTCTGACGGTATGATAAACTTGGATAAAAATATCACGGTTTCACGGTATCACGGTATTGTGCTTACTGCTCTAAAATATATTTTTTATGTCTGGGTAAAAAACAAAAACTTTTTCCCCTTTGAAAACAAAATATTTTATTTTTTGAAAGATTTATAATATTTTGGATCAGTAAACATGTCAGGCTAAATAATTCAAATGAATCATTGACTTCTGCTGTCTTCATTAGTTTCAAAAACACTGATTTCTTTACAATTTAAAATGGCATCTTTGGATCTTTTTTCTGCTGGGTATATGTTCTAAAAACTATTAAAAATGTAAATGAAAAAAACGTACAGATACTTTAGGAACGGTATTACAGAAAATTTTGGCGGTATTAAAACCATGACTTTTCCAAACCATGTATACCTTAAAAACGGTTATCGTCCCATGCCTACAGGAATCACAAGACTACTCAACCAATCCTCATAGACAAGAAAAAATCAAAGTAGTGACTGCAGTTTGAAGGAAAGTAATGGAGTAAAAGTATCGATACAGCACTAAAAATTTACTCAAGGGAAAGTAAAAGTAAAACATTTTTAAAACTATTTAGTAAATTACAATTTCTAAAAACTACAGTAGTTTGAGTATTTGTAATTTGTTACTTTACACCACTAGTAAAAAAACAGTATATACCTAAATAAACAGTTGACGTCAAGTAAATATATACACCTTGCAAAATCCACTAAATGTTATTATAATAATTATTATAATAATAGAGTATTATAATAATAATTATACAAAAAAGATGAAATTATTTTAATGTAGTATTGAACTAAATAAGATATCATATCAGAAGTATACATACAGTTCTCAAAATAAAATATTAGTTTAATTCTTATTAAATGAGTTCCTTGTTTATAAATAAACTGCCCGCTGTTCTAAAGAAAACAATACTTCAATACTGTGTGTGTGTGTCCGGACCAAAAATTCCGAAAAATATTTAATAACTGCATTTCTTGGATTCGTTTTCACAGTAAAAAAACAAAATCAAAACGGCTGACTTCTTCTCTTTTGTTCAAACTTTTCTAAAACACTTGTCTAATACAGCTGCTGATATATCATGCATCAATTGTTTTTAGAATTAGTCTGTACATTTAAATTCTTACATCTTCTTACATTTCAATACATCTTATATTCCCTAAATGACAGCAGAAGCAGATGTTAAAAATAATAACCATTTTACTTTTATTTTCTGATGTGCCCACTGCCCAGCTTTGCTTTGCTTGTCACTTTATTTCTGATACATTTTGGCTTAAATGATAAATTTTTTCTTTATGAACGTGAATAAAAAAATCAATAAAGAAACAAAAAATAATTCTAACAATAGAAGAATAATTTACCACAATAAAAGTGTTTTTAGCATTTTAATGATTGAAATTATTTACCATTAAGCTTACTTGTCAGGACTTGTTTTTATAGTTTCATTGTGGTTTTGAAGTTCTTTCTTTTGCTAGTCCAGATATAATGTGCTGTATTACAACTACACATAAGACCAATATAATGATATAAAATTTTTTATTAATTTTACAATAGTCTTAAAAAAACATCTGAAAGTTTTAGATTTGACTTGAAACCTGTATAACCTCTATATACAGATATATACAAAGTGGGGGAAATAAGTATCCAACACGTCACCTTTTTTCCCAAAAACATATTTCAAAAGGTGGTGTTGACTGGAAATGTTCAACAGATGTTGATAATAACCAAAGAAATACATATGTGAAAAGAAAACAAATCTAATTACTTTACAATTTAAGGTATGTGTAATAAACTGATATGACACAGGAAAAAAGTATTGAACACATGAAGAAAGGAAGGTGTAAAAAGGCAGTGAAGCCTAGACAGCAGCTGAAATCTTTCAGTAGTTCTTTAGCAACCCCCTGCCCTTCTTCAATTTAAATTAATATCAGCAGCTTTAGTTCAACATCAAAATAAAGATCAGTTTGGATAGACAAAGAATCATCATACTTTTTAGATCCTGTTGAAGTCTGTGAACTTGACTTTATTCCACATGTCAGAGGCGTCTTTAAAGGGCCATGAAACCCTCTTTTTTGCTTCAAGTCTACTTTAGAATTTTGTCAAAAAATACTCTGAGATGGTTGTGGAGTGCTGTGACCAGAGGGAGCAGTGGGCGTGGCCAGCAGAGCAGGGGAAAAAGAGAGGAGGAAACAACTGTTGTCAGTTGGCTCACAAAATGAGAGACAAACCTCGAGGAGACCCATGATTTTATAGTTTACAAAGTTAAAATGCAAAGAATTAAACAGTAAGTAATTAAATGTCCTGCTACATATGCTGTTCGTAATTTCATATACACATAACCACGATTTGTTATGTCATTATAAAGATAATCATGTAAACACTATAAATGGGGGGGACTTTTCTCCTCCTCAATCTTAGGGTCTAAATGCAGACACAGTTGACAGCAGTGCAGCAGGTCTCTTTCCCTTTCTAGTCCAACCATTAGCCCTGCTGGTAATCTGGAGGATTTTAAACATAGGCGATGTGTCTGAATGGTAACGAACTCAACTGATAAAAGACAAAGTACACCATTCTCAAACTCTCGTACAGCTCTCCCGACAAAAATGCTTGCTGCAAACCAACAGCTTTGCTGTATCGGCCTTAACAGCATCGTGGGGAAAAACATGCAACACAGTCCGTGGATCATGGAAACAAACACATACGACCCATGCAGTGCGTGGATGCGGTCTCACCCAGTGGATCTCACAGCTTGGCTGGTCTGCCTTGCCTTCAGAAAGCACATGCTTTCATGAATAATCCTTCTCATAGGATATAAAAACTTAGCTATAAATAATAATGAGATGCGTCATCACTCCATTAGCAGATTTGCACTGTTACTGATTTTGATCTCATTCATTCATTCATTTTCTTTTCGGCTTAGTCCCTTTGTTGATTTGGGGTCGCCACAGCGAAATTAACCTCCAACTTATCCAACACATGTTTTACGCAGCAGATGCCCTTCCAGCTGCAACCCATCCCTGGGAAACATCCATACACACTCATTCACACAGATACACTACACTCAATTTTAGCTTACCCAATTCAATGTCTTTGGACTTGTGGGGGAAACCCACGCGAACACGGGGAGAACATGCAAACTCCACACGAAAATGCCAATTGACCCAGCTGAGGCTTGAACTAGCAACCTTCAGCGCTACCCACTGCACCACCGCGTCACCCAATTTTGATCTTGCTCTAAAAATTATTTTAAACCTGGAAGATGAAATTAGCTGACAATAGCTGAAAATCATCCAGTTTTCCCCACAATTAAAGCTAATAGTTGCTAACATTGTCTTAACTGATGCTCAACACATACAAATCTGTTAAAATAAAAAAAAGTACTCCAGGGTGTTTTGAACCTTTAAGCTGCCATCACCAAAAAAGCCTAAACTTTGTCAAATAATCAAAACTTTTCCTTTTTTTCCCCTTTAGCTATATGAAATACAATCATTGAACACCTCGTGTTGTTTTCATGGAAATAATATTTCCAAAGGACCTGTTGACATGGAATTGAACCAGATTTTGGTAAAAATCCAAACATAAAAAAATTACAAAACAAAAATAAAACGGAAAAAAATATTACGTTTATTAACAATGGAATGACACAAGGAGAATGTATCTGTATATCATTATATATATATATATATATATATATATATATTGAATTAAGAGTTCATTCGCAGATAACCATCGTTTTTAGTGATTGTTTTGCAGTTGTCCTCTTTAAATACTTAATGTAAAAACACTATTTTTAAAAATTACAAAACTAAATTTGTTTTACTAATTTCCATAAATCGTGTTTATTGAAGTTGCATTATAGAGTACACGACATAAACATATCTGAAAATGACTAATACAGTGTTCTGTTTTTGTAAACAAACTCATCACATACACATACACATTATTGTGTACATTCCTCATATGCATATACATTTGTAATTATATGATGAAAATATATTGTGATATAGTTCTGATCAAATCAGCACAGCCCTGTTGAACATATCGCATACTGTTCCCAAACATTTAATTGGTATAAATGTATGCATATTAATACAGTATGTGGATAAATTACACTTGCTATATCTATCTCAAACACTTAATCCGTGATGGTCATGTAGAGTAGATTAGCTCTGACGTGTCTTCACTTTAACCGTTAGTAAACCAAGGTCTATTTTTTTCTCCCTCTATTTTTCTGTCATCCTCTCTCTGTAGCTTTCAAAGAGAAAAGCTCCCTGGACAACCGTCTCATATGAGAAGCAGAGAGCAGTCTAAGTTCATTTATACCCAAGTGGCACTTACTTGAAGCACATATTTTAAATATGACTCTGTTGAGTGTTTGGTTGAAAATTACCAGCTTTAGGTTTTGCAATATCTGCCTTCTGTTCTGTCTTTTTTGACGTGCGTGTTTAATGTCCCTCTGAAGACTTATACATAAATTGTTGTATGTGGTTGTAAAGCGAACTATCAGGGTATTTTGCCATTACATGCCTGTTGAGAATTTCTCTTTCCATCTGCTGCTGTCAACAAGAACAAGAACAGAAGGATTAGCATTATAATTTATGTAGTTCTTCAAACCTCAATGATAAATATAAGCTGGATTTCTGTTTATAATATGATCATATGTTTATAATTAAGTCAGTCTAATGCTCCTCCAGCTTTTAAACAATTAATCGTATGCTACATGCATGCATATTAATGCTAAATGTAATTTAAAAAAATGAGAGGAACGGATTAAGATTGAGAACTCTGTTAATAACAGTAATGAGGTTTAGAAGCCCCACCATCATCGTTAAACACACTAAAGGACTAAAATAGCAAGCCTATTTAGATTTTTTTTTTTTATTAAATTTTTTTTTTTTTTTACTAAAGGTCTGTTTGGTTTGCTCTTGGCAACACTGTGCTTCTTAAATATGTTAAAAACAGCTGTCTAAAATTAAAGTTGGGATTTTTTCACTGGCGGAGTCTGATTAACACTATTTCTCTCACAGCTGGGAAAGCTGATAAATCCTGTTTCTCTCATTAAATGTATGAGTTTTGGGACTTGTCCCTTTGCCTCAATGTTGATCTGTTGTTTTGCTCCTTTGCTACCCGTTGGATAAACATGTCACAGCTGTAAATTTACACAGTGCATACAATTTATTTTCGGTTTCCTTTTTTATTTGGTTTTACCATTTAGAAAGGTTGCAGAATAAACTGTAATTTTGCTAATATGGCCTGATGGGTAAGGGGAACCATGTGTTGGGGAATTTATTATGTCTCAAGTTTTTTACAGATTTCTCTGTCACTTTATCTCTGTGCTATATCAGTGTGCTGATACTAGATACAACTACTAACTAGCGATGTCCTGATCATGTTTTTCTACCCTCAAGTCTGACTCCTTTGATTTTGAGTATCTACTGATACCAAAAACCAATCCGATACTTCTATAATACATTAAAAAATTAAGAAGAGTGAAGAAACAGATCCAGGATGTTCCTTATTTTTTATTTAATTCAACATATAACACCAGTTTACAAACAGAGCACGTCTGTAAGGTAATTTGAGCATTCAAGTAATAAATAACTTAAATTCTTCACCTGTTGGACTCAAGTGTAATATAAAAAAATCTAATATAAAAACAAATAGCACCTCAACTTAAAATACCCGGCAGACAATCCCAAGTTTACATATCTCACATTGCTATGGCAATGGTGTCGTCATAAACTTTGCAATACCTCCAGACCGCAGATATACTCATGCTTTCTGTTTTACAGTGATGTCATGCCACACGCTTAGCTGTTTCTGTGTGAAGTCAAGAAAGAGGTCTAACTTTGTGCCACCGCATAGCTATTGATATGTTATAAAATAATGAGAATATTGTATTCTATAATTTTATAGAGTTGTTATGGTATGGATCAACACAGAAAACAAATGTCGCAAAAAGTGGTTCACTTTATTTATAATAAAGTAAAAAAAAATAATTTTATCACTCAAAGTATATTTACAAATGTGTACAATAAATGCAAAAAAAGCAAACAAATCGATTGAAACAAACCTGATAGAGGGAAGGAAAATAAGCGTGGCCAAATCAAAGAAAATAGCAAATGAAACACCCACAAACTAAACCCTCCCTGCCTCTAAATAACTAAAGAGAAATCTGAAAACAGAAAAAAAAGATCTTCGGCGTCACACTACTAACTCTTGTATATATTAAATCAAATCATTTTTATTGTCACATCATCAGCAGCACAGGTTCTATGAGGAGTGAAAAGCTTAGGTGCTGGCTCCAGAGAGTGCGAAATACAGACAATGCAAAATACAAAACAATATACAATGAAAACAATATACAATGAAAAACTGTCGACAATAAATACATATAAAACAATAAATACACGCACGCGCACACGCACGCACGCACGCATACACGCACGCACACACACACACACACACTACACACAAATATAGATTAAAATAAAGAAGAACACAGTTAAAAAGGTGTGCAGATGTACACATAACTGGTGGATGATTATTATTGTTAGTATTTTTAGTATTTAGTATGTTTTTTGGGGTTTGGTCATTTTAGTATATTAGTATTGAGGATATTTTTAAGTAGGGGTTCTGTTAAAGTGTATTTACTCAAAGGAGAAGAACCCCCAAAATGTCAAAATTGTGACAGAAACCAAACTGTTAAACACATTCTTGTAGAGGCCTATTTTTTACGCTATCAGACAGTGTTTTTTATCTGGAGAGACTTTAAATTAGGTATTTTTAAATGTAAATCCTTTTAAAATTGTGCAATTTTTATCAAAAGTAAATCTTAAAAAACTTTTATCTTCTATATTATTATAGACCCTTTTCACATTTCCGGGTTTCTCAGTAGCAGAAGGCATCATAGTTGGAAAAACTTTTTTTACAACCTTATTTGCTTATTTCCACGATGATGTAAAAAAGACTTTTAGAAAAAGGAAAACAAAAATGTGTGAGACTAATGACAACAGCCAGAGGAGAGAAAAATGTCAAATTTACTCTTAGCCCCATAGATGCTGCAGTAGAAACACCTCGCATAAGTGGTAATTCGTTTTTGTAATTTGACGCAAAGATGATATAATACATTCATAAATGCATTGAAATGTTCATACGATTTAAAAACCAATCCAAATATTAAAAACCTTCAAAGATTTAAGATGCTAACGTACATTACATGTGCCATAACAGCCTTGTGAAAAGAGTCCATAATTATAATTATTATTTATGTATTTTATCTTGTTTATTATTTATTGCTGTTGATGACTTTTAATTGTTAGAATATTTTTATATTTATAGAAAAGTGGTATTTATAAAATGTGGTAAACTTGATCTGTTTTTTTTTGCCATGACATAGCCAGAGAAGCTGATATGGCAATAAACTCAAAATTCTCTCTCTCTATGTTAAAGTGCGGTGCGTGCTACATCGTTTTTAGGGCTGCACAATGTATTGTTTATCATTGATATGACAAAATGTACATCTGCGATAATCATATTGCAGGATATGCAATGTTGAATTGAGATTAGTTAGCCACAGTTCAAAACACATGAGATTTGTGGAGTCACTGGAGAGTTTAACCACAATAGATTAAAAATTTATCAACTCCATGCGTTTTTGACTGTATGAGCAATTCAAGAGAGTTTAAAGCATTCGGGTACAATAAATTGTATAATTTGTGTTTTTTGTTGTTGTTTAATTCTATTTTAGTTTGTTTAATTCTTTTGATTTATTTATTAAGTGGAGACTATACATTGATATTTTACATTTAGTTATTCAATTTGTTTATCTGAATACTGTTAGACTCCCTGGAAAACCACAAAGCACTGTTTATCTAAATTAATGAATCCTTTCCAAATGGAGCTTTTCAAAAACAGCTGGTGAAATTATATTCATATCGCAATATTGCAATGTCAGATTTTTTCTTTGAAACAGCACACAGTCTCTGTAAAGTCTTATTTTTCATTATTCCGTTTTTTTGTACTTTCATATCACAAGAAGCTTTTCAGTTCTTTAGCTGATTGTGACAAAACACTTCTACCTGTTCAAAATAAACAGAAAAAAGGGCTAACACTGGGGATTTGTTGCTTATTCATGTTGTACCAAGCCTGTATCAAACTCTGACCCCAAATCTGAGGTACGTACTGGGACAGGAGTAAAAGAGCATTTTTCAAAAAGCATATTTCATGAGTATATGTACAGTCTTATGCAAAAGTTTGGTCACACCTGATAATTTTCAGAATTGCAAGCCATAGTTTGCTGGCCTTTCAAATCAGTAATTTAATTTGGATATATTTTATACCTTAGGGAAAAAGCAACATTTCACCTCTGACATATCATTTATTTAATTAATACAATGCAATTTAAATCTTAACAAAAACAGACAGGTGCAAAAATAATGACAACAATCTTTTGTAAAGCCATATTTTGCTGAAGTTACAGCCTGTAGACACTTCTTATAGTGAAGGATAAGTGCCTGAATTCTTGCTGAAGACATTTTGGACCATTCCTCCAAGGATTTTCAATGATGTTCAAGATGGGGACTTGGATGGCCATTCTAGAACATTGTAATGTGTCTGAGCATGAATTCCTTGGTAGATCTGGAATTGTGCTTTGGTTCATTGTCCTGCTGAAACATCCAACCCTGTCCTAACGTCAGCCTCTTGACTGATTCCTGGTTCTATAGAATCTGCTGGTACTGGGTTGAATTTATGTGACCTTCAACTCTGACAAGGTTTCCAGTACCTGTGCTTGCCACACATCCCCACAGCATGATGGATCCTCCACCATATTTTACAGTAGGGAGCATGTTCTTCTCCTGGAATGCTGTGTTCTTTTTCCGCCATGTAAAGCGATTATGGTTGTGGCATCTGTCTAAAGTATATTTTCCCAAAATTAATCAGGCTTGTCCAGATGAGCCTTTGCATAACTCAAACGACTCTTCTTGATGGCTTTTCTGCATCACCTTCCATTGAGCTGTTCTTTGTGAAGATTGTGGAACGATGTACAATGATGTCATTAGCAGCAAGATGTTCTTCAAGTTTTTTGGAGGTGGTCTGTGGTTTGTCTGTGACCATTCTAACCATTCTTTGTCTTTGCCTTTAAGATATTTTTTATGGTCTTCCATTTTCTGTCTATATTTCTGACTGTGGAGATAGAAGGCGCTTTCATACACCAGGCGCAATAAGGCGCAAGATGTGTTTGCCGTGATGTGTTGCTATTTTCAGACCAGCACAACCCTAATTTTCTCTTTTTGCGCCACGTTGTTTAAATAGCAAATCTATTTGTGCTGCTTTGTGGACTCATGGGTGTTCTGGTCTAGAAAAGAGGTGTGTTAAGGCGCATTGCTATTTTAAGGAACTATGCAATAGACCAGCTAAAAGTCCAGCGCAGAGCGCATTAGTTGTGCACCTCTCTTACACATTGCTTAATACACACAGGATGTACAGCAATATACAAATATCTTTACAAATGAAAAGGATTACAATATTACAAAGTTATTACATAAAAATATACATGGGGCATAGGACGCGTGTCTGGATATAACTCAGTTTTTGACCACACTTTGTTATTACTGCTCATTTATTCTTTAGCTGGAGATTAAAACTGAATTTAGAAATAGTTTTGAAACTAATAATTGCACTTAACACACAAAATTATGTAGGCTAATGGAAGTCTTCAGTGAAGTTTCCTTATCCGTTTCCTTATCCACAAAAGAGAGAAAGTGAAAGTAAAGAGGCTGATTGGAGGAGGCTCATTCTTTATCCTTGAGCTGCAGATGGTCTGTTTAACTGTTTTCTTGCAAGTGAAGCATTCAGTTTTTCCACTTACAAAGTCTGCCATACAAATAGCAAATGTGCCACGGCGCGAGGCAACTGCCTCATAAAGGGAATGGGAGACTCTAATTGGTTTATTCTCGAAACACACCCATAACTCATTAAGAGAATAAGCACAAACCTGTTAGACCATGTGCCACGGCACAAACCAAATTTTTCCATTCTTAAAATAGCAAAAGTGGATTCGTACACACTCTTAATGATTTTGCGCCATGCGCTTTAGACTTTGCGCCTAGATCGTTAAAATAGAGCCCAGAGACTATATACCTTTGTGATAGCTTTTTGCATCCTTCTCCTAATTCATGTTGATGAATTATCCTAGTTTTTAGGTCATTAGGAAGTTTTTTTGAGGTTCCCATCTTACTACTTTCTGGTTCACAATAAGGAGAAGCACAACTAGTAACTAGCAATCTGCTACACTACGTATTTCTGACAGAAAAACATGACATTATCTAGCTTTCTCTAGAAACCAAATGGCATTTCACTCTGATCTTCTCTTAGAAAGAAAGAGCACATAATTATGCAGCCACAGAAGGGTGCCCACTTTTTTGCATAACACTGTAAGTTATATACTCTAATTATACATACATTTTGAAGTATAAAAAACATAAAAGAAAACAGATTCCTCTCAGTTATTGTTGTTAATCTGGTCAAATTTGTAATTATTTGACAATCCCCATGTAACTGGCAGCCTAACTTTTTGTCACCAGATGTCGACGACTTTGTAAGATGGTGTGCCGTTCTAGGTGACTGAAACCCTCTGACAGCAGGTTGTCCAGATGAAGGCCAAAGAGATGACACTTTCAGTTAAAGTAAGAGAAGCTGGCCTTTCCGAAGGTGATTTCTGAAATATTGCATCATGTCACTAACTCATTCAGGTGTCCCTAAAAAGACTGGTCGTCTACAAAGACAAATGCACAAGAGGACAGCATAATGTGGAGAATCTCAATGAAAAATCTGTTCAACACTGCAGCTGGATTTGCTCACCAGTTTAGTGCTGGGCAGGATTAGGATCTGTATCTTTCAATACAGGGTCTCTCAATTTAAGAGAAATTGGACAGAAAACCCACTCTGTGCTGACTAAAACTCACAGTACATTTTTATATAGCACTTCAGAATTACAATAACCAATCTATAGGCATAATTCAAGAGTTCATGCAAAGTGCTATCTTAAATGTTCTTTTAAAAAGAGACTTTTTTTCTAAGACTCCTTTGTGTAGGTTCAGTAATTTCACTTTAATGGTGTTGAATTGGTTCTTTTCATTGCCTTTATATTGAAATACCAACATGGACATAGGAGTCTGAGACAACACTTCAAATATAAAATAAATAAATAAAACATTAAAGACAATCTTGATTTAATTTTTTCAAACTAATGCAGTAGATAATGAAACTGAATTAGTTTTAAAGGGCACCTATGATCAAAATCATCTTTTGGAAGCTGTTTGGACAGAACTGTGTGTCCACAGTCATATTGGAGTGATATAAACACAATAATCTCCTTTTTTTAATTTTCTGATGTTAAAATAGGCCCACCACAATGTGATGTAGGTGTGAGGTTTCACCGCCCACCGAATTGATTGACAGCTGCGCATTAACATTTCTCCGTAGTAACGCATATAACAATATCAACATGACAGGACGTGCGCAAAACAAGCGGGATTAAAAGATCTGTTCAGCTTGATGTGATCATCAATCATCATCAAATGTGATCAAATATGAGTTTTACAAATTTAAAACGTTTTTAAAACAGTGCAGGTTTGTAATAAAGTAAAGACAATAAAATTGCTGTAATTAATCACCACAGCCACATGTCAGTGCAATTATAAATTATGACGCTTCAATCCTGGTTTGTGGACGTTAAATCAGTTTTTTTATGTACATTAACATTAGGGATGCACCGATACAATTTCTTTGGAACTGATCCGATCCAGATACCAATATCCATCGGAGTATAGACTGATCCCGATACGGTGCTGTTTTTTTTTTTTTTTTTTTAAACCTAATACAGTTTCTATAGTTCTGGTGCTCAAATAATCTATCTTCTTTAGTAAAAATAACAGACCCATGGCTTACATTATATGACAGATGACACAACTAAAAACATGATGCTTGCTAAGTTACTATAAACTATGGGCTACATTATTTATGCATTCAGTATGACATTCATCTGGTCTGTTGTGGTCCAGCTTATGTTTCTTTTTTAATATTAAGATTTTTCTTTGAAATCTGTAGGCTACCACTATTGACCCTAATTGTTGGTAAAATACTCAGCCTTTTAGCAAAGCCTGATATTTTCCTGCAGGTTTGAAGCAGACTAAACTAAACCGTCTGAGGCCAGTTTTACTTAAACATTCCCTCGCCTAAACTCGCCGCGAGTGACACAGAGAAACTGAAAGCATGTCTGAAACATTATTTTTTGTCTGAAAAATTCTCTTTTTGAAACTAATTTCGTTTGGTATAATTTGTTGGTTATTTAATGTATTTTTTGTTGGTCAGTTATCTACAAAATAAGCAGGAATATTTGAGGTAAAGTTAAAAACAAGGTCCGCTTATGCTTCAGTGCACAAACTGACAAACTGGTCTGTTAAATAAAATATTAATATAAATAAAATGACAGTGAAATATTCACAGTTTCAGAGTAGCCTATATTAGGCTAAATAGTTTTCTGTTAATGACAATCCATATTGCGCTCGTCAGTTTCACTTTGATTAATTTAATCAACTTCTTTGACCACAATGAGCCAGGCTTTACAAGCAGCACTTAACGTATTCACCTCAAAAAAATAAACTCATTCGGAAGAATAGAGTACAGAAACTCTTTATGAGAATAATTTTACGGAGCAGCGCACATCGCTTCTGCGCAGCCGGTGCGCTTGATGAAGCACTTGATGCATGCGTGCAGCCCTCCGCTCTTTGCAGACACTTTCAAAACAGCAACACAAAAGGAAGAAATGAGTGCGTTGAGGATCTGTCCAATGTATTAGTGAGCCTTTTCTAATTTAAACTTTCAGGTAGGCCTACTTTGTGTGTAAAGAGCAGGTATTAACCCTCTCTTCTGAATGTGATCTGCTGATCTAACAGACACAGTATTCAGAAACAGCAATAAACTCTATGTTACAGGTCACAATTAACCAATTTAATGCAAAACTAAATGCATTTCTCCACTGATTATTAAAACTAACTAAAGTTTTCGTGTTGTTATGAACGCGACACAGTTTGAATTGGGAACGAATAGAGAATGATTGACAGGTGCAGCGGCGGAAAGCACTGAATTAAACGTGAATTTAACTACTTAAATATTCATCTGTACTTCACATTAAACTATAGAATGGCTTCAAAACATTTGGGATACAGTAGCCTACATGACAACTTTCTAGTGCCTTATAATAAGCTACCTTCTTATTACACAGAATATAGGTCATGCGCAAGATCGGATTTGGATCGCTACCAGCTGGCCAATACCCGATCCAGCAAAAATATGCTATATCGAACCGATATCGTGCATCCCTAATTAACATAACAAATATCTACAGAGCAGTGTATAACGTGTATCCTGTCACATTTGCTGTGCAAAAACAATGCAAAGTTAAACATGCGTGCTGTGTTTGTGTGTGTGTCTGTGCATGTGTGTGATATTTGTAATTACTGTACATTGTGTGTTACTCATCTTTACAGAAAGGCTTGAATTAACTTCACAACAAATACATCAAATAATAATCATTGGAAAAGTTCTTACTGTAGTATTTCTCAAAAATGTTACGTGAGATCTGCTTCCTTCATGTGCTGTTTATATGAAGTAGCCAAGGCGGAGATTGAGGCACACTCTGACAGGCACGTGGGAACGGTGGACGGGGAGAACTAACATTAAAGACACAGGCAACAAAAACAGCTACAAAGTGTTCAGAGCAGAAAATCCAATATTCTGAAAGGTATAACAAAATAATCTGATGGGTGTTTTAAGCTGATGCTTTACAGACACATTCTGGAGACACAAAATACTTATCTTAAATCTTGAAAAAGGGGTGAAATAGGTGCCCTTTAAAACCTATAATGGAATAGGAAAGGAAACAATTGCAATACCAAAACTCTTTTTTCCCCACACTTGTCAGAGATTAGGAAGGCACCAATATAAACATTCATGCATCTTAAGTGGATCAACTGGTGGAAAAATACACAGTATATTTGCTTTAATATATTTGGCCAATAATTATGATAATTTTTTTTCATCACGTCAATTACAACTTTAAAAACAAGCATTTATTGGCCATAAAGTAAGACAGCCAATAGGTTGTGCATCCCTATATCAGATTGCATATTTAGTTTTTTGCTAGCTTTATGACTAGTCACCATGTCAATGTTTAGGGTTGCCAACTGCTTTTACATAGAGGTGTGAGTCTTGTGGTGTCCAGTTTGTGCAGCAGCAACTCAAGTCAAGCCCACGTTTGGTTTGTGACTTGTGACTGTAACTATGACAACAGTGAATAAAGTAAATGTCAAAGATTGTGATGTTTTACCACACTTGAAGCAATTTCATGTTATGTATTTGAAATGTTAATTAACTAATCGAATCTGTTATGCATCATGTGAGTCATGCACAGAACACAAAACTGACAGAAGGAAGAGGATTGTTGGTCTGTAATTTAATTTCACGTATGTTTTGCATTGGTCATAAATAATAATAAAAAAGCTAAACAAATATAGACCTTGGCTTAGTCATGGCATCTGCGTATTGCTGCTCTCTGGTGATTTGAAGCGCTTGTTTCATTTGTAAGTCGCTGAATAAAGGCATCTGCTTAATGAATAAATAAATGTAAGTTCTCTGGTGACCAGTAAAGATTAACAAAAAAAAAAAATCAGTGTTTACCAAATCCGTAGTTCCAACAAACATTTGCAAACAGCACCTTAAACTTGAATGCTTGTAACTTTAAGTTTGAAGTTGTACAGTAGTTAGAAGATCAAGTTGTAATTGAATCAACATAATAGTATAATCTTTATTGTTCTTTTAGTACATGTACAATTTGTTTATTTAATTTTTTTCAGTTTTTGGGAATTGTGCATGTTCATACCTTCTAGTACCATGGCAAAACCCTGCAATGATACAGTATCCTGAACCTGCAAAATAAGAACACAAAATTTGTGAAGCATGTGTAAGTTATATGGTATTTTTTTATCTATAATTTTTTAAACTTTAACCTTAAAGGGTTAAAGGCACAGTTCACCCAAAATGTCTTATTACCTCATTATTGAACATAAAATTTGATATGTTGAAGAATGCTTGTGGCTGGGGCCTATAGCATCTTTTTCCCTACTATGGAAGTCAATGTGTGCCAATTACCGTCATACCAGCAAACAAACAGAAGAAAAAAAAAATTAAATAGGCTTTTATCAAGTGAAAGAATTGTCATTTTGGTTGAACTATCTTTTTTAATTAAAAAAACATGTTTAAACAATTGATGTCATCTTCACAACTAACTTTTTTTTGCTTTCTTCAACTATTATTGTTAATATTATTATCATTTGTTAGTTGCATAGTCTTTAATGAAAGGCAAAATTTATGCAGTAGGGGTTTATCAAAAATACCAGCTGATTCAAATGTTATCACTTGATTGAATTGGCATTATCAGTGGTTATCAGCTGTTAGATATGGCTCAGTACGGGCCTTCTGCACCTACTGGTAGGCTCAGAATGCTGTTAACATCCATCCACATGGTTAATAAGCTATAGATCACATACGGCTGTGGCCGGAAGTTAAGGAGAATTATTTATATTATTCATTAAATTTCTTAATAATTGTATTTTATTAACGTCTACACCTACCCCAACCCTAAACACAACCATCACTATAATGTAAAAAATAGATCTGGATCTGGAGTCTTCTCTATTAGTATAACTGATTACCCATGTGGGTGGATGATAACACCCTTCTAACTTACTAGTAGGTGCAGAAGGCCCCTACTGACCCATATCTATCAGGTGATAACCACTGATAACGCCCATTCAATCGAGTGATAACATTCAAAGTGTGTGACAAAACTTTCTGAAGTCCTGAAATTTACAGATATTTGATTAATTACAGAACACAGTTGTCACTTGTAATAATGACTAAAATACAGTACTATTAACCATATTCTGTTGCTGTGTTGACATAACATTTTTCTATTTATTTATTTTTTTAGGTCACTTGAACATTGTGTGAATTCAAGGCAGTCTTATTCATCTGTGGAAAGTGCATGATGTGGATATAATTGGAAAAAGGTATTCTAAAGAAATTCATTATATATCTTCTATGAAATAAAACAAAGATCTGTATGTTGTGTGGACTTCAATGACGTTTATTGATAAAAACAAAAGAAAAAAAAACAATGAGTGTGCATATTACAGCAATTATGACACAGGCGGCTTGCTTATGATAAAGGTGCAAATACATCCCTGAAATATCAGAGACAGGTGCAAACCTTTTAGATGTATTAAAACTATTTGTGATTATGGAAAATGGACCAAATGGGAGTCTTTCAGGGAAGAAAGAATGTTTTTAAAAGGTTTCTTTGCTCAGACTTCCTGCTGTATGATAAACACAAACCTCTGGCAACAATCTTCAAAAGACTATTCGGTTCTGATGAGATTCTAAAACTATATATTTTAATTGATTAATAAATTTTTATTTACTTTTGTTAATTGTTAAGAGCAATAAAACTACATTTAAAAAAAAGCCAAAAGGAAAATATAAAAGAAGGGAGACAAGTAAGAAGATGAATTAATGTATGTAAAGATAGACATTTGCATGGATGGTAATTAATTCTGATTTAATTACTTCTACAGTTATTATTCTTTTTCAATCATATTATAATCTGGTCATCACTAATAAATCACTGGCAGCAGGTAGAAAGCACACGGCAGAGATATGATCAGTTCCCCTTAGGGTTTTCTTCTCTGTCTCCCCTTCTTCAATCCATGATTTTATTTGCTGCCATCTTCCCTATCTAAAAATCTAGTATCTTCCACTCCAGAACTAATAAAGTTATGTCTGTTCTGTAAAGACTGTTGACCTGAAGGTTGGCAATGCCAAAGCATCTTCTAGTGGTGTTGAATTACTATTACAATGTATCTACAGAACCCATATTTATTCTCATTTTATGACTGCTAGACAAATAGTGTTGAAAAACAAGAGACATTTGAATTACTGTTTCATTTAATAGGTTAAATTATGACATTCAGTAATGTATAGTGACATCATATGTTCTTTCATTTGTAAGTCATTTGGCCTATTCAGAGCACTATGCCTACACCTTTGCTCCTGTTTTTAAAAATGTAGGAGTAGAAAAAAAGTATGAGCATAGCTGAAGTTATTATCTCTAATGGCTTATCAATCATGCCATGACAGAAGAGTTTATTTAATAACCACATTTGATATTTTGTTATTGCAGCATATCAGGTTAACAATCAAAACAGCTCATTTTAAACAATTTTACACCCTAAACATAAACACATAGAAATATGATGGCTTTCACAGAATAGAGTGCTTTTTTAAATGAATATCACAATAATCTTTATTCACATTCATACAGTTGGGATCTCATTTTCATATTAATTAAACGTTGATATTAATTGATAAAAATAGTAATTTGTACCTATAATTAAGTGTTGTTTAATAATAATAATAATAATAATAATAATAATAATAATAATAGTAATAATAATAATAAGAAGAAGAAGACAAAATTATATTTAATATACTATAAAAACAGTAGGGCTGTGTATTGGCAAGGTCCTCACTATACGGTATATATCGCAATGCATGGGTCACGATACGATATATCGTGATATATCGTGATACAAAAAAATATTGTGATATATTGCAATAGTTTGTATTAGTATGTGTGTCACATTATATTGACAACTTGATAAAGTTGGCAGACAAATTAAAATTAAAATTCCAATTCCAATTTATTTTCCATCCATTCCAATTCACTAAAACTGCACTGTGTGATTGAACAGAGAACTATGTATATTGCAAAGCTTACAAATGGCATTTATTTTTTGTCTAATTCAGTACTCCCTGGTATAGCATTTAGGGTTGGGCTATGTTGATCAATGTGGCATCGTACGATGTCTAATGTGAAACATGGCGATGGACCATGGCATCATTGTCATAGGGGGAGGTGAACTAATTATTTTTTGAATAATTAATAAATTCATAACTAATTAATTATTTGTAGCCTACCGTTTTAAATACCTGACCCGCATGGCCTTTGTTTTACTCATAACCAAATCAATAATAAATAAATAAATAAAGATAAGTTACACACAAATTGCCACCTGTCAATTACTTTTTTCCACGGGACTAGGTCTGGCATGACTAGGCAGAGTGAACCATGCCGTTATGGCGTCCACACACTTGCTTGGTAAAAAAGCTGCACAACCAACAGGAACTAACCAGCAATATCTAAGGTTTTCACTAAAATTACTTGGTACAAGTTTGAAAGCAAAAGACTGAAGCAGTGTACTGATGTTGTGACACGTTACCTGAGAGAATCAAAAGACTGAAGAGTCGTTAGATAGAGACAAGATTGATTAAATATCACATTTAACAACTAACTTATAGTGAGACGCAATCCAGCGGTACATCCTTGATAAACTGTGCGTACCAATGACTGTATAAAATATAGAGTCCGTACACTTTTCTGGAGTTCAGACGAGTGCATGACAGTGTGTGTGTGTGTGTGTATGTGTTTGGTCACGTGATGTGCATTTTCAGCAGGCGGAGGGCTGTTCAGAAATGCTTGGTGAAACGTTAGTTTGGATGTGAATCATTTTCGTTCTAAAATGCCATTTTAAAACTAAGCTGTATCAGTGTAAACGGGGCCTGAGTGTGTGTTTTTCACAAGCGTGTTTGCAATCGGGGCAGTTCTGAGGATCGGTGATGCCATCTCAGTAGCATCATGATGTCTATAGGCCATCGGCGATGGCATCGTTTATCGACCCAACCCTAATAGCGTTAAAACTAAAGTGCAGCCACACGTCAGCTCTAAAAGCTGGAAGCAACTTTATATGTTATGCCATGCTCACTCTTGCTTACTTCTGATCCTGTACTACTTGGCGTTTTGTTAATCGCGAGTTAGCGACATCTACAGCGAATCACGTTATTCATGGTGCCTCATTTGTGCAAAACGCGCTGCAGGATGTCAATTTGTGTCTTTGCATTGACTTAACATGTAAATCACATGCGCTTGACGCTTCATCCATGTCTGGTGTAATGGTGTGAACACAGCATTACATTACCAAGTGTTATTCCTGTCTAGTCTTGCCGGGTTTTTGATCCTTGCCTTGTTTATTGTTTATGCTGTTTGCTGCCTGCATCAACCTCTTTGCCTGTGACCACAACTACGCTTTTGGATTATCCCCAGGATACCATTTTCTCCTGTTTTGACCATTGTCTGCCTGACTAAGTTGTAAATAAACTGCATTTGGACCCTGCATTTGGAATAAAAAAAAAAAAACGTAACCATTGATTGCTATTTTAAGAATCATTATAATAATTATTTCATGTGCACAGAGAGATGCCTATATTTTGGATGACCCGAGGGTGAGTAAAAGAACACAATTTTTTCCATTTTTGGGAGAACTATTCCTTTAATATCTCCCCAGCATTTTTGTATTTTTAAAAGATGTCTAATAGATGTCTAATAGACGTCAAAACATAGTCGTCTTGGCTAAAACAAGGCTAAATTTGGGCTGTCAGTGAAAATCTAATTGACATCTAATAGGCCAAAACTAGACTAGTCATCAAATGAACAGAAATGAATGACTGCACATATAAAGTCTGTCTAATTTGTCTTTTTGACCACTAGTCTAGTATTGGGCTATTCTTAGATGTCTATTAGATTTTCACTGACAGTCCAAGTTTAGCCTTGTTTTAGCCAAGCTGTCTATGTTTAGATGTCTATTAATCATCTATTAAAAACAAAATAGTTTTCTTTCAATAGTTAAATAGTTGTTTTCTGTTGGTAAGCTTCTCATTTGTTTAGACCAAGATGTCTAAACTGTTTTCTTTACAAATCCGTGAGGATCTAAAATTCGGCCAGCTTGAGGCCAGCTATGACATAGTATCAACAAATGAGATATACTTGCCTGTCTCTAAACAACTACTATTTTAACAATAAATAACAGGTTTCTAGCTGCCTATAGCACTTGAAAACAGCCATCCAGCTAACAGCTCTCATGGTATAATAGGACAGCAATGTGTCTGCTGGTTGCACACTTCCAAAATCCCAGCAGATGCAGTTCATCATCCGGGTATTGTTCAGATACTGTGTGATGAATACTGAGTGCTTAGAAATCCTACTCCTTTTGCATTCTGTGCAGCGGGGAAGTGCGTTTCTTCCAACACACACAGAAAGGGAGAGAGAGAGGGAGAATGTCAGCTCTGGATGCTCGACGTCTCTCGGGTTGGTTTGTGTCAATCCTTGAGGGAGCTGGTAAAGAACATTACCTTTCCCCGGCCTCGCTCTCTTTCTGCAGCAAACCCTGACAAAACAGCTTCCTTCAAGAGAAGACGTGTGGCTTCAGGTGTCTAGCTGCGCGTTCAGGGACACCGTTAGTTTCACTCGCTGGTTTTCATGCATCGTCCCTAATCTGCAGAGAACAATCATTAGCAATTGATGTCGAGCTTTATAAATGGTTATGACTGTAGACTACATAAACCGTGCTATAAAAAGTTCGGCTAGAGTTGTTTCCTACATTAATGACCATTTAATGCTTCTCCTCCCACTTTCTCCAATTTGTATTCCGTTCGTGGTTTGCAGTATATACTAGGTTTTTTTTTTAATCCACCCCTCCCACCTCTTCTCTCATCTCTTCGCTAAATCCCTCCCTCCTCTCGTTCTCTAACGCTCCACTTGTCTGTTGAATGGCAGTCTGATTTTTTCCTTTTTTTTAAACACAGGCCCATTAAGCTCTGGAATTCCACTTTGCCAGTGAACCAAATCCCTGTCTCCTGTCTCTTCTGTCTTTCCCTATGGACCGTCCTGTGAATATACAAGATGGTTTGTGTCACCGTGCTGCCCTACGCAGAAACACTTGCGGTCCGTCCGCCGGCAGCTTTCACAGCCTGTCGTTCTCTGAAGCCTTTGCTCCAGATGCCATTTGCTTCTTACTTTCTTTCTTCAAAATATCACTTTAATTAGTGCTAGTTCTTATCTGCCCCCGCAGAAGCCGTTTTATGTGCAAATCTTCAATTAAGAATGTAAAGGAGCGTAAAATATACAATATTCTCTGAAGAATAGAATCCACCCTTTGACTTTATGTAGTGAGCACACTTAAACACATACATTTTTATTATAACAAATTATACCAAGAAAAAAAAGATCTATTTGTTCATTTCAATGGAGATTGGGTGAAGAATGTGCAGTTCAGTTCAGTGTGGATCCTAACCTCTAAGGCCAGATTTACTCTAAGGACTAAATTAAGATCTCCAAATGTACAGTTTCCCATATTTTATGATGTATAGATGTTTCCCATTTATTTATTTTTTTTTTATTATCGTTACCTCACAGCAAGAAGGTCGCTGGTTCGAGCCTCGGCTGGGTCAGTTGGCATTTCTGTGTGTAGTTTGCATGTTCTCCCTGTGTTCGTGTGGGTTTCCTCCGGGTGCTCTGGTTTCCCCCACAAGTCCAAAGACATGCGTTATAGGTGAATTGTTTAAGATCAATTGTCCATAGTGGATGTGTGTAAATGGGAATGTATGGGTGTTTCCCAGTGATGGGTTATGGCTGGAAGGGCATTCGCTGCATAAAACATTTGCTGCATAAGTTGGTGATTCATTCCGCTGTGGCGACCCCAGATTAATAAAGAGACTAAGCCGAAAAGAAAATGAATGAATGTATGTGTGTGAATGTGTGTGTGGGTGTTTCCCAGTGCTGGGTTGTGGCTGGATGGGCATCCGCTGTGTAAAACACTTGCTGGATAAGATGGCGGTTCATTTCGCTGTGGCGGTCCCAGATTAATAAAGGGAATAAGCCAAAAAGAAAATTAATGAATGAATAATTGAATTGTATTATGGCAGCACGGTGGCTTGCCTCACAGTAAGAAGGTCACTGGTTCGAGTCCTGACTGTTCCAGGTGGCATTTCTGTGTGGAGTCTGTGTGCATGTTTTTCCCGTTTTCGTGTGGGTTTCCTCCAGGTGCTCTGGTTTCCGCCACATTCCAAAGACATGCGGTATAGGTGAATTGAATAAGCTTAATTGGCAGTAGTGTATGAATGTGTGTGTGTAAATGAGTGTGTATGGGTGTTTCCCAGTACTGGGTCATGGCTTAAAGGGCATCTTACGGTGGCTAAAAGAGCTTAACGTGCTGCAATTTAATAAAACACGTGCAATTACAAAAAAACGCCAACAAATTAAGAGACTATTTTCATCAGTTTGATAGCACCCGTGTTGCAAATTCTCACAACACAAACAACTGAAGAAACGCGTTGCATTTATTAAACGCGCTGCATACTATTAAAACAACATTTCACATTTAATCATCAGTTTATTTAGGCCAATAATTTACAAAAGACAATTGAATCATGTAATCAGGATATTAAAATAAACTAAAAAATTCACCTTAAAAAGACCATCAACAACTTCACTGAGCAACAGTCACAGAGATAATAACACAGTTGTTTGTATTGACAAAATGCAGCGCGTTTCTTCAATTGTTTGTGTTGTAAGAATATGCAACACTTGTGCTGTTAAACTAATGAAGATTTGTTTCATCATTTACTGGTGTTTTGTAATTGCATGTGTTTTCTTAAATTGGAGTGTGTTAAGCTCTCTCGGCCACAGTAGCATCATGCAAACATATGCTGGAATAGTTGGCGTTTCATTCCGCTGTGGAGACCTCTAAAATAAGCCGAAGGAAGATTAATGAATGATTGAATTATAGCAGCTTGATGTCTGCTCCAACAACTACAGATGTGTGAAGCTTGATAAAGTGTGTTTTATACTGAAGTATTATTAATTGTTAAAAAATGTATTGTCTGAGTTGGATATGTAATTTACAGTACTAAAACTAGTCATGAGTTGCTAGTACTTTTTCAGTAACTGCACAGATTTATTTCTCAATATACTGTAGTGTTACATATTATTTCCAACTTTTAGTTTTAATAAATCTTTCCTTTTAAATGGTTAGAATTATATATTTTTAATTTAGAAATCATTGAGAGAGAGATTAAGGTCCCATAATGCTATTTTTTTTAAATACTGTGAATCACAAAATAGGGATAACAGTTAATTAACAAGTATTTTCACAGTGAGCGTATCTGCATCCAAAATGGCATACTATCTTGAGCAGGTGCTTGAATAAGTTATTGCATCATGGCTGTTAAAAAGGTTTAGTAGCAGTTTATTTTACTGATTAGTATTGATTTATTTTATATGTATCATCATCATTACATAAACTGGGAAATAACTAGGTGCTATTCTTAAAAATAACCCTAATATTACCTTATATAACCCAGTGCACAGGCTATAAAATAAAGTGCTGCATGCTTTTAGTACAGTATGCATCTGGATGTAAATGCAGCATGTTGTCATTATCGTGATCAGTCAATGAGCATTATTTGTGTTGTTCTAATATTTGCAACATGGAAATGACATTGGGATGGTAAAATATCCAAGGTACATGCACTCTAAAATATCAGCGAATGTAGGTATTTTTTGTCTGTTATTTTATGAGTACTGTGTACTGCTTGGACACATGCGGTAAAATGAATTTTTGGCGACACATATTTTTGTTTCAAACACTTATTTGCATTTTTGGCAGAAATAGTTTAGAAGGGATAAAATCATTGAACGAATAAGTGGACTTTAATGATACTCTGATGGATGCCAGTTCTGGATTGATTTATAACAATATCTGAGCTGAAACATTAAAGCTGCACTACACATTTTGCAGTGCAACTGACCTAATCATCTCTCCCTCTTTACAAATAGTTACTCAAAAAAGCATGAATAAACTTCAGAAATTACTAAAAAGCTTAAAACCACATCCTGGTCAAATTTGCCCACTGGCCTCTGTCCATCATGCCATCCTAAACATCCCTATACCATAATTGACTTCATCGCTCGGTTTCCTCTCCACTAATCAGCTGGTGTGTGTGATGTGCGGGCTGGTGCAATATGGCTGCTGTTTCAACATCCAGGTGGATGCTGCACATTGGTGGTGGATGAAGAGATTCCCCCCCAAAATATGTAAAGCATTTTGAGTGTCCAAAAAAGTGCTATATAAATGTAAGGAATTATTATTATTATTATTATTATTATTATTATTATTATTATTATTGCATCAAAATAAACAAACAAAATCTTACTGTCACATAACTCCATAGAATGTTGAACTGGAATCTGAGATTGGTAGCTCATATAAAAATTTTCTATTTTTTCTAATAAAAAGTTCTATTTATTTATTTTGATTTGTTTTATTGGAAAAGCTTCCCTTTTTTGTTAAATTACATGACACTACCTTCTAGGATTTGGTGCCAACAGGTGGTTTGGTTTGGAGCCAATGGGTAATCATGAACACTTACCAGGTTGATATTATGAGTACTTTTTGGCACTCAGTGTTTTTATTAATTTATTTATTTTCCCTTGAAACACACATGTTCCTAATTTTTTTTTAAAAAAAGAGAAAATGAATAAAGAGCTGCATTCTGTGACAGTAATGTCCTAGTCTCAAACCCATGCTGCATTTTGCAGTATTTTGAAATATATGTTCCATATTTGTACAAATAACAATGTAATGTATAAATAACAATGTAATATATAAAATATAACCCTATTTTTTATATCAGTGAAATCCAAGCATGTACTTGTTGTCACGATGCAGGAGGGGAAAGGACGAGGATTTAAATGCTATGCTAAAATGGATATTTATTAATAATAAAATAAAACAAAAGGAGAACAAAAACAACCCTTGAAGAGGAAAACATTAACATAAGCAACTAAACAAACAAACTGGGCTGGCAGGGAAGAGCATGGCTGGACCCGACAAGATACTGGAAAGACGAGAACTCATTAACTGCGTGTTCACATAAAACACAACACTAAAGCATACAGCCACAATGTAAACACCGAGCCACGTGCTTTAACAATGCCAACACAATAAGGACGCAAGACACGGGCACTTGATAAATGAAAATGCTTCTCACACATGCAACATGCATGTTTCATCCCAGTGCCAACTGAAACTGAAACCAACTACACCGGGACACTGAGAATGAAACAGCACAAACACAAACACCAGGATGAGAGAGCGCACCCCGAGCATGTCAGGACCCCGCACTCCTGCGTCAAGCAGCAGCACACACAGCTGGAGTGCAGCCAAGACGAGGCTCATACAAAGACAGAAAATGAGTGCTTGATGCAAGAATACTCGAGCCGAGCACAACATACTAGACTAGATAGGACTAGTGCCTGGACTCTGTGACCAAAACAAGAATAAACAAGATCGAAGTGGCAGAATCCTGACACTTATATTTTAAATGTGATTTGCATATCTTGCCAGGGGCGTAGCAATGAGGGGGGGTGGGTGATTGCTAGGACGCAGGGGATACGTCCCCTTCACGTTTAGAGACAGACCATTTAGAAACAGGTTTTTAATAATTATATGAACGTAAACTTTTGGATCTTGTTCAACCCCTCCCCCTCACCTTTTAAAATGTCTGCTGTATATTGCCCTATATCAGATTTGTATGCAATTACAAATTTTCAGAAATCTACAACTTTTGCCGTGTGACCACTGTACTTCATTTAAGGATTTTGTTTATGCATTGATTGGGTTTCCATAGAAATATAGAATATAGAATTCTGGTTGTATGTAATGTGTTTTGATCGTAAACTACTGGAATTACAAGACTATTTGAACAGAGCTGAACCTTTTAGGGATGCAATTAAAATGTAGCAAATGTTACATTTTTTTAAACGTTTGCTTTAATATGCATTTTATAGTTATAGATTGATTTATTTTTATCAAATTATTAATTTAGATTTTAAACCTTAAATGCCAAACACAGTCTGTGCAATCCAAATGCAAATAATAATCATAATGAAGATAAATGTTCAGCAGAATGAACGATTTTAATGATATTAAAAAATACAATAGGAGTGAAATTATGTCTTTACTGTGTCCAGCTGCTAATTTAAATGACAAGGAAGACAAAAAGCACTTTTAAAACCATGTGAAGCATATTACAATTTAAATAAAATAAGTAAATTACTATCATAATTATTCTACAGCATGGGCTATCGCTAGGCATAAATGTGTAGTATCCATTGATTGTGGTTGCTCTGAACCTGTGCTTTTTTTTCCTTCTTTGAAGTGTGCAGTGCTCATATTTATTTTATTAAATCATAGTCTTTTGATGTTTAATAACCACTTTAAGCTGTATTTCAGTTCTTGTTTTCTGTCCACAAATCTAAGACTTGTTAATGGTTCTAGTCTTAGCATGCTATTTATAATATTTATGCCTTATTATGACTTTAATTTGAAAAAAGTGCCCCATAGGGACCTACTTCATTCACACACATATACATTTTTCAGTCCGCACATCTAATTTTTTCTCAAATATGAGAGAAATGCATCAAATTAGAACTGTAAAACCCACTTTGCTTTCTTGTGGGTGAGTGGAAATACAGATTTTCTGCTAATTTTGTGGGTGTTTTTTATGTGCCGATCTATTATTGTGGCAGCACCTGTGGGTGAGTTCTTGGCCAGAATATGCTGTTAAGAAGAACAGACTATGTAACAGATTAAAGTGTGAGTTACAGTTTCAATTAGAGTTTGAGTTTTTTTGACCTACAGATTTGTGAGCGTGAGAGCCCAGGATATAGATATTGGAGGACGTGGATTAAGACCCATTAAAGTCCATTTGGTTCTTTTCAGCTGAACATTTCCTTTTGGCCCTTCTACACTCTGATATACAAATGAAGTGATGTACACATCAAAAGTAGAAGTCCTCCCTCATGTGTATGACCTCTTCTCTTCTGTGGTCTTACCTCCTTTCTAGATATCAAAGACTGTGAACATCAGGAGCTTTTTTTTCATGTGTGTCTTTGATATTTTTGTAGCTTGGGTTGCAGGTGCGACTGAAGTATGCGATATGGAAGTAACTAGTTTTTCTAGTTTCCTGTTTTTTAGTTTTAACTAAACATCCTAAAAAGTCAAACAATAAAACATTTAGAAAATATGTCTTGAATTATGGTTATTTTTTTTATTCTTATCATATTTTATTTTATGCATAATGTGAAGTATGCATATCCAAAAATGTCAATGTTAGTGTGCTAATTTTTGTTTGTTAACAGTGTTATTTTAAGGCTTAAACCTCATATTGGTACAAGAAAAAAATGGCCAATGAGATTAAAAATGTGTAAATATCTCCAAACTGTTCAGTTTTTTTTTTTCATAAAAAAAAAAAAACTCATCCACTTTTCCGGGCCGGGTCACAGGGGCAGCAGTGTTAGGAGAGAACCCCAGGCTTCCCTCTCCCCAGACACTTCCTCCAGCTCCTCCGGGGGGATCCTGAGGCGTTTCCAGGCCAGCCAAGAAACATAGTCCCTCCAGCGTGTCCTGGGTCTTCCCCAAGGGCCTCCTTCCGGTGGGACATGCCTGGGACACCTCTCTAGGTAGGTGTCCAGGAGGCATGCGAAACAGATGCCTGAGCCACCTCAGCTGACTTCTCTCGATCTGGAGGAGTAGCAGCTCTACTCCAAGCTTCCTCCGGGTGACAGAGCTCCTTAACCTATCTATAAGTGCCACCCTGCGCAAGAAACTCATTTTGGCCGCTTGTATCCGAGATCTTGTCCTTTCGACCCAAAGCTCATGACCATAGGTGAGAGTAGGAACATATATTGACCAGTAAATCGAGAGCTTTGCCTAATAGCTCAGCTCTTTCTTTAACACAACAGCCCAGTACATCAAGCGCATTACTGCTGCCGCTGCTCCAATCCACCTGTCAATCTCACGTTCCATCTTTCCCTTACTCGTGAACAAAACCCCAAGATACTTGAACTCCTCCACCTGGGGTAAGGTGTTTCTTCTAACCCAGAGATGGCAAACCATCTTTTTTTGGTGGAGCACCATGGCCTCGGACTTGGAGGTGCTGATTCTTATCCCAGCCACGTCACACTTGGCAGCAAACCGCCCCAGTGCATGCTGAAGGTCCATGTTCAATGAAGCTAACAGAACAACATTGTCGCGAATAACAGAGATGAAATCTTGTGGTCGCCGAACTGGACCCTCTCCAGCCCAAGGCTGTGCTTTGAAATTCTGTCCATAAAAATTCTGAACAGAATTGGTGAGTAAGGGCAGCCTACCAGAGTCCAACAAGCACTGGAAACAAGTCTGAGTTATTGCCAGCAATCCGAACCAAACTCCTACTCTGTCAAGGGCTGTCTCATCCCTGTATAAACAGAGCACCTCTGAGCCCATACTCCCAGAGCACCTTCCACAGAATGCCACGAGGGACATGGTCGAATGCCTGCTCCAAGTCCACAAAACACATGTGGACTGGTTGGGTATACTCCCATGAACCCTTGAGCACCCTTGTGATGGTATAGAGCTGGTCCAGTGTACTACGGCCTGGCCAAAAACTGCATGTACTGTATCATGTATTTATGTAATAGTTACATGTATTTAGATAAAATATATTGAATTGAATTTAATTGAGAAAGCCAGCAATAATAAATACTTTCTACCCATTTATTTTTTTTGAGGGGAAATCACCTCAAGCAGTCAGTAGATATGGGCATGGTTAGAAGGCTATGATAGACAGATGTCAGTTGACAAATTTGGCCAGGATTCCCTTCTGTGCAAAGGACATTCTGTTATTTATTTTAATGACTACTCAGGCCCTTGGTGTAACATCTCATCTCATCAAGTATGGTGCTCACTGGGAGTATAGTGTCCCCAGCACTAGTGTCCCCAACACAGTCCACAATAGTCCCTGTTTGACCTGTATAGGCTCATAAACATATTGTCCTCATTGCCCCAATGGCTGCGCTAGCATCATAAGATCTGAGGATTTAGCCATACGTAACTCACCAGAGGCATACCCCTGCTCTTCTGCAGTGCACTATATATGTCCAATCTTTAGATAGGTGTGCTGACTCATTTTCTGGGATGCTCGGTCATTGGAGGGCATGCAACATTGGAAGATGAGCAGAGGATCATGCTCTGGTGAGAGTTTGGGGGTACATGCAACCTCCGGGATGCCTGGAATTTTGAGTCTAATTTTGAGCATGATTGCTGTTCTTTCCCAGGTTGCACCGGATTTAGGCTAGAGTTATCCTTGCTCCCCGCCCATCAGCCAGATAGACTACGTGGGCCAAAAAAGAGATGGTAAGCCCTTCTTTGTTCCATCCTTTCTTCTTTAGGTGCATGAGCAGCTCACACAGGAATGGAGGGCACTTTTCACTGTCTCCTCCACCCCACTATTCTTGAAGGTAGGTGACCAGGAGCCTGTAAACACCCACTAGATGGAGTAGGCCCTCTGCCTGCAGAGCACCTACAGCTGATGGGATCTTCAAAGACATGTACAGTAAGTGTTCTGCATCTTTGTGTGCCAGTCATTGCATTGTTGCAGACCTTCATGCCACCACATTGCAGTCTAGGACAACATTCTTGGCCTACCAAGCCCAGGTCCTGGCCAAGCTGCACAACAATGGTTTCTCCCTAGGGGTCATTTTGTGACCTGCTCACTGTTACTGATTATCCTTTATGAGCATACGCCATTGTTTGCTGGAGAGGCCAATGTCCACACAAGTGGTCCAGGATTGCCATCTCTGGCTAAGCCTAGTGGTTATGTCGGGTGACATAAGTTCACTTTCTCTGTTTCCCCATATCTTTAGCTGGTCTATAATGCATTATTGTCAGAAACTTTACCCAGAAGTTCTCAGCAATGAAGGAACAGTGCAGCATGTGAAATGCATCAACTATGGCTTAAAATGAATGCTAAGCTGCTGGTTGCTATCACATCTGCTGCTTCCCACTGAAGGCGTCCACCTGCGGTCTCTGTACCTGCTCTTGAGAGGTAGCATTGAGAGGTAGATGACACCCCAGCCTTAGGCAACTTCTTACTCTTAAAACGGACTTTGAGGCGTTTCTGAGGCTTAGCCACCCAGAGATTGACAGGGCTGTCTTTTTACTTTGTAGAAGAAAACAAGACCAGTACCTTTTTTAAAAAACGAAACAATTTGACTAAATAGCCACTGTTCTTGCGAGCAGTGGTCTCTGGGTATAAATTATTGGGTGCTGCTGGCCAGAGATTCGTTGGTTCTCCGCTCACAACCCTATAGATATCATTGCCAGACTGCCAGGAAGTCGACTGCAGATGTCCTCTTTCCTCTCCTACCTCCAGCCTACGTTTACCTGCCTCACAGTATACAGGATCCTGGGAGCAAGGCAAGTACTTACACCGCCCTCTCTGCTGAGCCAGAGACAATTAAATAACATAACATAAATAACAAATAAAGGACAGTAATTAACATTTAAAATTCAAAATAACATTTAAAGCATTTAGTAAAAAGTATAATTTAGTCATTGTCAGTGGTCACAAACAAAATATAATTGTAAAACCTTACAATTTACAAATGAAATCTTATTGGTTATGAAAAATATTTTCTGAAGAAAATTTCTGTAGCCTATATGCAGGTTTGTTTCTGGAATAAATTGTTTTGAAATATTTAAATGTTAAAGTAATGAATATAATTTTCTTACAGCGCCTCAGTGGAATATACATTTGATTGAGTTTTTGTGAATGAGATTCTTTATTTTTATATTTTCTTTTAAAGCCAGATTAAATTATTTCATGTTAACAGAGTGGCTGACAGAATAACTAACCATGTAACTAAACACGATTCCTGGTTAAAATGTAATTAAATGGATTCACTTCATCAGTGGAAAAATGAAGTTCTTTTGTGTATATGTCTGTGTGCATGCCTGAAGTTGACCAAGGGAAGCACGTAATTACAGATGTAATAAATTATATGCAAATCATCACAAGAATTTCCAGTAATGAGATGACATTGTGAAAAAGAACAAAAATGACCCTGATGCACGAAAAAAATTTTAAATCAGGACTCTTGGCGGTGAGTTTTTAATTAATGCAATCAAAGGACTGTGAGGTAGATCAGTTGGGTGATGAATATGCTGTTGCATCAGACCTAAAAACTGGACCTGTGTGAGCAAAAAAAAAAGGCTTTTTTTCAGTCCACCAGAACATTACTGTTGCTTGAAGCTTAAGGACATTCATGATTTCATTTCAATGCATATTATACACCTTTTTTTTCCCTCTCTGCTCATATTAATAATGTAAGAAGGATTCATCCATGGTGACCTTGCTGTTGCTATATGCATGTCTTCTCCTAGTTTAGCCTGCTTATTCAAAGATGTGGAGCTCAGCGGTGAGCTTGGTGACAATGCCTCATGGGCATAAAGCAGGGTTGCGTTGAGTGTTAGAATAAAACACATGTGAGAAACATTCTGGCCTTGCATTTTTTTTCATTCAGGTGAAAGAGCTTTGAATGAACACACTGAATAGACGAAATAACTGCTACGAGTTTTCTTCAAAACTGCATTTAACGTCAGCTGTGAAATGGGGCTCATTTTTTTACATTTCTGTCTGCATTACCCGTCCCTCATCCGTCATCATCTGTTCTCTGACACAAGCCATTTGGATAATTTCGTACAAACTGCGAGTCTAGCCGTGATGCCGCGCTCCTCTGAGAGTCTGATGATCTCGGTTATCACGCTCACAGTTGTTTCTTTGTTTTCCGAAAAAGAAGTGTTGACTCATTATCTCCTGCATGCTAAGTGTGGAGAAGAAATGGACAGCAGGAGGAAGAATGCTTGCCTGGGGTTGCTATCGGCGCTTCTGAAGCTCCTTGTGCTTTTATGACCCTGTGAAGCAGACCATTCTTCATCATTATCTGTGGTTGTTAAGAAGCAGCCTCATCTGTATGCCCCTCATTCGACGCATGGCTTGCTCACACAGCACACATTGACATTCAAGTCCAGGTGTGGCTCAACTACAAAAACACAGCTCGGCGAGAGACCGCAGTTATGTGAAAGATTTCATGCCTTTGGTGTGTGATGCATTTGATGATTTTTCTGGTTGCTTTTCAGAAGAACGCCTTGTTTCCGTTGGCATTTAAAAAAAATACACTGTTTATAATGATCTTGGCTGGTTTATTTGCTATTGAAATCGAGGGCAATTGCTTGCTCTGGGTCGGTAAGTGGTGGCCTGATTACGGAGTGGTGCAGTCTTGACCGTTAAGTCCTTTTAAAGCAGACGTCTATAGTGCTGTTTTCATCCAATCATAATAAATGATTTATTCCCCAACAGACATGCGTTGCTGTAAAGCTGAGCTATAACCGGGCACTTATTCCCTACTTAAAAAGAGCTGGCATGACGCAAAGACTAGACGACAGGCTTTCTGCAAAGGTAGCGACTCAGCAAAGTGACATGGACCAGAACAACAGAGCCTTTCTTTTCCACTGCATGCTGTTACTTAATACCGCTATGGGCCATCCGTGAACTAATTATATGGTAATGAAGCTGTCAAAATAGGGCTGATATTTATGAGCTAAAACCTGGCAGGGAGCAGAACCAAAGGAAATCTTTCAGTATTTTCATTGCCGTCGTGTGATGGGATGGGAGTTGCATGGAATTGAACGATTCTGGTTCTGATTTGATTCTGGTTCATGGTTCCTTAGTATTACATTTATGTATTGTATATATACAAGTGTGTGCATATAATGCAGGTTGTGCTGGATGTGTGTTTCTGGCTGCATAGAAATAGATAGATATGTTGTTTACAGTTTGTCTTCATTTTTTTTCTAACTCGTTCAATTCAGATGCAACTAAAAGAAGCGATGCATGATGTATATGTGCACAATATTGTTTATTAGATTTAGTGTTGCTACTGTATGTATAGAAAAAATGCATTTTGGTACATTTTTTCCACAGTTTGAAAGTCATGGTTTGATACACTTTCAGTTAAGCTACGGTGGAAAACTAAATAGAAAATGTATTTTTCTTTTAGTAAACAGTAGTTTACTGAACAAATTGTGTGTCTCTCTCATTTTAAGTAAGTTACAACTTTAAATGATATTAAAAAACATTACCAGTTAACTTTATAAACTTAATTAGGGAGCTATTGTAATACTAAAGGCTGCAATTAATAGTCCAAACCAGTAAATTCAGCTGCTGTCTATTTTTAAGTATACTGTTCAACACTTCAATAAAAAAGGTACATGTTAATTGTTCATAAGTCAGTTTTTTTTATTTATGTATAAAAACTAATTATAATATTATGCTCCTCTTCCATTTTGTTATTGAAATTTAATTTACACTATAGCTTGTTTTCATTCCAGGTTTATTTACACATATTAATGAATATGTAACACATTAATTATTTAAGACAACTATAATATTTATTTAGTCATTTTCTTTTCGCCTCAGTCCCTTACAATAATCTGGGGTCGCCACAGTGGAATGAACCGCCAACTTATTCAGCATATATTTTACGCAGCGGATGCCATTCCAGCTGCAACCCATCACTGGGAAAAGCAACTCTAATAGGTTACCTAAAATCAAATGAATGTAGTGAAGTGTTCTTTTCTGGAGTTTTTTTTTTAGCACTGCATCTCTCACCAGAGCTAAACGTAATGTATTCTGCTGTTAAAAGACTGATTGAGCGATTATATGAGAGGGAAAAAATCATTCATGTTTATTTTTTGCTAGTGCTAGTAATAGAGCTAGTAACATTGAGTGATTGCAATCCCTAGTGTTTGCACTTGTACAACAATCTGCCATGTCATGTCAAAAAGCATCAAAACACAATTATTATTTGAATTTTCTGATAATTTTTCTGATAATTATTTGGATTTCCTGATCATTTCCTGTCAGGTAGCTAGCTCTCTGCAACTTTCACATGGTTGCCCACTGAAGGTAAGCACCGCCCGTCAGTACCTGGATGGGAGAAAGCTAGGTTGCTGCCGGAAGTGGTGTTGGTGAGGCCAGCAGGGGACACTCAACCTGTGGTCTGTGTGGGTCCTGACGCCCCAGTATATTGATGGGCACATATTACTCAGTGAGAGCTGTCTTTCAGATGAGACGTTAAATCAAGGTCGTGACTCTTTGGAGTCCCCGGATGTCCTTTGAAAAAGAGTAGGGGTCTAACCCTGGCATCCTGGTCAAATTTGCCCACTGGCCTCTGTCTAAAATGGCCTCCTAACTATCCCCATACCATAACTGACTTCATTACTGTCTCCTCTCCACCAATCAGCTGGTGTGTGTTCTGGAGCAATATGGCTGCTGTCCGTCGCGTCATTAAGGTGGATGCTACACACTGGTGGTGTATGAGGTGATTCCCCCCAAATTGTGTAAAGCTCTTTAAGTGTTCAGAAAAGTGCTATATACATGTAAGGAATTATTATTTATTATTTTTAAATTACTGACAATTATGCTATGTTTGATAATTAAAATTAAAATAATTATTGGCTGGGAGGAAAATGCAGATCAATAGAAGTACACATACCAAACCACTACTGAATGATATTGGTCTGAAAGATTTTACACTATTACACCCATCATTACTACAGTATATATACACTCAAAACAAAAAATATTCAGACACTAATTTACTAATTCTCACATTATTCACTATGGTTTAGAAAATGGTACTACAATACGACAAGAAGTTAGTTCTTTACAGCTAAACAAATTCATCTTTATAATGTCAGATTTGTGACCAGAAAATGGATTACAATCAACCAAAATGAAATTCATTCGACAGTTAGTATAACTTAAATATTTTCCCAGACTCTCTGCAGCAGCATTGTCAGTTCCTATTGGTATTTGGTCCACTGTATGACGAATTTTTGGATGCAATGTCAAATTTTACTTTATTTTTCTGTACTCACTAACATAAATTAACTGTACCCACATAGCAAAATCCCAGGAGAGAACCCTGAGCTCAGAGATACTTGAGCTTAAGGCTCCCGCCTGGTCAATAAGCATATCAGGGGATCCGAGATCAGGTAGGTCTCGAGAGCTCCCCCTAGAAAATGGAGGAGAAGGAGGAGATGGGGTGGAAGGGGGGATCATATCACGTGCTCAGTCATATCACTTGCTCCTCTCGAAATTAGTTTGTGAAACTTCACTTAAATGTATTTTAAAAGTGGGTCAAGATAGGCCAAACTTACGTGGCCCACATATAGTTTTTTATCATTCAGGCCTTATACTACATTTGACATCTGGCCCAAGTCTTATGTGCCACCTTAAGAACGGTGCCACCTGTTTGGCCCACATGTCAGTGCCAGACAAATGCCTGCTGTGCCAGCTTTATGCCAAATCTGGGCCAGAGTTCTTTGCTACCTGGGTAGTGTCCTTCACCCACAACAACAAAAATCAATAACGAAATCTTTGTGAATAATATTTGGTTTGACTACCTATAGATGCACACACTGCCTGGTCAAAAAGCCACAGTTTGGATTTGAGTAAATAAGTGCTTACAAAATCTAATATTTTACAATGTTACTAATAATAATAATTTGATGACAGTTTAAGTTAACAGCTTGCATTTGACAGCTAAATTTATAATATGATGCCGTAAATTAAAAAAATTAAGGTTTAGTGTCTTATTTTTATTTTAGAATTATTAATAACACGTTTTTTTTTATCTCAATATTAAAACACAAAGTTTGCAAACAGATGATCTGCCCACCACTATAGCTAAAACATTCACAGTCATAATACTGCATCTACTGCAGTGCAGGAAACATTTTTGTTGCATTTACTGCGGTGGCCCATTCACATTTGTGGATGTTCAAGAGATGGTAATGCAAAATCTTTAGTATTTTGTCATGGAAATTAAATAGTTTTTTAGTTTCCAGCCTTTGATGAGGATGGGAATTTCCTCTCTGTGAATGCGTGAGTTTGACTGAAAGCTCACGGAACACACACGGCTTAGGGATCCTGCACTGTCTCTGATTGATGGAGTGCGAGGTGGAGCAGCCTGTTCGGCCTGTTCCCATCTAACAGATTCATGAGTCAATCACACGGCCGCAAATAACTCTGGCCAGCAGCATTTCTGCAGGAAAAAACGCCTGCAGGAGGTGACATCCTGCACTGGATGAAATAAATGCAGGCCTGCCCTGTAGACAGAAATCCCATGAGCCCTGTCGGAGCTGCCATTGTGCTCTTTTAAAGGTGAATTTAAAGCCTGACCTCAGGAACAGTAAAGGTTAAGTAGAATCCGCTGCGAGGCCATATACCATGTGTTGTGTATGTGTGTAAAGGTAAGATGCACAGTGTCATAACCCCGCCTCTATCCCCTCATCTAGCCTCCTATCCCATATGAAATACACTCAAGCTTTCCTCCAGTAGGGGGAAGGAAAAAAAATCACAGCACATCAATATCGAACGGAGGGAAGATTGTATTTTAAAATTCAATTTACTGAAGCAGAATGAGGTGAAAACGTGTCGGGAGGCTTTCGCTGACCCGATAAGAGGGTGCCAGGCTTGCTGGTGGAATGAGGTCGTGCTCTGGTGGGGCGGGGCAGGGGGGTGTGGCGACTGGCCCAGACCTGTGTGTATGATCCACACAGCACTACTGCTCCAAAAACTTTACCTGGTTTATTAGTCCACTGCCACACAAGCAGCGTACTGTGGGAAGCTGTTTCTGCTATGGAAAATAAATAAATAGTTAACTGTGCAGAAATAAAACTGATTACTGCAGCTGAGAAGTAAAACAACAATTCAGACTTGCATGATATAAATTCACACTTTTTTTGCCATGCAATTCTTTTCCTTGCATTTTTCTCACTCACTGTCCTTTGGCTTAGTCTCTCACTGCTCCATCAGGAGTCGCCACAGCGGAATGAACTGCCAGTTTCTCTGGCATATCTTTCAGTGCTGGGAAACACTCACACACTTTCCCATTCATTTTAGGGCTTTGTAAAACTATCAATATGTCTAACTATCGCAATCATTTCTATTAAAGATAAATGTCAAAACATTGCTTGCCTTGGCAGAGAAAGTTTTCTTTACCAAAGTGGTCAGAATCACAGAACAGAGGAGTGCACTTAGCCCGAAACATGTTGATTAAATTCTGTTTCTAAACAAAACTGTAAAGTTGGCCTGCTATTGTATCATACTTGTTGTTAACTTTAGATGGCATACAGTCACTCAGGAATGATCCATTTACTCACATTAGATACCTAAAATGTAACGCCTCATTCACACGGGGTTTCAGCGTCAATGATTGACAGAGGGCGTGTCTGAAGTTGGGGCTGACGCCTTGTTGAATCTATGCCACAAAGGATTAAAGCAGTTCTGAAGGCCAAAAGGGGTCCAACCCGGTACTAATAAGGTGTACCTAATAAAGTGACCGGTGAGTGTAATATGATATACATACTAATACAAACTATTGCAATATAGCACAATATTTATTATATAGCAACATATTATGATATTTTATTGTGACCCATGTATCATGATACGCATCATATCATGAGGCCCTTGCCAATACACAGCCCTAATTCTTACACACTATGGCCAATTTAGTTTTATTAAATTCACCTATATCCCATGTTTTTGAACTGTGGGGGAAACCGGAGCACTTGGAGAAAACCTACGCAGGCATGTGGAGAACATGCATACTCCACACAAAAAAAAGCCTCTTGGCCCAGCCAAGACTTTAACCAGCAACCTTCTTGGTATAAGGAAAATTCTAACCATTGAGCCAGTCAGATTTATCAACAAACCCTTTAATTTTACCCACTCAAAGAAAAAAAAGGCTTCTTGAATATATCAAACATCAAATAAGCGATAACCACATGTTCAACATTCTGTTTCCGCAATATCCCAGCAAATGCAATCACAGACTGTCCTAGCAAACTCAGAAGCAGAGAAATGTACCCTTTTAAAATAGCTGGAACATTTTTTATTGTAGGCACACACATCCCACCTCCCTCATCATAGTATGCTACTCACACATGTGCCTAGCCTCCTTCGCCATAGTATGCTACCTGCACACATTTTGCCTTCCTTGTCATAGTAGGCTTTTCCCACACTCATCTTATTATACACCCCTACTGCAAAGATAGCTTTTATTTTTTTTCTTATATATATATATATATATATATATATATATATATATATATATATATAAGCGATAACTTTGTGGTGTTTATTTGTTTATTTGTTCCCTTTATTTATTTGAGCAGTATATTTTTCATTTTCTAACCATTTAGTTTGCACATATAGTCTAAATTGATATAATTGATACACAATTTAATTGGTAGATTTTAAACTGTCTAGTGGAGTAAGAAAATGAAGTAAAAAAAGTTCTGTTAGCAAAAATGCATTAAGAAACAATTAAGAAAATGAGTAAATCTGAGCTCTGTCTTGACTAGTTACACTGATAATATATTCCAATTGAGCTCCTGAGGGTTTCATTGTATGTTAAAATCTGCTGCATGAGAGGAGAGGATGACACGTGTGAGTGGGATTTATGAAGAGCGATGGAGGAAACTTTGATCTCCCTCACGCTCCAAGGCAGATGTACCTCCCAACCAGACAGGTCCTGTCACCCACCATATCTGCCCTTTTCAGCATGCACACACACATAGACACGCGGACTTGCTAATGGAGCGATCGCAATTCTGAGTATGATGGTCTGAAGCGCAGCGTTTGGTCATCATTTACAGACAGCATGAATCACAGCTTCAAAAAGGATGGCAAAAATAAAGACACAGCTTGGTTCAGTTAGTGCTGCTTACCAGACACAACTACACACACACAAAGAGCAAAGCACCTTTCAAAATGTCGAGCGCCTCTTTCTTTCGATTGCTTTACGGTACGCGGTTGGTGCCTGGGCTCGTATATTTCGTCCACAGTTAGAATCGCGGGCTCCAATTGACATATGGCCACAAATAAACAGTGTATATTGTGACCTCCTGACTTCCTGTCCTGCCGCATTCAATGGCCTGATAAATAAAAGATTTGATTTAGCTTTACTACTACTTCTGCTTAAAGGATTCGGCCTTCTGAATCAAATTCCACTTCTGCAGGAGCTAAAAGCTGCCATAGCTGTGCCAGTAGGAGTCGGTAAGTAGGGTGGCAGTTTCTCAACATATTATTTATAGCCCTGTTTGCTCAGACTTTGCGTCCTGCACATGTGGAGAAAAAAGAAGAAGAAAAAAAGCTAGACTCGCTCCCAAAGTGCTCGCTGAATGTCAGAGACTAGCTTTGAATGTTAATTCCCCATATTCCTCACTGGGTCTATTGAGCTCCCTTGACTTTTAGACTGAAATGTTTTTCATTAAAGGTGCAGAACGATGCTTAATTTTCGATATAATTCAAGTATGGGCTTTCGAAATGTGTTTGGGAGTCCAATGTTCACTTGTTTTTGTCATTGATTTGTTGTCTCTGATTCTTAGAGAACACATGGAGTTGTTTTATTGTCTTGTCACATCCGGAGAGAAATCAGCAGGAAGGTTAAATTCAATCCATCATGCGCTTCGCCGTGTAGTCGAGACTGTGAAGTGTGGGGATTGTCCTTGTCTGCTGATTGGTAGACGCATATGTCAAGATTCAGACTATTGCTGTCATTACTACAAACAGACGAGTTAAAGCATCAGGTTTATTGTTTGAGAACTGAAGTTGAGAATGTAGAGGGATTTTTAAGAGCTGAATAAACACAAATATCAAAATCATATGAATTGTAAGGAAAGACTGTTTCAAAGTTCTTAGATGATTGGGATCACAAATCCTGGGAGAATTTTGACAATTTGAGACACGTTTTGATCATATAGGGTCATGTATAAAATAATTTTAGCATAAGTTGTATTTAAATTTAAAACTTTTCATACACTCTCTGAAATAAATGTACAAAAGCTGTACATCAAATGTAAATATTACTACGTATAACTTTAAAGAGGTACACTTTTGCAATTTTTAGGCACTACTGTGTGACTTTAAGGTATTAATGTTCTTTAGATATTAGTATGTCTGAAAGTGTAAGGGTTCAAATGTCAGCATTTTTATTGTTTTACGGGGTGTCCAGGGGTCTTAAAAAGTCTTAAAATGTCTTGTATCTCAAAAAAGAAATTGTAGGCCTTAAAAAGTCTTAAATCTACAGAAAAATTGTGTTGTAGGTCTTAAATATATACAGTATATAGATTTTTTTAAGTCTTAATTTTCCTTTGTTCATATAGCTGCCCAATCTGGACAACACCCACCAACAATCCATCTCAATAAAACTTCTAACTTTTATATTATAAAATAGCATTTTTAACTTTATTTGTCATAATTGTTTAATTGCTTTCCTCACAGTAACATTTGTTTAAACCAGAGATGCCCAAACTAGGGCCCACGGGCCAGAGTTGGCCCTTTGTATCCTTTGATTTGGCCTGCCAGAGGAAAATGATTGGGAAAGGTTGTGGAATGCCTTTAACAGAGATTCTCATTTCTTTATTAATGTAATCTTTTGTTTTATTTGTTTTATTGTTGAGCTACAAAAAATTAAATAAAAATTTTTAATTAAATGTTATAATAATGTGTATAAATCAGATAAAAAAAGGTACATACTGTCACTTAATGAATAGGGGACAAAACAGAAGACCTCAGCCTGCCAGTCAAGGCAAAGGCAGGTTCAGCATGACGAGGGTATTTGGCGTTAAACTGCATTGTTTTACAACTGTTTTTTAAAAATGGTTTTATTGTAATAAGTTCATTAAAATAATATACATTTTGAAAAACTTATAATGCATTAATAAATACAGTTTAAGTATTTTTTGTTATTTATTTGTAAATATTTTGAAATAATTTCGGAAATTACCCATGGCAACTTCCTACAGTTTGTTATATTTACTTTTGGCCCACAGCTCTCTATCAAGCTTGGATTTTGGCCCTTCATAAGAAAAAGTTTCGCACCCCTGGTTTTAACGTTCTCCATGTATTTACTGCTGAGGACACACTGAGGTGACCTATATTTTTATTATTAAATATTTATTATTATTATTATTGTTGTAATATTAAATGTATAAAATTTTTATTATTTTTGGAAAATCTTTTTCAACTGGGATATTTGAAGAAAATATTTAGCATGTAGCCTGTATAAGTCTAAAATGTCATTCATAATGGTCTTAAAAATGTCTTGAAAGGTTTTAAATTAACTTGATGACATCTGCAGAAACCGTTTTAGGTAATGATAAATTATGTTGTTATCAGCATGACAAGTTCAATGAAAAGCTAAACTAAATAAACAAATGCATTTATCAATTTCTTATTTAAATTTAGCTTCAAACTTGAATTGTTCATTTGTGGAGTTTGCATGACCAGTGTTACAAATGTTCTCTTTTATTAGTTTTCTACAAAGGATTCAGAATCTAAACTATTAAACATGAATATTTTCAGTTTTAAATTAGATTAGTGTTTTAGTCTTCAGACACTCAACAATTTCTCATTTTTTACTGAATTGAACATCCTCTTTTCAAAATACTTGAATTCACAGGTTCTTGTCAGTTGTGTTCACTTAACAGAGACTTAAAATTGTATCTAACACAAAACTAACATTGTATTCTTTAAATTAAAAACAAATAAACAGTGAAAACCTTGACAATACAGTTTTATTTGAATATTCTGTTCATCAAAGAATGCAGAGAAAATAGAATACAGAACATATTAAGCAGGCGGCACGTTGACTTACTGTCACCTCACAGCAAGAAGGTCGCTAGTTTGAGTCCTGGCTGGGCCAGTTGGCATTTCTGTGTGGAGTTTGCATGTTCTCCCCGTTTACGCGTGTGTTTCCTACCAGTGCTCCAATTTTCCCTACAATCCCAAGAAATGTGGTTTAGGTGAATTGGGTAGAACAAAACAAAAAATGGCCTTAGTGTATAAGTGTGTGTGTGAATGTGAGAGTGTAAGGGTGTTTCTCAGTACTGGGTTGTGGCTGGAAGGGCATTCGCTGCGTAAAACATATGCAAAAATAATTGCCGGTTCATTCCGCTCTGACCACCCCTGACACATAAGGTACTAAGGAGAAGGAAAATGAATGAATGAACATATTAAGCAGCACAACTATTACAACATAAACTGTTTCTCGAACACTAAATTAGCAGGTTTCCATGCCTTTTTGTACTTTACACAGAAATGATAAATATAATCATAATAAATAAAATTTTCAATGATTATGTGTTGATCATGGGCTCTCATAGTAACCTCTTTTTGTTTCTTATTAATTATTAATGCACCCATTCGGTCAGGTATGTATCTTATTTGGATATGTTATTTGTTTTATGGCTCCTATTCTTTATATTTGTTTCATTTAATGAAAGATTGATTTTTTTTTTCTTGTTGCTTCTGGGTGTACATATATAGGAAATCTTTAGGGGTGTGCCGATTGATTGGCTACCGATTGTAATCGACTGATAATTGCTTCTATAAATACTTGAATAGTTATCTCTCAAATTGCTGATCTCATAGAGAACCAGACTTATACTGATGACAGAGAAATTGGAGGTAGTTGCAGTGGCATCAACACTCTCTGCCCAGCGCTGGTAAAAATAGTGATAAAGCAAATTACATGGTGAGGAACAATTTGTTCTTTATTAAATAACTCTTGACCAATGTTCTTTAACAGCAGCAGAATTCTACTCATTCTGGAAACATACAACAATCTCTTTTCATGGTTTTAAAAGTGAGATTTACTGTAGCCTCCCTCAAAACACTAAAAAATCAGTAGATATGATAACACTCCACTGGAGAAACAAATCAAGAAATTAAAATGACAAACTTTCTACAAATAAAAAAGCCATAAAAGAAATTTAATTATAGCAAAAATAAATCTATATACACTGAAATAAATAACAATACATTAAAATCATTTGTAGATTCTTTCCTCAGAAAGTCTATCGGTGTTAGTATGGATGCTGTTTGTGTAAACTTGAATTTTTTATATGATATCAGACCTGTAGCCAGCTATGAGGTCACAGAGGTCCAGATCTAGGAATTTTTATGTTCAAAATAAAATGTGAAGTTCTATAAATGAAAACTTATTCAACATCATGTCACTGAATAAATTCATGCTGTCAGATGAAGGAGCTCAGAAGGGCAAGGCTGCAGCTTCCCCTCCTCCTTGTTGCCAGATTTATAGTCATTATAAGCACTGTCATTGGATTAATTTTTAATACATTACTAATAGTATAAATAAATTATTTTGGGATTTAACTATTTCATATATTAGCAAAATAAAATATTTACTTAAACTGAAAGGCTGCACAAAAAAAAGCATGCTCAGCACAGTTTTATACAACAGATCTCTAGAACAAGATAAATTAAAACACTGCATGTAGGTTGTATGCTACAATGCCAACTGACCCAGCCAGGACTCAAACCAGCTACCTTCTTACTGTGAGGCGACTGAGCCACTGTGACACCTAATAAATTCATCTTTCACCACTTGATAAATTCAGTGTATCAAAATAAGAGTTGGGAGTAATGCTTTTCATTCTAATAAAATGTTTGGGAAACACAGTAATAAATTACATTTTAAATTTGTGTAATTTGATTAGAGTTACTTAAGTCGATGTAATTGCATTACTTACAATACAAATATAGTTTTTAGTAGAAAAAAATGCTAATTTACTAATGCTAATGACGTTAATAAGCATGTGCAGTCCACCCAAAAATGATTCATCATTTACTCAACATTGGCTTGTTTCAACCCAGTTTAAATTTCTTTCTTCTGATAATATTAATTTAATGTCTTTCCTCACAAAATAATATATTTGAAGTATGTAGGAAACATGTAACCATTCATAATAGGATAAACAAATATTATGGAAGTCAGTGGTTACAGGTTTCCAACATTTTTAAATATATCCTGTTTTGTGTTTAATAGAACAAAAACAGTCAAATTGGTTTGGAACAACGGTGAGTAAATGATGACAACATTTTCATTTTTGGGAGACCTATTGCTGTAAGCTGGTCAACAAAGTAGCCCAGGCTCTCATAGATAGTAATCTTGCAGCTGGTGCAAAAAAAGAAAAACAAAACAGTGTATGCATTTTGGATAGGGGGATGATATTTATGACACAATATTTAAGAAAAAAATATCTAACCAACATACGTTTTATTTTTTTGAATGTGAACAACCATGTTTTATAAGAAAATCAGAAATGTTAACAATGTAAACAAAAAAAGAAATATAAAATAAACACCACTATTTTGCACCACTGGTTATATCAACATAAAGGTAAACAAAACATTTTAAAAATAATAATTTGTTACATTTATATATTGTTTTTTTGGAACTAAAATCACTTCACACATTTTGGGGGGAATCTCTTAATCCACCACATGTGTGCAGCATCCACCTGGATGACACGATGGCAGCCATTATGTGCCAAACCGCACAGCACGCACCATTTTATTGGTGGATAAGAGACAGAGTAATGAAGCCAATTATGATATGGTGAGGGTTAGCAGCCCATGATGGACAAGCCAGTGGGCAAATAAGGACAGGATACTGAGGTTACACTCCTACTTTTTTCAAGGACATCTTAGGACTTTTAATGACCACAGAGAGTCAGGACCTTGATTTAATGTCTCATCTGAAAGATGACACTCACTGACAGTATAATGCCCCCTTCACTATATTGGGACATTAGGACCCACACAGACCATAGACCTTAAAATGCTTTCTTAACATGGCTTTATTGCTTTGTCATATTTCAGCATCCTTACTAAAATCATTTCAGGTTTTTGGGCAAGAAAACCATCATGTCCACTCTGCTTGGTTTCAGAGATGCACATTTACATGTAATTAAATTACCCGTTGTGCTGAATAGTGGACAAAGGGTGTGCTAATAGCAGGCACAAGGCAAAATATAGTTTAATAGCAAATTGCTCATTATTCATGAACCATTGCAATATGTATATTGCTATATGCACATTTGCAACATTTTGATATATTGTTTATTTTATTTATCTGTCATCTTACGTGGACATAAGCATGTTTACTAGGGATGCAACAATACAGTTAGCTTACGGTTCAATACATACCTCGGTTTTTTTTACACGTTTTTTGGTTCAGTTCTGATGGCTTGACACGTAAGTGTTTTTTTTTGTTATTCTATGCTTAGGCAATAGGAACAGTAAGAAAGAGAAAAAAAATAAAACCAATTTATTGCAATACTCCTTTATTTAACTTCAAAGCCAAGAAAGGTACACTAGTTCCTAGTGTATTGTATAATAAAAAAATGAACACTGAAATCTCACAGATGCTGGCAGCCCATGTACAAACTGGGGAACACATAAATTCATACATTTTGAAAATAAACATGCATGTGAAGTTAATAAACATCAATTGACCATTTCAAATAAACATATTTGTACATCAGTAAATATAAATAAACCATCTGAATTAAACTTAACACTGCTTTGGTTATTTTTATGTGTCTTTTGGAACCAGTTGGGTATGTTTGCTGGAAGGATTCAGCGAGGGATTGTTGTTGTTTTGCTGTCTTTATTACCTTCTTTGCTATCCTGCCTTCAGACGGTGATATTGCTGGGTGATGGCGCCGCAGATGTGCAGTCATGTTGGAAGTATTTTCGTTTGATTAGTCTATACGTGTAACCGAAATGTCCCGACACGGCGGATTTGAAAGACACCGGAGCTTCCTCGTGCTGTTGCCTCACTTCATCGCCTCTCACCATGTTAAAGTGTGGAATGATGGTTGAGCGCCCCCTAACTTTAGAGAATAATGTTTGTTTATTTACTCGCGTCGAGGAGTTTACTCATCTCAGCTCGTAGACTTACAGGCACACACAAACACTCAATTCGGAGAGAAATAAAACGCACATAAATTATTTAAACGTAAAACCGAAGAAACCGCAATTCACAAGCGCAAATTTTGTATGATTGTGGCATCCCTGATGTTTACTAATGTGGACTGTAAACATTCAGAATCGAGTTTACATGTTTTGACTTCATGTTCAGCTGGTTTGTTGGGGAGTTTCATGTATGACATGTTTGCAGCAGCAGCAACACGGTGTTATATTCTATGTTATAATCAATGCTGGAGCAGCAGCGTAGCAGATCTATGCCACTTAGTCCAGACACATCAACAGTGCCATATACATATTCATCACAATGTTAAATTTCCCAGAGAGTTTTTTTTTCACAACAGAATTTTGAATGTTTCCAGGAATTGATGTTCAACTCCCCCAAAAATCCTCATTGGAGCACCGTGAGAAATTGCATAATATGTTGCTCCACTACACATATCTGAAGTCAAACTGTGACCAGCCAACACAAACTAACCATTTGAAACCACAAATCTCAGCAGTGTTCCTAACTAAGTAACTAGCTAAAATTCTGACCACTTTCCAACACATTTTGCAGTGTACAGAGGCCATGTTGGCCACATCTTTTTTCCATCCAAGTCTGCACACAAATGCACTGGGCCAGTTTCTTTTCTGACTTGGAACACAGAGTAGTATGAGCCAGCTGCCATTAACCCATGTTTGTTTACATCTGAGTGCCAAGTGTCTCCTAGTAATGTGTGTGTTCCTGAGTTTGCTCTGTTCAGATTAACTTGTCAGTTGGATACTGTGTATAATTTATCATCTGATAAGTTTTCACACTACATTAAACTGAAGCCTGTGGAGAATTAACTTTCAGAAGTCAAAGCCAAGACACAAGTAATTGTAACAAAGTTCAACATTTTTTGCCAAATTAAATCTGAAGTGTTCAAATTTATGACTAAAGTGTGAGTCAAACCCGAGTCCTAGTTTGGACATGGGATCTCGGTTTAGTGATTAATGAGAATGTCTGAAATATCAACCCCTAATCAGTGTCAATGGCAAACCAACAAGCTTGAGATCTGTCATAACAAACCTTAGTCAATGAGTTTGACACAGGCCTGTCTTACCATATTCGTTGGGCTAATGTTGATGTGTTGCTGCAGAGAAGTGAAATAAAGGCTGGATCAAGCAGATATTTATTATCCTTATACATTTAGATTTTTTCCTTTTTAAATGACATTCCTATTGATATTTTACAGTATTTAACCCTTTCACGTGTGAGTTTTAAATACTCCAGCTGAGCCTCTTGCGTGAATTTTTTGTGCTCGTTACTTAGAATCCATTGCATTCTAAAGTTCCCATTGTGACATGTCAAGTTTATCACGTGACTTACCAGCCCCAATAATCTATATGTATATAGATTATTTTGCTTATTTTTTATCCTTTTCCGTAAATATTGACAAATGTTCTCCTTATATTGTGAAATTTCTGATACTCAGATTCCCAAATATATGCTAGAACATATATCTAGTGTTTTAAACAGCTTAATAATGATCGTATTGTTTGTTATACAATGGGTAATAGGTGCCGCTGTTGTTTCTAGAAGGGATACAGCTGCAATCAGAAGTTAGCGAGAAGTATTTGTATTATTTATTAAATTACGTATTTATTGTATTTTATTAGCTAGATGGGATACAGTTGAGGATGCTCACGTCAATATAGCATAATCTACTAATTAAAAAAATATATATTTTTGGGACTAAAGAGAATTATTGGCGTGAGTATCCTCAGCTATATTCTATCTACATAGACTTCACCCTATCCTGTAGTGCAGTGAAATCTAAATGGTATACAGCTGAGCATATTCGCATTAATAAAGCATAATTTTTGTAACACAACTAAAAATATATTTTACCATTAACGTGAGGGTTGGGTTTAGGCTTGAGGTAGGGGAAGATTTTAATAAAATACAATTAAGGTGTAATTTAATAAATAATATAAATACTTCTTGTTAACTTCCAATAGCTGCTGTATCCCTTCTATCTGGGAGAGGAATAGAGAAAGTATTCTAGTAACATAAATAGTGTTTATTTTATGTGAACAAAGCACATCATTCAGTTACATTGAAAAATGATTATTATTGCCGTCCCCATAGACATCCGCGTGTATTTTACAAACATTAAATGGTAACCTAATACTTAAAATAAATGTTATTTGCTTGCAAGCATGGATACATTGTGATTTATGACAAGCGCTGCACACTTTTTTCTGTCTCAATACGCGCCTCAGATTTGAATTTTGGCAGTTGATGATGTGCGCGCTCAACATTCTAATCACACTAGTGTGATCATATGCTTCAGGGTCCAGCCAAGGCTGATCACACCGGTGTGATTGTACATGTGAAAGTGTTAAGTGAATATTCAGCAAAATGTAAACCTTTTAGACCATTTAGAACTATATTATGATGTTAATTACATATTTTTTTCCCTGTGTAGACAGTAATTTAAAGTCTGGCCTCCAAGACAACTTTTTTTTAGCTTCTATGGTAATGCAAAATAATATATAGTTTGGTTCTTTAAAGGGATCCTATTATGATGCTTTTAACACAATACAATTAAGTAATCAGATTAAAATGTTTGCATTTGTTAAAGCAGAATCGATTCTGTGTGGTTGGTAATATATTTGTAGATCTTCAGCCGGTAATGACAGTTTAGATTTTTTTTCTTTGTCATATATTGTTTCTCTTTGCTGTTATCGAAGTAGTTGTGGTGTGGAATTTTATCGTTTTAGAACTCTGTAATTTCATTATATTACATTTTAGAATTATATCCAGTCAGTGAATTAATTCTTCAGAGTCATTACTGATTACAAAGGACTTCATTATTATCTAAACACTCATTTTGCTGTTATGTCCAGTTTAAAAAGCAATTGTTCTTAAAATACATAAGCATTATAAGTATTTTCTGTTATGTATTTTTTTATTTTAGTAGCCATTTTTAGTTCTAAAAGACTTGATTCATAAAATTATTCACACCTAAAATGTTTACCTCTCTATTTTTCGAAGACCATCTTGGGATTTTTAATGACTGCAGAGAGTCAGGACCTCAGTTTAATGTCTCATTCAAAAGATGGCACTCACTGACAGTATAGCGTCCCCTTCACTACTGTATAATGGGGCATTAGGACCGACACAGACCTTAAACCTTAACATGCTTTCTAAACATGGCTTTATTGCTTTGCCATATTTCAGCATCCTTACTAAGATCATTTCAGGTTTTTAAACAAGAAACCCATCATGTCCACTCTGCATGGTTTCAGAGATGCACATTTACATGTAATTAAATTGCCTGTGTTGATGCGGTGGTGCAATGGGTAGCGCTGTCACCTCACAGCAAGAAGGTCCCTGGTTCGAGTCTCGACTGGGTCAGTTGGCGTTTCTGTGTGGAGTTTGCATGTTCTCCCCGTGTTCGCGTGGGTTTCATCCGGGTGCTCCGGAATGAATAAATTGCCTGTTGTGCTGAATAGTGAACAAAGGGTGTACTAATAGCAGGCACAAAAAGATACTTTATTTGCAAATTGCTCATTAATCAAAAAGCATTGCAACATGTATATCGCTATATAAATAAATGAAATCCTTGGTTATCTGCTAAACATTTCATACTGCTAAAAATGTATTATTAATTTAATGGAATAAATGTTCCTAAACAATGGGTAATGTACTTATTTGTGTATTTGGAACACCAGCTATTAACTATGTAACAAGGGTATTAAACAAAAAGGGTTTTACATAACAATTTGCCTTTTTTGTTTGTTTGCTTACCCCCTCCCCATCCTAAAATGCTGAAACAACACAATTTTTACATGCATGCTCTTAACCTGATTATGCCTCAGCTGACAATGCACATGGCCATCTAAACATGTAAATCAGTTTTTCTTTGACAGAGTAAGGTTAAAAATGGCTTAAGTGTGAACTGATCATCTCAACAAGTTTTTCTCCCCTTATGTCAATTTTAAAGCCATTAATCTGCTTTCTGTCAGTTTGTTAAACCAAGTATGTGTGATATTTAAGAGAAACACATCAATAATGCAGATTTGTGCATATCCATACTGTGCTAACATCCTTTGTCAAGGGAGGAGAAAATAGACTGCAAACTCAGAAGCATTAGTTTCTAGACCTAAAGAATTAAAAGTCTGTTTTCATCTTGTGCAGCAGAAGTTGATGTGCTACACTAAAAATTCTGCATCTTGAAATTATACAAGCCATAAGTTTCCTATTGATGGCATGTCTATATAGGATTGTGCTGTGATGTGGAAAATATATATTATTTAGTTTTATGTGCCTTTCCAGAGACTTTGTGACTATTTAGGCACCAATATTAGTACTTATACTGTAGATGGTATGATGTTTCCCTTTTTCTTCTTCTTTCTTTACCTCCCTCTCTATCTACTGATGTATTTACTTATTTTCTTATTTTTAAGGATTACTACAATTTCTATTACCTATTGCACATGTTTTGTAAAACTTGCCCTTGATTATGTCTAAAAGCACATTGTACATTCATTTTGATAACCTTAAATGAACGTTACACCAAAAAAAGTTGCCTATTGATATATTGCAGTATTGTTTTTTTAGTAATTAATAATGACAATGATGTTTGAAAGCACTAGAGCGAGTGTACAAAACCAAAATAGCCAGACAAGTTAAAGGGCACCTAGTTTACCCTTTTTTCCAGATTTTATGTAAGTCTTTTGTGTCTCCAGAATGTGTCTGTAAAGTTTCAGCTCAAAACACCCATCAGATTATTTATTATACCTTTTAAAAGTTTCTATTTTATAACTCTAACCAAGAGGCTAAGGCTAGTCCTCCCCGCCCACCGTTCCCACGTGCCTGTCAGCGTGCCTTAATCTCCACCCTCGGCTGCTTCAGACAACAGACAGGCATAAAGGAAGCTGATCTCACGTAACGTTTGTCAGAAATACTACAGTAAGAACTTTACAAATGAGTATTTGATGCATTTGTTGTGGCGTTGCAACGATGAGTCTCACACAATGTTGTTACAAAGTTCACGCACACACAGATATACACACACAGTGCGGACATGCACACACACAGACAGCACACGCGTTTAGCCTTGCACTCTTTTTGCACGCAAATGTGACTGGATACAGGTTAATATCCACTGCTGTATGGATATCTGTTATGTTAATGTACAAAATAAAACCTGATTTAACGTCCACAAACCGGGATTAAATCGTCTTCTTTTATAATTGTACTGACATGCGGCTGTGGTAATGAAGTCAAGCTGAAGTAAATTTCATAATTTCATAAAGTAATTTCATTAACATGCACGATTTTAAAACATTTTAAATTTGTAAAACTCACTCTTGATCATTTGATGATGATTGATGATCCTAGCAAACCGAACAGACATTTTTTTCCCGGTTGCTTTGCGCACGTCCTGTCTTGTTGATAGGATTATAAATGTAACTATGGAGACATGTTAATACGAAGCTGTCAATCGATTCCATGGGCAGGGGGACCGCACTCCTATGTCAAGTTGCGGTCGGTCTCAAAACCGCTCCAATTGGTCCACTGTTTTATGTTGTTAAAAAAAAAAAAAGACTGGGTGTGTTTATATCAACCAAATATGACTGTATATACACTATACCTACACATATGTCTGTGCAAACAGCTTGAAAAGTAGATTTTTCACCATAGGTGCCCTTTTAAGATTAGATGCCACTACTGGACAATAAACTGAATTATGAAAAGTGGTTTACATTACAGGGAATGTTTTTTTTAAGTTATTTTTTTAACAGTCAGATGATCAGTGTTTTTAGGATTGTCCAAAGCATGTTAATATAAGGCATGTGATTGACTAATTTCTAGCAGTGACATTCTATCACTGCATCATTTCGATCTGCTCATTTGGCACTGCAATGCAGGGTTACCTCCGGTAATGCGGTGCTAACCCTAGGATTTCATAACCTTGGGTAAAAGGCAGAGCTAATCCCCCTTCTAAATTACAAGTTTGAAATGTTCCTACCCAGGGTTAAAGGGGTGGTTAATCGTGGTGTAAAAAGCCTACTTGAGTACATTATCTGGGGATTTTCTTGTGAATAGCCTCTACTCTATACAGAGACAGTTCTGCAATGTTTCAAAATTCAATATTTCATTTGACGGCTAGGCATCGCATCGACTGTGATCACTACACACAATGTTGTGAAAATTTATGTCTTGCTCTCTTTGCCAACTTTGACTCCGAAATAATAAAGTGTTATAGACGTTGTCAATACCATACCTTTAGCTATAGCAAAGACTCTCAAAGCCACACACGGTTTTGAAGCGAAGTTGACAGTGGACATCATCCTTTGAATTTTTAATAAAACCAAGCTCAATTTTATTGACATGACTGTTGCGCTTTTTCCCATGTTAAGATAAATGTATGCTGATTGATGTGCATGGCATATTTTACAGAGATTTTCACCTCCCTGTTTCTCTCACTTTGTGGCACAGCAGAACAGCTGTCTCGCAGAACCGTTCATTTATTCAAGTTCTTTTCCCCCGGAATTTGGAAATTCCCAGGCTGTTAATTAAAAACCATGAAAGAGAACACAGTACAACGTGCTGCGTCTGCCAGCCTGCTGTCCCCAGCAGCCCCAGCAGGAATTCATTCTCCCTCCCTTGCTCTATCTGTCCGTCTCTCTCTCTCTCTCTCTGTCTATCTCTCCAACTGACGGAGAGCAAAAATACAGCACACAGACTGTGCAGAACCTCCCAAACCTTTATCTTACATGACACTATATGACAGAACAGCCATAGGATGCAGAAATTAGTTTATTTCCTCAACAATTGATATGCAGTGAAAAATTGGTTGTAAATTTGACAAGCAATTAAAATGAATGTGCTTATAAATTGAAATAACATTAAATTAAAGGTGAAATTTGTACTCCAATAATATGATGGATTGTACTCCAATGAAAATATACTCCAATAATTTTCAAATTTGTATAACAATTCTAACCAGTTAAAATATTTATGCATCTATAGTTAAATACACAATTCTATATTTTTGTAACTGTCTATGGCAGGGGTGCTCAAAAATTCTTATAAAGCGCCAAAAAAAACAAAATTTATCGAGTGCTGTGGCCCGAATTTAAACATACCAAACCATACATTAAATTTGCTATGGGTAATTCATTTGCTAATATAAAAAAAAATTGAAAACGTAGCTTTAAAACATATTATTTAATTATGCAGTATCATTTTTTGTTGTTGATGTTTTATAATCAGTTTATTATAGTAAAAACATAGCCAATCTCATTTATAACACAATGTAGTTCAATGCTGAAAACACTAGTCGAACTGCTTTAGTCTTTGCCTTGATTTGCTCACCAATGTCTTGTGCAGTGTCTTTTGTCTGTCAACTGACAGTATTTACATTTAAAAAGTCTGATTCATTTGCAACATTTAATTAAACATAAATATTTTTTGCTCGTCAGTTAAACAAAGAAACCAGATTTTTTTTCAGATGGGATGGTGGGCCAAACCAAATGTTTCCATGGGTTAACTTCGGCCCGTCAGCCCTACTTTGGGCACCTCTAGTCTATGGCATGATTTTTATATTAAAACCTTATTACACACTGTAAAAAATATTATTTGAAATCATTTTCCAATTTCACATTAAATCCAATGGTGTATCAGTTAAAAGCCAATTATTCATGAAATTCACTACCATTTTTTTCACCAGCATATTGATTATTAAACAACAAAAAATTAATTTCCACAGCCATATCACCCTGCAGCCCAAGACTAGTTACTAAAGCTAAGCAGGGCTGAGCCTGGTCTGTATCTAGATGGGAGAGCTCATGGGAAAACTGGAAGGTTGCTGTTGGAAGTGGTGTTAGTGAGGCCAGCAGTGGGAGCTCAATCTGTGGTCTCTGTGAGTCCTAATGCCCCAGTATAGTGAAGGGGATACTTTACTGTCAGTGAGTGCTGTCTTTTAGATGAAACGCTAAATTGAGGTTCTGACTCTGACTTTGTGGTCATTAAAAATCCCATGGCACTTCTTGTAAAAAGTAGGGGTGTAACCTCGGTGTCCTGGCCAAATTTCCTCCATCGACCCTTATGGATCATGGCCTTCCAATCATTCCTATCCACTGAATTGGCTTTATCACTGTCACTCCACTCCACCAATAGCTGGTGTGTGATGAGCACATTGACGAGGTTGCCGTCGCATAATTTAAGTGGATGCCCCATGATTGTGAAGCACTTTGGGTGTATGGCTTTACACTATAAATGTGCTACATAAATACACATTACAATACATTATATTACATTACAATTAATAACAAACAAATAAATACAATTATTTCACCACCATGCTTTTTGGTCATTTATCGTTGTATAAGATTACCAGTGGTTGTTTTACAGCATTATACAATTGGCTCTAAGTCTAAATAAGGCTAACAGTGTAAACAATGTTCATTTTCTTGCACAGACAGATTGTTTTGTTCTCCAACAATTCAGTGTTTATTATTTGTTGTACTTTCAAAGTGGCCTTAGCCATTCACTTGAATTTTATGAGTCACCAAAGACCACAGTTTCAGCTCAAAATCTTGGCCTGACCATGAGTACATTTACAGCAAATAATCATATTTGTGTGAATCATCCTTTTTAAGCTTGTATGTATACCAATTTTTATATTGTTCTTCAAAATATGAGCTGTTTTTGTTGTGTTTCTAACTTGTCCCTTTCAGTCTCTCTTTCACACAAACACACACACATTTTTCCTAGGAGACAAAGTTATGAAAGAGAAGGTGACATATTTAACCCTCCTGGAGTTTATTTTTTTCTTTCTTGGTAACATCTTGTGCTTTTACCCAGGTGTGAAATGTGCCATTTTTGACATGCTTTCTATCGAGCTGCTAAAGCACTCTCAAAGAGGAAGACAGCTTCTATTTCTGTACTTAAATGTGGACATTTTTTTTAAAGTTCATTTTATATGTATATGTATTATTATTATTATTATTATTATTATTATTGGCGGCGCAGTAGGTAGTGCTATCGCCTCACAGCAAGAAGGCCGCTGGTTTGAGCCTCGGCTGGGTCAGTTGGCGTTTCTGTGTGGAGTTTGCATGTTCTCCCTGCATTCGTGTGGGTTTCCCCTGGGTGCTCCGGTTTCCCCCACAGTCCAAATACATGTGGCACAGGTGAATTGGGTAGGCTAAACTGTCCGTAGTGTGTGAATGAGTGTTTATGGATGTTTCCCAGAGATGGGTTGCAGCTGGAAGGGCATCCGCTGCGTAAAACATGTGCTGGATAAGTTGGAGGTTCATTCCGCTGTGGCGACCCCATATTATTAAAGGGACTAAGCTGAAAAGAAAATAAAGGAATTATTATTATTATTATTATTATTATTATTATTATTATTATTATTAT
>CAIGQZ010001474.1:9065138-9087128 GCA_903798205.1 Danio tinwini | reverse complement strand
TTACCAAAATAAAATATGATCATGCCTTGATTTTTAATTATTTAATTTGGACAGTAAGGTCTGACTTTGCTTAGACAAAAGCCTTGTCACTTAACAAAAATAATGCTCAGTGTAGAATATAAAGTCATGGTGCAGTGGAAAAAGAATTAATATTGTGTATGACTCCCATGAGCTTGGAGGACTGCATCCATCCATCTCTGCAAAGACTCAAATAACCTATTAATAAAGTCAATTGGAATGGCAAAGAAAGAGTTCTTGCAGGACTCCCAGAGTTCATCAAGATTTTTTAAGTTCATCAATAATGCTCATGCCTGGCGACTGGCCTGGCCAGGGGCGTAGATTTAGGGTGGACGGAGGTGATGTGTCCCCACCAATATCCACCGACCATAGAAATGTCTCCACCAATAATTGAATCCACTTTTTTAAAAAAAACGCGCTGTCAACATTAACCGTCCTAGATCATAGAGACCTAGACATGCAGAACATGTTGTTCTCTCCTTGAGTCCTCCCGCCCCCAAAATGCATATGGACATTTTGATTGGCTGTGCCTTTCCCTGCTATCATGTGAGAGGCTGTGGCTGCCTTCAGATACAAGCAGCGCCAAACGCAGTGAATTGTTATTTTCCCCCGTGCTAGAGTATGGTGTGATGGGTGACACACAAGTGAGGATGGCGGCAGCAAAAAAAATGTGGACTGAAGTTTTTTTTTTAATGAAAGTGTAAGTCACATAATGTAAATGCAAGTTCGCTACTGAATGAGTTCATCAAGATAATACCATTAATGCTCGATAGCAGACTGTTATAGGCTAGTCTGTGAATAATATACAGTGAAAACTAACTGCAGAATAAACAGCTAAAGCATATGATCTCGGCCAGTTCTCCTAATCGCTCAGAGTAGCATGTCAGTTGAAACAATTTGTCAGAAAAAATGCAGCCTGTATATAGGCATAATACTGATATATGAGACGTTTCATTTGCACTATGGCTAAAATAAACTGAAATCTTTATTAAACTCTTTCTTTACCATTTTATAAACTTTTTTATAATATATATAAACTCAGGCCTATAGCCAGCTTATTGATAGGGGTGGCTATTTTTTTCTGAAAAACTGAACCTTTTTGCAGTTATTTGCCTGATTTTCTGTTTAATTATGAGGTATAAATATTGCATTTTAGTGACATTTTGGGAACTAGATTTTGCTGGATTATCTTGTCGGATGGTTATCATAACCACGCTTTTTAATGTCTCAAAAAATATTTCGAACTATTTTGTCAAACTGCTTGCCACTTTATTTTACGTGTGCATTTTAATATAATAACAACAAACTGGCCAGAACATTCAACTTTCCTTAGTCAGAATTTGGCCATTTGAATAATAAGAAAAATTCTAAAATAATAATAATCCCAACCAATTTGTATGAAGAGAGGATTAATTATTAATATATTTTAATAGCAGTTAAATAAGTAATAGCAGTGTGTGAATCAAACAGTGACATTGGTGGGGACGGGTGAATCAAACATATATATATATATATATTGTTTGATTCACCCATCCCCACCAATGTCAAGTGCAAACTTACGCCCTTGGGGCTGGCCAATCCTGGATCACCTTGACCTTCTTTGCTTTCGGGAACTTTGATGTGGAGGCTGGAGAAGGAGTGCTATCCTGCTGAAAAATTTGCCCTCTCCTGTGGTTTGTAATGTATTGGGCAGCACAAATGTGTTGATACCTCAGGCTGTTGATGTTGCTATCCACTCTGCAGATCTCTCGCAACCCCAAACCATGATTTTTACTTCACCAAACTTGACTGATTTCTGTGAGAATCTTGGGTTCATGCGGGTTCCAATAGGTCTTCTGCAGTATTTGTAATGATAATTTGATTTGTAATTTTTTTCAATTGTTGCAAATTTATTAAAAATAAAACACCTGAAAAGTCACATGTGCATAAGTACTCACAGCCTTTGCTCAATACTTTGTTGATGCAGCAATTACAACCTCAGATCTTTTTGAATTTGATATCACAAGCTTGGCACACCTGTTGTACAGCCATTTTCAGATCTCTCCAGAGATGTTCAATAGGATTTTATGTCTGGGCTCTGGCTGGGCCACTTAAGGACATTCATTGAGTTGTTGTGAAGCCACTCCATTGATAATTTGGCAGTGTGCTTTGGGTCCTGCTGGAAGATGAACCATCGCCCCAGTCTGATGTCAAGAGCACTCTGAAGCAGATTTTCTATCCGGACGTCTCTCTACATTACTGCATTCATTTTTTCCTCTATCCTGACTAGTCTTCCAGTTCCTGCTGCTGAAAAACATCCCCATAACATGATGCTGCCACCACCATGCTTCACTGTAGGGATGGTATTAGCACCTGGCATTCACTCCTCAATTCAATTGAAGAGTTCAATTTTAGTCTCATCAGAACAGAAAATTTAGTTTCTTATGGTCTGAGAGTCCTACAGATACCTTTTGACAAATTCAAGGCAGGAAGTGGCTTCTGTCTGGCCACACCACTATACATGCCAGATTGGTGGATTGCTGCACAGATGGTTGTCCTTCTGTAAGGTTCCCCTCTCTCCACAGAATGCTTGAGCTCAGGCAAAATGACCATCGGGTTCTTAATCACCTCCTTGACTAAGGCCCGTCTCCCCCAATCACTCAGCTCAGATGGCCGGCCAGCTCTAGGAGGAGTTCTGGTGGTTCCAAACATCTTCCACTTCCATGGAGGCCACTGTGCTCATTGGAACTTTCAGAGCAGCATAATTTTTTCTGTAACCTTCCCCAGCGTTGTGCCTCGAGACAATCCTGTCTCGGAGGTCTACAGACAATTCCTTTTGTCTTCATGCTTGGTTTGTGCTTTGACATGCACTGTCAACCCTGGGACCTTATATAGACAGGTGTATGCCTTTTTTCACATTATCATTATGGAGTATTGTGTGTAAAATTTTGAGGAAATAAATTAATTTAATCCATTTTGAAATAAGGCTGTGACAATTTTTTTTTGGAAAAACTGATAAATATAAATACTTTAAATAAATATAAATGCTATAAATACTTTCTGGATGCACTGTATGTATGTACGTAAGTATGTATGTATGTGTGTTTGTGTGTATGTATGCATATTCATTTATTTTTAGTCTTTATGAGTTCCTATAAATTTATTTAAAAGACATAGTATAAATGTACATGTAGTATATGTAGTATACTCATGACAATCCTTCATCCTCAAGATGATAAAAAGCTATATTATAAAACTATAATAATAAGAAGCTACAACATTAAATTAGTTACATAAGTGAATTACTAGAAATATGCAGTTGTGTTTCAATGCACTTCACTGCACATCCTCAAGGCTCACAAACACACTCAGCAGCACTTGAGGTGCGTTCACGCCATATCAGATATACTTTAATCACAAGATTCCAGCTTATAAAAAGTGTTCACTTTCTCCTCCATGTGCTTAGTCTGTGCATTTTCAGCGTTTCTGTGCACCTAATGTCTGAATGTTTCTCAAAACGTCTGCAGACTATCACTAAAGCAAATGATAGCTCTCATGATTGTGCTCTGATCTGTAGTCAGCCACACAAACAACATTGGTACATTAATACTGTACATGGCTATGGAAACTCCGAAAACATTGTATATTTAATTAGCAAAATTAAAATTTTGATTTAATGAAAAATGATGCAATGAAAATGACACACATCCTCTAGTGAAATGTAAAATAGATTAGCTCAGTTCTTTAATATTTATCTGTATTAGGGCTGCACAATATATCGTTTAAGCATCGATATCGCAATGTGCGCATCTGCAATAATCACATTATAGGATCTGCAATGTTATGTTGGGATTGTAATTAACCAGGAACCACAGTTCACATTAAAAAAAAAAAACGATTTTGCCACTTGTTCAAGCTACTTATTTAAAATGAACTGAAACAACACATTTCTTGAGATTTTTATGGGACAACTTAATTGTTTTATTTCTAATCGACTTAAAATTCTATTTTAGTTTTAGTCATATTTTAGCCTTCTGAATAATTTTTGTTTTAGTCATATTTTAGTCAACTAAATCTAGTTTAGATTAAAATAGTTTAAGTCCACTTTGCAATGTCAGTATACAGCAATAGTCTAGCAGTGTATAGCTTTACTGTTGTAGTTGGTGTTACAGAACATGGAGCTCAGCTTAAGCACTGATAAAATAAGTAGAGTAATGGCTAGGGCCAGACAGAGTCTGTGGACTCTTTTTGCTTTTTCTGCGCATAATTTTGTAAAAAAAATCTGCTCATTTATGCGGAATGATTTTGGGCGTATCGTAACTAAAAACTTAAAATATGAAATAAAAAATATATCTTTTTAACTTTTATTTAATGTTTACAATGCAAATCCAATTTGATCCACTTCTTTGGTAAACAAATCAAGTCTCTCATATAATATATCTACTAAAAGACTAATTGCCAAACACTATTATTGACTAATAATTTCATATTAGTCAATAATATTACTGAAATTAATAAAAAAACTGAATAAATATAAATGTACACACTTTTACACAAGTAAATAAATAGACTCAATGTTGGGTTAAAAATCTGCGGAAATCTGCGAATTACTGTGCATGCAGATTCCGTGTGGGCCTAGTAATGACATATGACTGGCAAATGATGTGTTATCTTGTAAAATGTGCACTCAGTCCCATGGCTGTGTTAACTCATAAAGAGGACTTCTAAAGTGAAGATGTACTTAAAAAAAATAAAAGTGCGCTTTACTTCAAGGCAGTTTCGTTATCTTGTATGTTGTATGCCCTGATAAGCGGAGATTATAGCACTACAGTATTATTACATCCTTACAGATGTAAGAAATAATCACATCGCTGAATGACGTCCTGAATAATTTTTTTTGTGTGGTACAGGTAAACGGTAAATGGCTGTTGTAATGACGAAACAAGTGCGTGAACCTAGTGTGACGGTTAGCTAAACTGTAGCCGCAGCTAAAGTGAAACATATGAGGAAACAACTCCTCACGAAAATGAATGCCATTATCATATGCATTTAAGACTTGGCGATTTAATAACTTTCAAATTTACAATCTAATGGCGTCAATTCTAAAGGTCAGTAAGAGGCTATACTGTTTCAGTTAAGCAAAAGCACACATATGGTTAAATAAAAAAGATCCGAGTTTACCTTTGCTGAGTTTTGGGCTGATTCCCTAGCATGCTGATGTTGCTTTAGATTTGTTGTTTTTATTAGCGATTTCCTCCCCATATTGTTTACGGTCTTATTGTCTTGACATCAAATGTGAATCATCTTTTTCTCTATGGATGTTGATGTAATCGCATCCTCTGTCTACTGTGGACCAGTTACTTTCAAGTGTGTGTGTGTGTGTGTGCGTGTGTGCGTGTGTGCGTGTGTGCGTACGTGCGTACGTGCGTGTGTGTTTGAGCGCGCATCATGCATCACACACCAAGATTAATTCTGATTGGATATTTTCCAAAAAAACATTCTTTGTTTCATTTTTTTTAGTCAATGAAAATGTCAGTATATTTTTATTATAGTTGTCGTCTTCATCACTTTAACACTGGTTGGGACAACATGAAGAATTGTGTGGAACAATGCACTTTTTTTATAGTGCAGTACACATGATTTGTGGAGTCACTGTGAATTTTAACCGTAATCTAACAGTGTTAAAGATTTTTGCTTGGATGTGTTTTTAAGGCCTAGGATTGTAAGATTTAAAGCAAATTGAAAAACTTTGGGCACAAGAAATTATGATGTTTTCCACTTTTACAAAGTTGAAAAATGTTGTTTATAGAATGAAGACGAGTTCTTTTAGATTTGATAAATACATTTCTGTACTTCAGTACTGGTAGATTCTACCGAAAACTATAAAGCGCTATTTATTTCATTTTTTGTTATCTTTGTTCTGTTGTTTTCATCTGTGCTTTAATTGTTTAATTTTCAATATTTATTTGGATATTTTATGCAGATTCTACAAAATCATTCAAATTAATGTAAGATTAGGAATTATTTTTAAACAGCTACTTATGCAGTTTTTTCCAACACCCTGCAGCCCTAATCTGTATATATGAGTTTTAAGCAAGCCAATATGTATATTTCAGGGCAATAATATACTTAGACCTTGCAGAATCTTTAAAATATTAATATCAATAACAAATGCGGATAGTAAATTGCTAATTGTTTTAGTACAGCTTTGAATAAGTTACATTTTATAACAAAACCTATAGTTCACATTATACATCATATCAAACAGGATATGATGTCATCATAGCTGGGTTTACACAAATAAAACCATTTTATGCTTATTTCTGAATACTGTGACATTGTCATGCTGGTGAGTCTTAAAAAGTCGAAGACAAAAGGTTAGGATCCATGTGCATTTAATGGTGATTGACGTGCAGATAGGTATAGGTGGTTAGGTATAGGGGATATTTAAGGGAACATCCAAATTTATAGTCGTATAAGCACTAGGTCATACACAAGTGGCTATGCGAAAGTAACAAATCATCATTCATTCATTTTCTTTTTCGGCTTTAGTCCCTTTATTAATCAGAGGTTGTCACAGTGGAATGAACCGCCAACTTATCCAGCATATGCTTTACGCAGTGAATGCCCTTCCAGCTGCAATCCATCACTGGGAAACATCCATACACACTCATTCACACACAAACACTACGGACAGTTTAGCTTACCCAAATCACCTGTACCGCATGTCTTTGCACTTGTGGGGAAAACCGGAGCACCCAAGCAAACCCAGGGAGAACATGCAAACTCCACACAGAAATGCCAACTGACCCAGCCGAGGCTTGAACCAGCGACCTTCTTGCTGTGAGGTGAGAGTGCTAACCACTGCACCACTTTGTCACCCCAGCATGAACATCAGCGTAAAACAAATTAGGGACTTAGTGACAAACTAACAAGTGTAAGTTGTATATATGGTCCAAGTTCTCTCTGATGATAGAAAATAGCTGCGTGCGTGTAATCCGTGGAAGTGACAACCGGTGTGTGTATTGCAGCATGTAGGAATTTGTAGTTTCAATCTCTGAATTGTAGTTCACCAGCGATCTTCCAGGCATAGATTGTTAGCGAATGTGACGACATTAGTTGAATAATCCATGACTGTTTTATGATTTGTTTTTATGTCAGGTCCTATCATTGTCCTGTTCTGTACACTCTTCTCCAGATAAAACAGTCCTTTAGGTTCTATAGCATCTTCCTCCAGGCCCTCTCCAGCAATGACTTTATGAATTTGAGATCCATCTTTTGCACACTGCTGACAACTGAGGCACTCACATGCCTATTACAAAGGGTGAAAACACAGAAATATACTTCCTTTAGCAGGAGTGCGTGTCTGCTGTGTGTGACTTATGTGACTTCATTCCTAACAGGCTGATAATGATAACTTTAAAAAGTAAGCATTTTAAAAACACACCCATAACTCATTAAGAGAATAAACACAACCTTTTTAGACTACACACCAGCTTGCATGCAGTTTTTTCTATCCTTTAAATAGCAAAAGTGGATTCGTGCCTTAGTGCTTTTGCACCATCCAATTTAGACATCTTGCTTCGATTGTTAAAACAGAGACCATAATTTTACAATAATGAAATGAAGATAACACGTCTCTATTTTGAAACTTTATGATGATTTTAAAGGTGTACATAGCGCAATACAACATTTTATTTTACATATACAGTATGTGCATATAATATAGGAAAACAGCCAATTTTATATACGTCACATATATTAAAACCCTATATCAAAACCTACAGTATATTAAAATGTGTATGTGGGTTCTCACTTATTTGCCATTTATTTGCTGTTAAATTCCACAAAATGCCAATTACATGTGATACCAATTTCAAGTGTCCGAACATACTGTACATAAGTTTTTTGCATTTTTTAAAGTTATTATTTATTGCCTTAATAATAGAAAATATGAGCTAGGCAGTTGCAAAAGTGAGATATGAGCTATAGGAGACATCTTGTATGTACATATTGGGCTTATATGTGGATATAATAGAGTAATACTGGAGACCTGTATGGCCTTAATATGCACATACAGTATATGCACCTCAATTTTGCTTATTATGTGGCATATATACGCATATATGCAGTGTATATATTATCATATATGTGCATATATCCTCATATAGGTTCTTTCCATGTGGGTAGCTCCTGAATAGAATAAAAGTAAAACATTTATTTTTTTAAAACATCAACCCATTAAAGAGAAACAGTGTATAACAGTTTAATAAAAAATCTAAATATTGAGAAAAATCACTTTTTTTTGTCAAATGTAGGTAACCATGTGCCGTGGGTAAAAAGTGTGTTTCAATTAGGATACCACCGCAAGTATATTTTAAACCTGCGGGAAGCACTGCACACATCGTTTCAGTTTCAGGTTTCTTCTCAATTTTGTGTGGAGCAGCATTATTTAGTCAACTCTGATTTTGTGTTTCTTTCTGGTCTTTCCTGCTGTCAACGGAGCAGTCTGATGAAATGACAAAGAAAGCTGATCCTGATTGGTCCTCGTGCATGCATTCAAAATGCTGATTGGCTCACAGAAAGAACCTTATAGAGCCAAGCTAGAGTTCGATTTTGTAGATAAAAACTTTTCTGTTTTTGAATATGAAGTCTTAAAATGTAAACAACCTATACAAAAACATCACATAATGTAAATAAGTTGTCATTTAATAAGAATATGTCAATAACTCAGTTTTGACAAAAATGTCAGATAGAACCTTATAATTTTAAATAGGAATGTCAAAGTGTTTCTTCTGTGCACTGCGATGCAAAGGCGGACAATTCAGTATCACTTCAGTAATGGTTCATAACCGGTTATTACGTACTGACGTCATTTATCACATATGCGCTATGTGGCGGTAGAATACATTGGTGAGGGAGGCGAGCGTGAGAAATTAAAACACAGAAACTCTGCACAATTCACTGCGTGTGTGTTTGCTGGACAGTCTTTCACTGACACTGAAGTTACAGCAGAAGCCCCTATTTCACTGCGATTGAGAAAATTTAAGTCACTGTGGCCCTTTGACCTGCTTGTGTGACTTTTCCTCTCCTCTTGGCTGTTACAGCGTTACTTCTGGATCCAGAAACAAGCTTGTCTGCAGAGAGAGTTCTCTCCACAGCGTCTATCATGGATCAGCCGTTTATCAGTGTCACTTATCGGTGAACAGCACCAAAGCATTAGAGCCAATCACAGCCCTTTTTGTTGAGCGTGTGACAAATCATACGGGTGTAAAAACTCACTTGACAGGGCTCATAAAGCGAGCGGGATATTTACATTTGTTTATTTCCTATAAATGCTGTTCTTGTGTTTTTAAAGGTACAGTTCTGACTGTTTGTATTAAAGGACAACATTGTATTACAAATAATATATAAATATATTTATAATTTTTTCTTGTGCTGTGAAGTAAAATATCGTCAATGCACCGTGATGCATCAAGATATCAAATTGAACCGAATCAATGGCATGCTAATCGTAACCGAACCATGAGTCCAGTGTAGGTTCACACCTCTAATTTTAAGGTGATGATTTATTTAGTTTATATATCAATTTCAGTATTAATATTGAATAATTTATGTACAGTTTGTACAATTTATGCTCTAAGTTCTCAAAACATTTCACATAAATACACAGATTTTCAAAATTCTGTGCAGAAATAGCAGAAAAAAAGTTTTTGCCCATTGTTTCTGGCCCTGCTTATGGCCTATGTTCTCAAGCGTGTTCCATTATCCCTGATATCATCGTCTAATGAAGTTTTTTCTAGAAGGTCAGCTCAAAAGCAAAAGTAGAAACCCAGCCCTCAGTATGTTTGCTTTTAATCTTCAGACAACATGCAGTGAAATATGTCTCCGAATGACACAGTAGAATAAACACTGACGGGAGCTTTTCCAAGTTAGTTTATGGTCACCGTGGTTAGTCTTGAGCCGTTGACAAGGAAACACAGAGTTTGTCACAACCTTCAAAGAAAAAATAGAATGGCACCAAAAAGCCATGATTCAGATTCCTCCTCCTCCTCTTTTCTGCGACACTAGCGCAGAGCAAATTATGCTCATATTCAAAGTGACCTTTTGATGGAGATTAACATGGCATACCTCCTCAGCTAATTCAGTTAGTCATTCTGACACACCATTGATCATCAGGGAGAACTGAGCTATTGAGACGTTGTCACGGCTGTGGCGTGCATAGCAAACATCATAGAGCAGGTTCTCTCCAGTGGGAAAGGAAAGAGGGGAAAGGGAGGGCGCCAATGGTTAACGTTGAAAAGAAGCAGAGAAAGCACTCAAAATGGCTTCCCTTTGACAACTTCATCTGCTCTGTCAAAGACTTTTAGGTTATGTATCCATACTCTCCTCTCACAACTGGTTGCATAAATATATCTAGGACTTGCAGGCTTGTGTATTTACGTCTGTTTCTCTTCATTATCTGATTTGTACAATGCTCTGAAATAGTAATGTGTTGAGGGTGCAAACGTTGTTAATGCATCACAAGTCTAGCCATTGTCAGCGATGAAATTTCTTACCTCCTCTCATTGCATGTGTCAGCGGTACACTCTTTGCAGAAGCAGTGGTGAATGTATGGCAGGAGAAGCAAAATAGAGGCTTTATCTTCACTCCCACTCTCTCTCTCAACCACACTTCCCCCCTTTCTTTTTTTTTCTTGCGCTGTCAGCTCTATTAAATCTGTGTGAAAGTGCGTGGAGAAGGAAATGCACGTTTATCTTTACAAATTACGCTCTTTGCATTAAGCATTTCATCTTCTGATGAATTATCTCCAAAGCGAACTGCTGCCTGTGCTAATTTTTTTGCTCCGCAATTTGCATGAGGGTAATGCTAGCTCAATTAAGTTCTTTTCAGCTTTTCACAGCCAGTCATGATTACGCCACATGAACAAAATAAAATTTGGAAAACGTGCAAATGGAAGGAATGATGGGAATTAGACATGTGTCTGGGCAACATTTGAGAAAAATAGACAAATATGGCATGTAAACTACAAAAGAGCCGTTTTACTGTGGAGCAAAGCATTCACTTATACAAAATATCATGGCTTATTTTTTTAAAACTTATTTGAGTCAGTAAGGAGTGATTTTAACAGTATTTATGTTTAATTTAAACCATTTCATTTTAGTATTACTATATTTTACAACCTTCCAAAGGTGCCTCAATCTGACTTTAATTAAAAAGAACACAAAATGAGCATTGAAATAAGCTAAGAACAGTGTTCTTTTACCCTCAAAGCTATTATTTTGGTAAAACATTTCAAGAGTTTAACATGAACTAGCAATATTTGTTAATAATTAACCATACTTCTACAAGATTTATTAATCTTACCTTGTTAAATTTTTATAACCTAGCAAGCAAAAACAAGTGTGCATTTATTCAACTAATATAGAGATGGCAGAAATTGTTCTATGCATTAAAAAGTTTTATCTACTCACATAGACAAAGTCATAAAATATAAAAAGGTTTTGTCATCTCTTGGAAATAACATTGAAGATACTAAAAGTATATACACTCACTGGCCACTTTATTAGGTACACCTTATTAGTACCGGGCTTGCCCCCTTTTTGCCGTCAGAACTACCTTCATTCTCCTTGGCATAGAATTAACAAGGTATTGGGAATATTCCTCAAAGAGTTTGGTCCATATTGACAGGACAGCATCACGCAGTTGCTGCAGATTTGTCTATTGCACATCCATGATGTGAATCTCCCGTTCTACCACACCCAAAAGGTGCTCTACTGGATTGAGTTCTGGTGACTGTGGAGGCCATTTGAGTACAGTCAACTAATTGTCATGTTCAAGAAACTATGATTTGTGCTTTATGACATGGCACGTTATCTTGCTGGAAGTAACCATCAGAAGTGTACACTGTGGTCATAAAGGGATAGGCATGGTCAACACCAATACTCAGGTAGGCTGTGGTGTTAACACACTGGTCAATTGGTACTAATGGGCCAAAAGTGTGCCACGAAAATATCTCACACCATTACACCACCACCACCAGCCAGAACCGTTGATACAAGTCAGGATGGGTCCATGCTTTCATGTTGACATCAAATTCTGACCCTACCATCCGAATGTTGCAGCAGAAATTGAGACTCATCAGACTAGGCACTGTTTTTACTGTCTTCTATGGTCCAGTTTTGGTGAGCCTGTGCGAATTGTAGTTTCAGTTTCCTGTTCTTAGCTGACAGGAGTGTCAGCCGGTGTGGTCTTCTGCTACTGTAGCCCATCCACCTCAAGGTTTGACATGTTGTGCATTCAGAGATGCTTTTCTGCATACCTCACTTGTAAGGAGTGGTTATTTGAGTGACTTTGCCTTCCTATAAGTTTAAAACAGTCTGGACATTCTCCTCTGACCTCTGGCATTCAAAATTCGAATCAGACCAGCCTGTCTTGCACCAACAACCATGCCACATTCAAATCACCTTTCTTCCCCATTCTGATGCTTGATATAAACCGCAGCAGATCATCTTGACCATGTCTAAATGCATTGAGTTGCTGCCATGTGATTGGTTGATTAGAAATTTGTTAGTAAGCTGTTGTACAGGTGTACCTAATAAAGTGTATATGTATAGTGTATATGTATAGTGCATATGTATAATTTTATATACAGTTGAAATCAGAATTATAACCCCCCCTGTATATTTTTCCGCAATTTCTGTTTAACAAAAAGAACATATTTCTAAACATTTTTTTCAATAGTTTTATAGTTTTAATAACTACTTTCTATTAACTGATTTCAGTTTTTTTCAGCACGATGACAAAACATAATATTTTTAGATCTAGTATTCAGCTTCAAGTGCAATTTAGCCTGTGCAGATCATTGGGGAACTACACATCTGCCAATTAAATGAACTACAACTCCCATTATGCACCTCACGCACACCAGTTTCTGATTCCCCCTGATTACACACACAGCTGGAAGCTCATGTTGGATGAATCACATGGACCAAAGCGTTTTTCTTGTTCTGCTTTTCGTGTTTTTGACCTTTGCTTTGCTTTGCTTGTTTTGTCGCCTGTCCTGACTATTCACCTGTACTCTGACTATGTTTTTGGATTATCTGCATGCTCCTGTCTGTCCCTGTTTTGACCTTTGCCTGCCTGACAATTCCTAATAAACTGCACTTGGATCCTCAACTCTGTTGTACTCCGACTCATTAAAATATGACTTTATAGTTACAGTAGCAACTTTATTGCTTGTAGCTTTGTGTAGTGTATTTTTGTGACTGAACTTGTCTTACATGTAAAACATTTTTTTTTTTGGTTGCAATGCATCTTGTGGAATCATGTGCTGTTTTTATTCATTTTGATTCCACACCACTGTTCATTTGCAAGCAGACTAAAACCCATTTTTACAGCATTCTATTATTTGGTGAAATATTCAGATAAGAGTGTTTGCACTTATTCAGACGAACCACACTACTGTAGCAGAGCAATTACACCAGAGTTCATTGTAGTCAAACCAACCCTGCCAAGTGTGAACACATCCTGAAACGGTAGCTTGATTGTAGCTTAACTGCTTCGGATTGAAACGCTAGAGTTTTCAATTGTCTGGATGGGATTGGAGCACAATGGCACAGCAGCCCCTCGCCCAAATTGTCAGACAGACAAAGAATAAGTCAGAAGGAAGAAAAACGATGTGTCCTGCTGTTGTTTTGTCAGGGCCTCTAGCACCCCATCAGATAATTGGTGTTGTGGGCTCAGTTTTTTCTGTCTCTCTCTGTTCTCGAGACTGTGCTGTGGAAGATGCAGGGGCCAGAAGGGCCAAGACAGAGGCCACACACAGCCTCCTCAGGGGCCATGCTGTGGTTTGAAGTTTGAGAGCAAGAAACGCCAGGTCGGATCAGAGGTAGGTGGGGTTACCGCTTTATCTCGGCATGACACTTTATCCAGGGGATGGAGAATGCTGACATTTCTGGAGAAACCTCCTTCTGATGGGGAAAACATTTAAAACACTTGTCAGAACTTCTCCCTTGAGATTGCTTGTCTCCATCCATTCTCATGCTTTTCTACAGTGCTTGTGGTTTGGTTGGTTTTGTATTCTATGCAAAATGAAGTCAAACAAATAAAGTTTACTTCCTAATATCCATTAAGCATACAGTGCATCTAGAAAGTATTCGTAGCACTTCACTTTTTTCACATTTTTTTATGTCACAGCCTTATTCCAAAATGGATTCAATTCATTTATTTCCTCAAAATTCTATATAATGACAATGTAAAAAAAGATTTTTTTTAATTGTTGCAAATTTATTAAAAATAAAAAACACCTGAAAAGTCACATGTACATAAGTATTCACAGCCTTTGCTCAATACTTTGTTGATGCACCTTTAGCAGCAATTACAACCTTAAGTCTTTTTGAATATGAGGCCACAAGCTTGGCACACCTGTCTTTGGGATTTTTTGCCTATTCCTCTTTACAGTACCTCTTAAGCTCTATCAGGTTGGATGGGAAGTAATGGTGTACAGCCATTTTCAGATCTCTCCAGAGATGTTTAATAGGATTTAGGTCTGGGCTCTGCCTGGGCCACTCAAGGAAATTCACAGAGTTGTTGTGAAGCCACTCCATTGATATTTTGGCGGTGTGCTTTGGGTCATTGTCCTGCTGAAAGATGATGCCCCAGTCTGAGGTAAAGAACACTCTGAAGCTCAACTCAATCAGGATGTCTCTGTTCATTGCTTGCATTCATCCTGATTAGTCTTTCAGTTCCTGCTGCTGAAAAACATCCTCACAGCATGATGCTGCCACCACCATGCTTCACTGTAGTGATGGTATTAGCATGGTGATGAGCGGTGCCTGGTTTTCTCCAAAACGTAACGCCTGGCATTCACTGCAAAGGGTTAAATTTTAGTTTAATCAGACCAGAGAATTTTGTTTCTTATGGTCTGAGAGTCCTACAGATTTGGCAAATTCAAGACAGGGAGTGGCTTCTGTTTGGCCACTCTACCATACAGGCCTGATTGGTGGATTTCTGCCCAGACAGATGTCTTTGTGTAAGGTTCTCCGCTCTCCACAGAAGAATGCTGGAGCTCAGACAGAGTGACCATCGGGTTATTGATCACCTCCCTGACTATGGCCTGTAACCTTCCCCAGCCTTGTGCCTCGAGACAATCCTGTCTCGGAGGTCTACAGAAAATTTATTTTGTCTTCATGCTTGGTTTGTGCTTTGGCATGCACTGTCAATCCTGGGACCCTATATAGACAGGTGTATGCCTTTTCAAATTATGTCCAATCACCCGCATTTACCACAGGTGAACTCCAAATAAGCTGCTTAAAACATCTCAAGAATGATCAGTGGAAACAGAATGTATCTAAGCTAAATTTAGAGCTTCTTACTTATGTACATGTGATTTTTCAGGTTTTTAGTTTTCAATAAATTTCAAAAAATATTTTTTCACATTGTCTTTATGGGGTATTGTGTGTAGAATGTTGAGGAAATAAATGAATTAAATCCATTTTGGAATAAGGCTGTGACAAAAAAATTGGAAAAAGTGAAGCGCTATGAATACTTTTTAGCTGCAAAATGGAACTAAGTGTGTCTGAAGGTCTAGTTTATCCTGATGGACATTGACAACTTTTCTTTGTATTAATTTGTGACATTGTGGATCTGAGCCAACTGTCTTGTCCTTCCCTCCTGCATTGCTTAATTTGCCTAATTGCCTAATTTGCCTGTAACTATATAATATTTGCGCTGCACTCTCGAAACGATTCTAATATTCACTAAACCATTATTATACCTGTGACCCTGTTTTCCATCTGCAATGCTAATTTGATCACTTTTTGTTCATCTAAGTGGAAAAAAGGTGTATTGTCCATTTAGGAAGCACATTTCATATGACTCGTTCATTAGCAAATTATTTCTACAGTTAAGGAGTTTGCCGCTTGACTGGAGCCATATGCCAAGAGTCACTGAAAACTGGGAAATATTAGTGACATTGGGAAAGTAGGTGTAATTTGACATGGAGATTTCTGTTGAAAATTGTTCTTGAATTTGCTCTGGTTTGTTTTTGTTTTTTTGCATCAGCTATATTCACTATAGAAAAGTTGCCAGTGTGATTGCATCAGTCTGTTAACTGTAGGTTAGTTGGGTGCTTTGTACACTAATAAGAATGCATATAGTGTACACCCACCTACTGGACTCTAGTAACAGGGTTGGACCCCATTTACCTTCATTTCCATAATTCTTTGTTGCGATTTATTGAAATTTTGGTGCATATTAACATGACGGCATCACATAGTTACACATATAAATCTCCCATTTTACCATATCAAACATTAAGTCTTGGATTAAGAACTGGTGAGCGCGGAGGCCATTTTAGTACAGTGAACTCATTGTCATGTTCAACAAACCAGTTTGAGATCCTTTGAGCGTTGTGACATCATGGATAATCACTAGAAGGCTACACTGTGGTCATAAAAGGATGGACAATACAACAATCAGCAACAATATTCAAGTAGGCTGTGGCACTCAGTTGGTAATAAGATGCCAAAATATGACAAGAAAATATCCCACACACTATTACATCACCAGCAGAATAAACCAGTGCTACAGGGCAGCACTGATCAATGCTTACATGTCAGTTATGCCAAATTATGTCTCTGCTATTATTATTTTGCAGCAGAAATCAAACCAGGCAACCTTTATTCCAGTCTTCTGTTGTCCAATTTGGGTTCAGTTCTGTTGCTGTAGCTCATCTGCTTCAAGGTGGAAACACCAAAAACACTTTAATACGTCATGCGTGTAATTCAATTGCAGAATTATAAGATAACCTGAAAATGCGTATTGTTATCACTGTTTTTTTACTTAGATTTTTTTGTGGTGTTTCTAGTCCAAACATCTAAAAATTCTTAAATCAAGAAGGATTTACTAGACAAGCAAATGTTGTCTTATTTTAAGAAATAATATGCCAAAAATTAAGCATTTGTTTTCTTAATCAAAACAATATGACAATAGGGTAAGCAAAATAATCTTATGTCAAAATGAAAAACAAGATAACTTTTGCTTACCCCATTGGCATTGGTATTATTTTGCTTATTTTAAGGAAAAACTCACTTAATTTTGGCATATTATTTCTTAAAACAAGACAATATTTTGACTTGTGTAGAAAATGTTTCTTGATTATTATAATTTTTTTTTATTTGGACTCGAAACGAGACAAAAAAAGGTACGAAAAATTGCAGTTATTGCAGTGCATAAAACAGCACTGCTTCTTCCCCACATGATCACGACTGGAAGAACTAGAAGAACTTGCATCATCTGTCATCAGTGATTTGTGGTTTTGGTGGGGGGTGGTTAGGGGGGTCACGACACATGATCATGACTGTAAGAACTGAAAGCAGTCTACTGCGGCATAATAAAAGCTCCGCTGTTGCATCACACTTGTCTCTCATCAGTGATTTTGCTTCGTCTGTCATCAGTAATTTGGGATTTTGGTGTGGGGTGGTTAGGAGGGGGGGTCATGGGGGGTCATTACGTTGGGAAGAACTGGAAGCGGTCTACTGTGGCATAATAAAAGCTCCACTGCCTCATTACACTCGTCTCTCATCAGTGATTTGCTTCGTCTGTCATCAGTGATTTTGGTATGGGGAGGGGGGGGGGGGGGGGGGTTGTTTCCCACTCATGCTGTATTAGCTGAATCAAGTGGGTCGCACACCATTTTTAATTAGTTTTCTATACTTTGCAAACTAGCGTAAACAGATGCCTGAATGGTGGCGTCAGGGAGAAGCAAGGCGCTTCACATCCAGTGTATGATGTGCACAAATATGGATATTGGTTCTTAAAGGGCAAACTCACAATAAAGTGGAATCGCATATAGTGTAAATTTGTATTCTTGTTGCCCGGTTTCAAATCTTTCTAGTGGGCTGCAAACTGTGGGTTGGGGAACCCTGCTTTAGCTCATGCATGAACATGATTTCTGTCCTGTAGGATGTAATGAAGACAACAGCTCCCATGATGATGGCATTATTAAACTACACCTTTGTTGTGAATATGCCTCCTCTAGCGGCAAAAATTGCATACTGTGCTTTTAAAGTTAAGGGAAACGTCTGGCTGTTTTGGTAGGTGCAGAAAATGAGATCTTAAGAAGGTCATGTTTTATTGTGTCTCTTAAATTGAATCTCATGATGCAGTTGCTTGGTCTTATCTAAAAACGTTGTACTCTTTTACACTAACATGATTTGTAGGTTATGTTTGTCTGTGGGCTTGATGTGTTGCACCATATGGGTCCGTCTCTCAACGGGAAGCCCACCACCTGATCCTCTCTTCTACTGGAGCAGAGGTGGTGGAGGGGGTGGGCTAATGGGTATTTATAGGAAGAACTGCCTCACTTTTTTTGCATTTCATTTGAATGCAAAGTTCTCATAGTGATCTTTAAATACTTATAATTTCCCCCTCGAGAATATCTAATTAAATATTATTCAAATAAATGTCATACTAACATAAAGATAGCGACTCGTTCCATTCACTGGAATAGTTTGCTGCATAATTCTCAGTTTTGTATAAATGCTATCATTAGGTTATAATTACACTCTCCCTGGTCTAATGTAGATTTGCACCTTTGCTCTCGTGCTCATAACCTCCTGGGATGGAGATGCTCTGGGGAAGTGATCTAACTAAATATGATTTATAGAGTCCAGGTCCGGGAGGAGAGGTACAGGATAAAATGTAGAGGTCATTGAGGTGTTCACTGAGCTAATCTGTCCTCTCTTGCCCATAGTTCCCTTGAAATTCAACTTTCACATACTGTACAGCCAAACCAAAAAGTATTCAGACACCTTCAACACTTCTCACAACATCTCACATTATTACAATTTATTTGCTATAGTTTAGAAAATGGTAATAAATTGGCAAGAAGAGTTAAACTGAGTCAGTACAAATTTATCTTGACAACTTTGATAGAAAGGTAAATTATTAGTTGGACTAAAATGAACCTAAATATATATATTTAGACATCTCTAAATATGATAATATTTCCCCAACTATTAATATTTTGTTGGGCAGCATGTAGTCTCAGCATGTTAGTATCTGTATTGTTACACTATAAAAATTGCAGGGTTCCACTCAATTAATTTACGTTGTCCTAACACAAATTGATTAAGTTAACTTAACACTTTTAACAAATGTGGATTGAACATAAAAAAAAAATAAGTTGTCCCAATGAAATCTCAAGAATTGAAAAAAAATTTTTTTGAGTAGATTTTAAGATATCTGTAAGCTAGTGCACACCAAAACAGTAACAACATTCACATTTAGGAGATATTAAACTGATATACAGTAAACATGTTTGTCATTTCCAGTTCTCATACAGTGACCAATCAAAGGCTCTGTACTATCTGACATTCATTCATTCATTCATTCATTAATTCATTCATTCATTTATTCATTTGTGTTCATTTATATAGCGCATTTACAATGTAGATTGTGTCAAAACAGCTTAACATAGAAATTCTAGTAAATTGAAACTGCCAGTCCAGTTTTTAGAGTTGAAGTTCGGTTTAGTTTAGTTCAGTGTGGTTTAATTATTACTGCTGAAAGTTCAAACACTAAAGAGCAAATCTATCAATGCGCAGCTCCACAAGTCCCAATCAAGAAAGCCAGTGGCAACAATGGCGAGGAACAAACTTCACCAATTGACAATATGAAGGAAAAAAAAAACTTGAGAGAAACCAGGCTCAGTTGGGCACGACCATTTCTCCTCTGGCCAAACTTATTGTGCAGAGCTGGCAGTGTAGGCGCCAGAGGCTGGAGAATGCTAGAAATGCATTGCCACATTCAAGACGCATCACATATGATCCGCCTGAGCTCAACCACTCTCACTGTAGAGCGTTGATAAAAAAACCCACTATTAACTGTTTTTTTTTTTAAGGGGAGGAGCTACATTATGTCCCACCTTAGCTCTCTTTATGTTTTGGCTAAGATTACGTCAACATCGAATAAAAATGGGGACCTTTAAATATTTTCACAGACTTTCTGCAGTAGCTTCTTCACCTCCTATTGCGGCACGATAGCCTCACAGCAAGAAGATTGCTGGTTCGAGCCCCGGCAGGGTCAGTTGGCATTTCTGTGTGTTGTTTCCCCCCATGTTGGCGTGGGTTTCCTCCGGGTGCTCCGGTTTCCCCCACAGTCCAATGACATGTGGTATAAGTAAATTGCCCATAGTGGAATGCGAGCTAAATTGGTTGTAGTGGTTGTGTGTGAATGCGAGAGTGTATGGGTGTTTTCCAGTGTTGGGTTGCGACTAGAATGGCATCTGCTGTGTAAAACATATGCTGGATAAGTTGGCAGTTCATTTAGCTGTGACGACCCCTGATTAATAAAGGGAATAAGACAAAAAGAACATGAATTAATGAATTAATGAATACGGAATGTCAAAGTTTACATGTTAAGACTTTACATGAAGTGGTGTTCATAAAATTGGCATGGCACCTTTATATTCATGGCATGACATGTCATGAATAAGGAGATGTGTGCATGCTTATGATATCTCCATCAATAAGTGTAATGCAAAGATGACATTGTTTAAGGTGTATTCATGACAGCCCAACATAAACAAATACATAAAAACCTATCAGTGTCTTTGTCATGACAATAATTGTCACAACATAACTTGTCATAAATCTGTCATAAACATGATCAATATGAGGCTATCATCACTGTCATTAATATTTTTATGACCACTTTTTTCAGTGGAGCAAAATTAATTTATCATTAAAATGTCTCAGTAAAAGTGTAAATACTATGTCAAATATTTTTAATAACAGCATCATTAATGTTGTTTTAATGACAAATCAATTTGCACCACTGTAGTTGAGGTCAGGTTTCCTCTGGGTGCTCCGGTTTCGCCCACAGTCCAAAGACATGCGCTATAGGTTAATTGGCTAAGCTAAATTGTCCATAGTATGTGTGTGTGCAGTATGTCCTGTCCCGAAAGGTTGAGGGTTGAGTGTAGGGCTAACGACCCACCTCATAAAAATGAGATGTTACGAAACACCAACATGGCGCTGCTACATATCAACTTCAATATAAACGGCCCTGGGAGTAAGTAGTTGAGGTCAAGAAAAATATTCATGACACAATTCATGACACAATTATAGTGGCCTTAAGACAATCATGTTTCTAATAGATTTATTACAAGTTATGTTGTACTGGTAATGTCAATTTGTCATCACAAAAATTGTTCATGATATATTTGCTTATGTTAAGATGTCATAACAAAGACATCTTGAACAATCTAATCTTTGCATTTAAAATGACATAACAAAGCAGTGACAGTCGTCATAAGCATGTATAAAATCTCATTCTTATTACACACTTCATGATTGTATGTCTGATGAAAACCCCTTTAAGTAAAGTTGTACCTATTAGTTTATGTAAGTGACGTAAATAGTGTCCTGTACTGGGGTGCGTTTCCCAAACAACGTTACTCGCGGCTGAACTATCATAGTGCGATGCATCGTTTGGCAAAAGAACGATGTAGTGACGAGTGTTTCCCAAAACCTGTAGTTTCTCTGTCGCAGATCCATCGATTGAACCATGTTAGTTATAACGTAAAACGCCCATAATGATGCTCTAAACGGGGTAGAGTAACTTCTTTAGAGAACAACCTCATCATTTCTTTGTTCAAATTATATTGTTTTACACAAACACACATTTAAAATAAAATCCAATATTAGTTTTGGTAAAAACATGCACTTGTTTTCCATAGGCTATTAATTAAAATATATATAAATGACAAATATAGGGCCTGTGTTTGCTTTACTAATATTATTGAGAAGTTGAACATTACATATTCTATTCTAAAACACAAAATCATTTACAAAAGCTAACACTATTCTAATATCATATAAATAAATAAATGAGGCTATTTATTATAAATATATTTACTTTAATAATAATATTAATGATGATGATGATGATGATGATGATGATGATGATGATGATGATGATGATGAT
>CAIGQZ010001474.1:9045819-9063319 GCA_903798205.1 Danio tinwini | reverse complement strand
CTGTATATGTGTGAGGACAGCTTGCAATAGTGGAGTTTTAGTATGATTAAGTGGCTGTCATCGATTTTAATGTTTTGAAATCGCTTATTTTTTTGTATTTTCAGATTTATGTTTTTTTACCTTTAAGTGATTTGTTTTGTCATGTTTATGTAGGATTGATTTAAAGGGTTATGTCAAAATGATAATGCTGTCTATGGCTGGGTGATGTGGGCAAAAAAATGAGGATAAACTTGTTGATATCAATAATTAACATGATCACGCAGATTTTTGTCTGCACGAACATATTAGAAACCCTAACAATCCACATAATGGTGTAATTAGAGACATGATTGCTTGATAATATAAACAGGTTAAATTTCTGATTTTATTCAAACATAAACATTGACCAGCATTCGATTAGTCATGAAAGCTTAAGCATACTTATTTGGCTTGTGAGAACCATACATTGATTCATTTATTTTCCTTCTGCTTAGTCCCCTTATTCATTGGGGTCGCCACTGTGGAATGAACCGCCAACTTATCCAGCATATGTTTTACACAGCAGATGTCCTTCCATCTGCAACCCAGTACTGGTAGATAGAAAGGCAACAGTAACTTAAATAGCCACTCGTTACAACTGAGGTATGCAGAAGAGCATCTCTGAATGAACAACACTTCAAACCTTGAGGCGGATGGGCTACAGCAGCAAAAGACCACACCGGGTGCCACTCCTTTCAGCTAAGAACAAGAAACTGAGGCTACAATTCGCACAGACTCACCTAAACTGGACAATACAAGACAGGAAAAACGTTGTTCTGATGAGTCTCGATTTTTGCTGTGACATTTGGATGGTAGGGTCAGAATTTGGCGCCAACAACATGAAAGCATGAATCCATCATGCCTTGTATCAACGGTTCAGGCTGGTGGTGGTGTAATGGTGTGGGGGATATTTTCTTGGCACAATTTGGGCCTATTAGTACAAATTGAGCATTGTGTCCACACCACAGCCTACCTGAGGATTGTTGCTGACCATGTCCATCCCTTTATGACCATAGTGTACCCATCTTCTGATGGCTACTTTAAGCAAGATAAAGCATCACGTCATAAAGCATGAATAATCTCAGACTAGTTTCTTGAACATGACAATGAGCTCACTGTACTCAAATATCCTCCACAGTCACAAGATCTCAATCCAATAGAGCATATTTGGGATGTGGTGAAACAGGAAATTCACATTATGGATGTGCAGCCGACAAATCTGCAGCAACTATATGATTCTGTCATGTCAATATGGACCAAAATCTCTGAGGAATATTTCCAGTATCTCGTTGAATCTATGTCATAGAGGATTAAAGCAGTTCTGAAGGTGAAAGTGGGTCCAACGCGGTACTAGTAAGGTGTACCTAATAAAGTGGCCGGTGAGTGTATATAACATAACATGCTGCTTAATTCATAAGAATCTCTGTGGATAGACATTTATCCCAGATTTCATTCAAATGATTATGATTTGAGTACGGAAGAGGTTGTAAGGGTTTGCAACAACAAGAAGCGTGAGTAAATGATGACAGAATTTAAATTTTATGGTGATCTATTGCTATTCCACTACCTTGTACTGTGACCAAATCTTTTAGAGTGAAGATTCATACTCTTAAGATTGTTCTTGTTACATTATTTTGTTATTTAATAAGAGGCTTGACAGAAAAGAGATAATGTGTTGCAAACATTTAAGTCAAGAAGAAACTCAAGAAGAAATAAATGAGGTCTAAATTGAAAAACAAACATTTTGTTAATTGGTTCTACATCTTCTTTTAATTCATTATCTGTCTCTGCAAATTTTGTTTTGCACATTTGTAAGGAAATATGAATTTAAATGAAGTTAATACAAAGCTAAAAATGAACCCCCTTTATCTTATTTTTTCCAGACAGCAAACAAAAGTGGTCTGAAAGTCAGTAATACAATAAATAAAAAAAAAACATAGCTAAGTTCAGGGCAGCACGGTGGCACAGTGGGTAGCACAATTGACTCACACCAAGAAGGTCGCTAGTTTGAGCCCCGACTGGGTCAGTTGGTGTTTTTGTGTGGAGTTTGCATGTTTTCCCTGTGTTTGTGTGGGTTTCCTCCAGGTGCTCCGGGCCAAAACTTGCACTACAGGTGAATTGGGTAAGCTAAACTGTATCTGTGTGAATGGGTGTGTAAGGATGTTTCCCAGTGATGGGTTGCAGCTGGAAGGGCATCCGCTGCGTAAAACATATGCTGGATAAGTTGGTGGTTCATTCCACTGTGGCAACCCCAGATTAATAAAGAGATTAAGCCAAAAAGAAAATGAATTAATGAATGACTGAGTTCAAATAAAAAAAATGTTTGTACTGAAATAATCTACTACTGTAGACAGAAATTGAATCAAGTAATCAAATCTCTTCACAATTTTTTTTTACAATATTAATTAATGTTTCAATGGATATTCAGTAAAAAGCAGTGAATGATTTACTTGTTTTTTTGTGATTTAGTTTTTTTCTCATCTTTTTATTTGTTTTTATTTATCTAATTTTTAATTTGTTGTTTGATTGAACATTAAATGGCAAAGCATCACTTTAAACGAACACTCCACTTTTTTGCAAAAAGGCTCATTTTGCAAGTCCCCTAGAATTAAACAGTTTAGTTTTATCATTTTTGAGTCCATTCAGCCAATCTCTAAGTTTGATCTGAGAACTTTTAGCTTCACCGCGAGTGAGATGGAGAAAACAAGCTTTAAGGTAAAATCCGATGCTCAGGACAAAATCTTTAAACTAATGACTTCTATTAAAAATGTTGACGGAGGTTTTTGATATAAGAATTGCAGCGGAGCATTAATTAAATTCATGTTTTTCGTGGAGCGAATGATTTGAGGTAGCCTGCTATTTTTATTTGAATGAGGAAAAAAAAGCGTGATTGGAATAAACAGCCTACACTGTAAAAAATGCAGGGTTCCACACAATTGATTCATGTTGTCTCAACACAAATCGATTAAGTTAACTTAACACTTTTAACAAATGTATGTGAAATCTCAATAATTGTGTTGTTTTAGCTCATTTTAAATAAGTAAAATGAGCTAAATTTCAACCAGCAAAAAAAAATAAATAAAAAAGTTTTTTGAGTGTATGCCAAAAAGATTCAGTCAGTGTTTTTGTTTATTAATCTACATTTGTAATTTAGGTAAAAAATATCTATAGGACTATTTATTTTATTATTTTTATTTAGTTTATTCTTTTTTTCTATTCTGAAGCACTGCAGGTGCATGAAGATGTTCTGTTGTTAATATGTTCTCTATGCTGCTGTTCGGATGTTAAAATAAATCAGGATATTAAAATGCAATATTTAGTGTCAGACACAAAATAGACACATCAATTCATTTAAGAAAAAAATTATAATAATTTAATATTAATCTGACCAGTTAACGGTTAGTATTTAGTTTACGAGCAGCTGTTGTTGGTTGGCAAAATTAACCGAAATGAGCATCCCTAATCTAATGCTAAAAGGCATTTTATTCCTTTTTATATTAAATATGCCATAAAGATGCCTAGCAGGAAACAACTAAACTACAAACTCCATTTATTGCTCATTCTTTGTAATTATGTATAATTTTTTTGAGAGAAGGGTGCCTCTTAAATATATATTTTATTGATTTTTTAAATCTATCAATAATAGCTCTTATTCGCAACATTTTATTTGTTTATGTATATGCTGCAGTGCTCAAACAGTGCAGTGAAGTACTCCAGCATGCCTTATGGAACATGTTCATTACTGTTAAACACTTCTAGTGAATTAAAAAGGAAAAAATGGATTCAGTCAATTAATTTTTTTCACAATAACAGGCAGGTTCATTAAGAGAGGGAAAACTTGGAGTTTGGAGTAGCACTAGTAGATACGTCAAGCCTAGTGAGATTATGAAAAGCTGTTCGTGTCTGTGCCTGGAGAGGATTATTCTAGTAATACAGTTGTTATGGTAATTATGAGCACACACTATAATAAAGACCTCTGGGCTTCAGACCTGTGGCAAGGTGTGTTCCTCTAACTGATGCACTGACTTATTGCTGTGTGGATATATATATATATGTGGATGCGGGCATGTAAACATGATTGTGTCTCTCTTTTCATGTTGATTAATTCTGATCCTGTCCGATTGGTTGATCCGCAGTTGCATCTAAATTGCAGTTGAAACCTATGATAAATCAAAAGGCACGTCTGGGCATAAGAAGTCTTGGCTGGGAAATGCTTGACATGTTAAATGTGCTCATTTATCTCCATTCACTTTAAACTGCATTGAATATGTAGGAACATTTTATATTGCACTCAACTCCATTGCTTTAATTTGTTAGCCACTGTGGTCTGATCTGGAAAAGCGGTGAACCATACATAGTAGATTTACCCCCGTTCACTCTTTTTTTTGAACGCAGCTTATAAGATTGAATATATTTGTATATACTAAACAAGTATACTAAATTGTGATCTACGAAGTAGGGTTAGCGATTTAAAAGCATCCGGTCAAAATCCAGTCAAAATGTAAATCATTTATTAAATAACATATGCATGAAATATGAAGGCAAGCACTAATACACATCTCCCATATACATTGTAGATATCCTTAAACAGTATAAAATAAGAAAAATACTACATATTTCTGTTTAGGTTTAACGTTGGAAACCAAAAACGTGTCAAATTTAAATAGAGTATTGCATTGATTCCACTGTGCTTCTTTTCCATATTTTTTTCTTTGTGAATGTGTAAAAATGTGCTTGACTGTTCATGTTTCAGAGCTTTTGAAACAGCATTATAAAAATGCAGTGCTCAAGGTAAAAGTTCAGCTCTCATCACCTTTTGTTTTTGCAGTTTTACTGTTTGCGTCAGTGTTTTACAATACAAAAACACATTCTGTGTAATATACCTAAATATTATGCCCTCAAATTGTAACATTTGCCATTTTTTCTATTTAAAATGATAATTCCTCTATATGGCTTATAAAAAAAAAGAATAAATAAAATCACATCCGAATTCTCTGATTAAATCAGAAAAATGTTAAAACCCAATGTGAACCCATCTTGACTCTGAAGGAGGCATCTTGGGAAGCTTTCACCGTGTTAATGTAAAAATGGAAAAATTTCTTCATCTCTTCCACTCCTTTTACTTACTGCTTCTCTCACAGTTGCTTTCTCAGTTAAAACATCTTAGCTGGGCATTCCTCACAGATGAGGGCCTTTGACACTGAATGGATGGGGAGGCATGGCCCCTTTATTAACCTCTCCTTTTAGCAGAGCCAGTCTCTTCACACCAAGCCACTTCTCCTTATCGAACACACAGCACACTGGAGATTAAGGGCATAAAGAAGGAACGGACAGGCAGAATGGATGTGAGCAACACAGTGCTGAATTAAGAAAGAGAGTCATTACTGCAGTTGAGGGTCTTTTTTGGTGGCAAAATGCACCAATTTCCGTATGCAATATTTACATTTATATTGGAGAGGTTGTCAGGTGTATTTTGGTATTTGAATATCGTTACCTTAGAATTATAAGGTTCTATATGACATTTTTGTCAAAATTGAGTGATTAAATGAAAACTTATTAAATGAAAACTTATTTACATTATGTGTTTTTTTTTAATAAGTTGTTTACATTTAAAGACTTTTTTTTTTAAACAAAAAACGTTTTATCTACAAAGTCACACTCTAGCTTGCCTCTATAAGGTTCTTTCTGTAAGCCAATCAGCATGCCGAATGCACGGACGAGGGCCAATCAGGATCAGTTTGTCATTTCACCGCATTGCAGCGGGAAAGACCAGAAAGAAACACAAAATCAGTCGACTAAATAATGCTGCACCACACAAAATTGAGAAGAAACCTGAAACTGAAAAGGTTTGTAAACGTTATGATTGAGAAGCATTTTTGACATTAAGATAAAATGTTACATTTTACAGAAACTGTTAATAAAAATGTTTATTTCTTAAATGTAAACTATTTTTATTTGTGTATATATGCTGTAAAACCCAACAGTCAACTTCATCAAATGAAATGAGTGTCATTAACTCAAAATTTACTGAAAGTTAATTCTACTCATTTGAAAAGAGGTTTGAACTCAGTGTTAAAGGTAATGAGTTAATTAAATACCTCATTACTTCAACTTAATTGAAGTAAGTTTACAGTACTCATATAGATTAGTTTTTTTAATGGTTTGTAGCAATCAGTTTTCTCAAACATTTGAGTTGCCTTAACTTTTTGGGTTTTACAGTGTAGTCAGTGAAACATTTTTCAGTGTTTAATAAACTCATTTGCTCATTGTCTGTTTTCTTTTAAAGTCTTTAAATTTGATATTTAGCCTTGAAGGGCAAATACTAATTCATGGGCCATATAATTTAATTATTGTAATTCAATAATTCATAGTATTTAATTCATATTAATTACATAAATTAACAGCTGCACTAGACAAAATATTATTATTTATGCTTAATTTGTTGACCAAAAAATATATAAAAAAATTACTTTCTCAAACATATTGTTACAACAACAATTTTTTTACTAAATTAATAAGCAGACTGATTGTATTTATTGTAAAGTAATGCTTCAATTAATGATTTGTCAGATAGAACCTAATAATTCCAAGCGAAAAATTACTTTTTAGAATTAGAGGGTTCTATCTGCATTTGCCCTGTTAGTTTTACCCCAATTTGCAAATTTAAGATAATTTAGATAATTTACATTTAGAGTACATTTAACGTCTCTATCATGTTAATGTATGAAAGAGAACTGTTACGTGCATATTGTTTGCTATATGAAATGCATAAACTTTTAAGCTAAAGATCTCCTATTTATTTAGAATGCAGATAGGACCTTATAGTTCTAAGGCAACGATATATTCCCACTTTTTCTTCTTCTTCTTTTGGCAGGTTGTCTTTAAATCAACCGTCAAAGGTTTTTTTTTTTTTCAACACAATAGCAATTAAAAGTACTGTGAATAATACAGCAAAAATTTAATTTCTACAATAATTTAGTTAATTCAGAACCAAAAAAATGAATTCTATATTCTTGTAGAAATTAAAGCATGAACTTTTATGTTTTTACTGTATTTAGAGTAATTTGTTTTAAAGATTCTGTGAAAGTATTAAAATAAAGTAGAACATACTCTTCTTTCTGGTACTGGTGATTATTCCATGGGGCATTTTACATTTTTTGGTTTACAATGGTTTCAAAATTGTATTTACACTTTTTTTTTCATTGCTTTTGTTTGTGTGGTGACTTGTTTTATGGCATCCATTGATAAAAAATGTGTATTGCGTAGCAAAAATTTAGATCTTCGTGTTCAGTTAGGTATTTGTAACGATGGAATCGAAAAACAACAGAATTGGGGGTCCAAACACAGTTTATTTAAAGTTTAGTTAGGCAGGCAATGGTCAACAGGAACAAATGGTATCATGGGAGTACTCCGAAAGCATAGTGGTCACAGGCAGAGTTCGGTGCAGGCGGCAAACAGAATAAACGAAGAGGAAAACAAGGGTCAGGAAAAATGGCAATACTGGGCTAGAAAAAATGTTCAGGTAACCAAGACTTAGCAATGTGTGTGATAACGTGAGGTGTATATAAAGTCCAACTAATCAGTCTTCATGAGCTACAGCTGTGTGCAAGCAATCAGTGATATCAGGAACTGGTGTGTGTGTGAGGTGCCTGATGGGTAAAGTAAGGAAATTTGCCCTGCGCGCTCGCAGTTTTTAAAGAAACGTTTTGGTGTGTTAATCTAGTCAATACTATTATTCAAAAAAGTAATAATTTATCAAGTAATTGCTTCTTGCTGTTTTTATTTTTACATTCTTTGGGTGATTCAAAAACACAAACGTTTTGACACAATGCCTTTTTCAGTGCCTGATGGGAAACGTAGTGCAGTTCAGTGGCAGAATTGTAGTTCTGGTCACAGTGAATGTTTTCCAGCAATCTGCAAGGGTTGGATCTCTAGTGTTTATTATGTTTGTTGTTTATATGCTATCATATACATTATAACAGAAATCTTCAGTGTTAATTACTTAAATATTTACATTTGCACACATTGGGATTGGTATTTCTAATGCTCATCAATATATAATAATTTCATGTAATTAAATTTACTTAAATATAAAATCTGAATTTATGCAGGCTTTACTTCAGCTGTCAGATCCTTTAGACATAACTATTTTTTGCAAGTTGTGATACTGTTTTTTCAGGTTTCCTTGAGTAACAGAAAAACAGGATACATTTTTAATATTCTATTAGTGTCAGTCTTTTAAGTTTGATCTATGTAATGCATTTTTTCAATTATATATAGCTGTTTCAGGGCTAACTTAGAGACAGTTCAACCAAAAATTATTATTTGATTTTTTATCTTTAAAATTACATTAAAGAAGCATTTTATTTGAAGCTGTGGTCCTTGGTGAATAATTCAATGCAAGTCAAAGACTAAACAAACACACATTCAGACTAAAACTAAATTAATTGACAATGCATTGAGCTTTGAAGATGCGAGAAACAAAATACCATTATCTTAAATCAACCAACAGTCCCTGCAAAAAGTTTTGAGTGTTGACTATATTCTGGAGAACACACTTATACTCATAATGAAGTATTTAAGAGCACACACACATACACAAAAACATGATTTTATTCTGTATGTTTGGCTTGAGGTTGAGTAAATGAACAGCAAATTAGATTTTTTTTTAGTAGACCACTGTATCCTTTTAATAAAATCCTGCCTAAAAATAAATGAGGAAACCCATCATACAAAAACACCTACTAATGCTTAAGTAGAAAAAGCAGCCTCACTTGGCTGTAATATAAGCTTTTGTATTACAGAAATTTGAAAAAAAAAATACTTTAGTTAAACAGAACAGATATAAACACCAGAGCAAACAAGTTTCTATATTCCTCCAAACACCGAGGGATCTTCAGGCTTCTGTTTGGCATCTTTGTTTCATATTACCCACACGCTGTGTTTGTAATCTCTGAACTAAACTAACAAGCCCAATAAAACAGTAGTTACTCTGCATCTGCACATAATTAAACTAATGATTGCTTAAAATGCAGCTCGAATCCAATGAAGATGATAGATGTGGGGGAATCAGATATGTAATTAACTCTCACATCATGCTACAGTTGAAAAATATCCATTTTATTGTTGTTGTTTTTAGCACAGAGCTGATGTTTGCTGACTGCTTTGCTTTCGGGAAGCCAGAACGCCAAAAAAAAAAAAAAAAAACTAACCGGTATAGATTTAAACAAGGCTGCGTCTCATTTGTATTCCTGACGCAGGCTCTCGCACACTCACCCGTGCACATACGCCTCACACTCACTGCCTTATTTGACTCCCTGTTTCTGCCGGTTGATTAGCCTCTCGGCAGAGAAATACGCAAAAATAATCTCTGATCGTGGCTCTCTTGCATACACAAACATCGCATGCTACTTTGCCGTTGCCATTAACGATGGAAAAAAGAAGAAGAAATAACTGTCATTATGCAGAGCAGATTCCAAGGGATTTAGTCCTTTTAAGAGTTTCTGATACCCCCATTTGCATTTTGCATGCTAAAACGAGTAAATTATGATCATTTGTTTCCGAAATGAAAATGTTTGTGTGAATTCCCCATTTACCTCTAAACATCGCTCTGCTTGATTCACAGTCAGATGTGTTCAAGAGGAAAAAAAGCAGTGCTGAACAGCCCCTGTCACACAAAATCTACATCACCTCAGCCCTCGGGGAGATGTTCCTTTAAATACAGGAAAGCTAATGGTACGTTTAAATAAATGTGAAGGAAAATAACCTGCATGCAGCAGGATGGAATTGTGGGTAGGATTAGAAAAGCTGTTGTGATGGTCTTTCGTTGCGCCATCAATGCTGTTTTTGACTAGTTCAGCAAATGGTCTTAATATGCCACTGTTGAAGTGCCACTATTATGTTTTTTATATTACCTTTATGCAGCTGCTTGTGAATGCTTGTTGTGCACTTGTTTGAACTTTAACAAAGTTATTGGGCTCTATTTTAACGATCTAGGTGCAAAGTCTAAAGCACATGGAGCAAAAGCATTAAAGGCGTGTTTAAATCCACTTTTGCTATTTTAAGAATGGAAAATATGCTCTGCGCCCCAGCGCATGGTCTAACAGTGTTGTGTTTATTCTCCTAATGAGTTATGGGTGTGTTTTGAGCATAACCTGCATTAAACAAATCAAAGTCTCATCTCACATTCCCTTTAAGAGTCAGTTGCGTTGCGCCATGGCACATTTGCGATTTACATGGCGGACTTTATAAATGGAAAAACTGATTGCTTCACTGGCGAGAAAGCAGTTAAAAAGATCTGCCTGAGGATAAAGAATGAGCTTATTACTTTCTCTTTGCTTTACTTTTACTCTTTACTTTACTCCTTTACTTTCGTAAATAAGGAAACGGTGGAAACGCACTCCACTGAGGACATCCATTAGTCTATATATTTTATTTTTTTTTGTTAAGTGCAAAGATTTGTTTCAAAATATTTCTATATTCAGTTCTAATTTCCAGCAAACTAATAAATGGACAATAATAATAAAATGTGGTCAAAAAACTGAGTTATAGCCTATGCAAACACACATCCTATTCTTATGCCCCATATGATGACGCATAGGTCTCCAAAATCCGACAGGTAGACAAATCTAAACTTGTTTTCAATAAAACTAACATAAATATGCATATAATAAATACTACTACTAATAATAACATTATACAAATGCAAATAAACTGAAAATACTCCCCCTGATATGAGGTATGGAGGTAGTGGTTTTTATATTTATGTAGAAAATAATAATTTTTGTCATATTTTAATCCTTTCATTTTTTTCATATGCAAAGATATCTGTGTATTGCTGTACATCCTGTGTGTCTTAAGCATTGTGTAAGCATTTGGACCCGTATAGGCACATACCTTAATCATCCCATTTAAGTATTTTCCTGTAATGCTCCCAGGGACGTAGATTTAGCATGGACGGAGAGGACACGTCCCCACCAATATCCACAACTACTGAAATGTCCCCAACAATAATTTAATTTACTTGCACTGTCAATTTTAACCTAGACATGCAGAAAGGGTTAAATCATGTCTCTCCTCGAGTCACACCACCCCCAAACACACATGAACATTGTGATTGGCTGTGCCTTTCTCTGCTTTCACATGAGAGGCTGTAGCTGCATTCAGATACAACCAGCGAGTGCAAAAACTGTGCAGGTGAATTTCCCGTGCAAGAATAAGGTGTGTGAAGTGTGTGATGCACGCAAGTGAACATTGCGGCATAAAAAAACATAAGGAGCTCTTTTTTACGAAAAGTCACATATAGCTCAAGTTCGCAACTGAATGAGTCCATCATGGTAATGCTGTTAATGCTTGTAACTGATATAGTCTGTGAATAATATGCCCTGAAAACTGCAGAATAAACCGCTAAATGTCAAAGCATATGATCCCTGCCAGTTCTCCTAATCTCTAATCTTCCTAATCTCTAATCTTTCAATTTGAAACAATTTCTCAGAAAAAATACAGCCTGTGTTCCATCCTTTATCAATACTGATGTATGAGACATATTTTATTTGCACTATGGCTAAAATATACGGAAGTCTTTATCAAACTCTCTCTTTATCAGTTAATAAACATTATTTTAACATTACACTATCAGGTCCACGTGTATTTAAACTGTAAGTTGTATATTACAGTTTTATGAATAATGAAAAAATAGAATAAAGAAATATGAAAAGATACCTATTTTTAAAATACAATTTTATTATCATATATCATAATATTTTTTTTCAAGCTTCCTCAGTCAGAGTTTGGCCATTTAAGTAAATAGAAAATAATAATAATCCAACTTTTGGTCTTTCAAACCACCCAAACCCTCCTTGGCTATGGGCCTGACTATTTAATTTAACTTAATAAATTTTATGAAGAGAGGATTAATTAATAATACATTTTTATATTGTATTCACCCGTCCCCACCAATGTCAAGTGCAAACATACACCCTTGATTTGTCCCGTATTTTTTATCTTTCTATGAAAAGTGAAAGTAACATCAACACAGAACCGATATCATGTGTGATATAATTGCAAGAGCTGTTCAAGAGCTTTATTTTGGCTTGAAAGCATGTTGAAATTAACATAAAAACATCTGCATTCACTTTCTTTGCATTAAAGCTGTGTGTCGATCGACACCCTTCCCCTGACTCAATGAATGCATGTATTAGCGCTGACTGGCGGATGCGCTCCGTATGATAAACTGTTCCCAGATCGGCTTCTGTACACGCCATTCAAAGAGGAGTGAAAGTGGAAACTTTGGGATTTGAGTCTGTGTTTAAACATCAAATACACTTAATAATATGTAAACATGACCATACTGCATGATTTATTTTAAACACACTAATGTTCTCTTAGATGAGCATAAACAGTTACTAAAGTTTTCAAATACTTTCATTATAGATCTGTGAATTTATTCTTGACACCTCTGTTATCAAACAAAACTAAATAAGTAATTTAATCAATATTTAAACACAGCAAATAAAAAGTGAACAAGATTTTATAACTTGATTTAATTTCTGTTTAGGCCATTGATTTTAATAGGCTAAACATTTTATTTTATCGTCAATATTTTCTAATTATCGCTATGTATTCTATCATTTGATGCTAATTGTTGTCCCGTATTTTTACATCCCAATGTTGACAGGTATGACATGTTGAAATAAAGGATTTATTGTCCTGACAAAATGTTTGCTCTTGGCAGTTTTACTCTTGTTATAATCACTGAAACTGTGAAATAAAGCTTGTACTTGCTTAGCATTTTGCTTTTATTATGTTAGAATGTGAGCCACATATCATGTGTCGAGCACCTCATAAGCTCAACACAAACTTGTGAATGGTTATTATTCTCAGTATTAAAGGAAATCTGATGCAATGTGTGCAGATTCAAATGTAATACTATAAACCAACATTTAGCATTTTCACATTTCACTTTAACACCAACAGTCATAATAGATCAAGTTGCCAGCCAGTGCCAATATTTTTGTTATTTTCACAAAGATAAAAAAGTGACTAATATGACTGAACTAAGCGAAATGACCTTAAAATTACAAGACACATTTCAACAGATCGTATGTCTAATATTTTAAAGACCCCAGGTTCATTCAGCTTTAGTGACCCCTCATAAAGAAGGGAATAAGTCAAAGAAAGTAAAGAGTGATAATCTCTAATGGCCCGTTTTGGTTTGGTTTTGGTTCCACTGTCAAAAGTTACCAAATAGTGAACCGTACCATAGAGATTTGCATGCGATTGCTGCGCACCTATATTTGAAATAGCGAACTTGAGCTGATGATAATAATGTGCACATGGTTATTAAAGTGCTTCTCACATCCTTTCAGAAACAAACAAAATGTGAGAATGAAAAAAAAATGAGAAGACCGAAAAAACAAAGGAGCAAATGATTCCTTAAGCAACCTAAAACATGAATAAACCACCATGTTTAATTATTATCATGACCTTTTGGTTGTTTCTAAAGCCTTGCTTTCCAAGAGGAGACTACTCTGTTTTGATTGGCTTGGTAAGTTGTGATTGTTTTACTGCTTACAGTATTTGACTAAACACCCCTTGCCATATCTGACAGGGGGCTTTCTTCACTCTGAAAAACAAAACAAAACCCTACAGCACAGTAACCATTATTTAGATTTTATTATACAAGTTTGAGTCCATGTCTAATGATGAAACATTAAAAGAACTGGTTGATCAACTCAGAAATTACAAGAAGATGTCATAGTTCTCAGCCTTTGCATTAATTAAGCACAATTTTCATTCTTGAATTTAAAAAAATTAAGCATGATCAGACTGGAGGTTTTCAATACCAGAAGATAGACTTCATTGAATTATATAAAGCTGAGAAAGTCTAGAGCAAACCCCAGAGCAATCTGAAGTCTCTCCCGGGCAATCTGAGGAGTCTCTTTTCTGTGCCCTCTTTATACAGATTTTCTTCCTTCACCTCAGTGTTCTTGTTTTAACTTTGATCATCCCAGGACATTCCTTTACTAAGAGGTCTGAGAGGTTTCATGCTATTCTTGGCCCTGTCCACTGCAAGGTAAGCAACTGTTTTCACACCAGAGATGTCTCTCCATAGATATAACCTCTTCTGAGTGTTTACATACATTGTCATGCTGGTCCATTAATTACATATATTGTCATTCACTCTCCTGAATGCCTCTTACAGATATAGATTCATATGGATATTTAACAGATACAATCAGTGCTTTAGACATTCAGTTATTCTCTAGCATAGCTTCTTACAGTGTTGCTCCTGCTTCTCTGCAGGCTTACTCACCTTACACACATACCACAGTTTTTAGCCTGGTTCAGTTCTTCTCAAATACATGCTTAATGCACACTATTGCACACTTTTAGAAAACACAAGATCTTCTTCAAAGACTCTCAGAAAGGACACTCATCGGCTACTTTATTAGGTACACTTTACTAGTACCGCGTTGGACCCCCTTTTGCCTTCTGAACTGCCTTAATCCTTCGTGGCATAGATTCAACAAGTTACTGGAAATATTCCTCTGAGATATTAGTCCATATTGACATGATAGCATCACGCAGTTGCTGCAGATTTGTCAGCTGCACATCAATGATGCAAATCTCCTGTTCCACCACATCCCAAAGGTGCTCTACGCTAAATTCTGACCCTATATCTGAATGTTGCAGCAGAAATGAAGACTTATCAGACCCGGCAACATTTTTCCAATCTTCTTTTGTCCAATTTTGATGTACCTGTGTGAATTGTAGCCTCAGTTTCCTGTTCTTAGCTGACAAGAGTGGCACCCGGTGTGGTCTTCTGCTGGTGTAACCCATCCGTCTCAAGGTTTGACGATGCTCTTCTGCATACCTCGGTTGTAACAAGTGGTTGTTTGAGTTACTGTTGCCTTACTATCAGCTCGAACCAGTCAAGCCATTCTCTTTAAACCCTAGAGATGGTTGAGCGTGAAAATCCCAGTAGATAAGCAGTTTCTGAAATACTCAGACCAGCCCATCTGGCACCAACAACCATGCCACGTTTAAAGTCAGTTAAATCACTTTTCTTCCCCATTCTGATGCTCAGTTTGAACTGCAGCAGATCGTCTTGATCATGTCTACATGCCTAAATGCATTGAGTTGCTGCCATGGGATTGGCTTATTTTGGAGAGGTGTACCTAATAAAGTGGTCAGTTATATAAATAGTTTATTGATGTTACATGATTAGGAAAAAGGTTATAGGTTATATGAATGATATGAGAATTGAAGTGTTTTTTGTCAGTTTGATTTATTTTTTGTACCTCAAATGCATGTAAACTTAATGTATGAGATGACCTCCAAAACAAAATATGGATCATTTAATAGTACTAAAGGGGCACATGAAATGAATTATTCACCTGTAGTAGTAAAAAAGGACCACTATTGGACATATTATGTATAATAGTGAAGTGGATGTGTGGTGTTCTGTTAAATATCAAAAGCACTTTCTCTTAATTAGTTCACCAGTTCTGCTCCCAGATAACAGCTACTTCCCACACTTGCCAAAATCTATAATACTATGTAAATGTCAGCTAATATAGGAGCCGAGCATGCAGCTTAGCTCTTCAGTAAACCAAACAGCCCCCTTTGTGGTGTGTTTATATCCCTATTTTCGTATACATTTCATGAGGTTTGCGTAGGAGATTGTGGTATCTGTCTGAACTCTCTCTTCAGTTCAAGTCTTCGTGATATCACTGGAGTAAACAGGCAATTATTTTGCTGTCATGTTTCCTACAGGTCAGACGTTGTTTACTTATTTGCCTTCTATATATAGTCACCTTTTTTGTCATCGAGTGCACACTATTGAACAAGACAAAAGACCCGATCTGTGAAGTCAATTTTTCACTCAGCTGGACAGAAATTAGTCAAGAAGTCAAAGCTCTTGTCAATTGGCTAAATTGAATTGTGGATGGTCCGCTGAAGATCCAAATGAGCTGTCCTTCTGTAATATGATTTTGTTGTTTTGGTTTGAAAATGTGCTTTCAAAATCGATGTTTACAGGTGAATTATGTGCTTGTATAATTTTTGTGCTCGGAGCATAGAGTAGCAGTTTAAGGCCTAAAGTATTGTTAGAATCCAGTTATTGCTGACAGACAGTACTAATGGCTTAATGGTGATGGGTAGTAAATTGCAAGGTTTGACCTTTTTATGCCATTGAAAATCTTATTTTAAATGTAATTGTTGGGGACATGATGAACATGGGACATGACATTCAATTGTTTTCACAAGTCTATACAGAGGCAAAGACTATAGAATACACAAGACATGTCACTCGTATAGTTTTGAATTGGAAAAAGTGTAACGGTCAATATGGCGAATGCAGCCCCACCTACTAATACAAGAGCCAATCATCAATCGCTATAGACCAGGGGTGTCCAAACTGGGTCCTGGAGGGCCCGTGTCTTGAAGAGTTTAGCTCCAACCCTAATCAAACACACCTGAACTAGCTAATCAAGCTCTTACTAGATATACTAGAAACTTCTTGGCAGGTGTGTTAAAGCAAGTTGGCGCTAAACTTCAGGACACTGGCCCTCCAGGACCGAGTTTGGACACCCCTGCTGTAGGCTGATGTTTCTCCGGGGGGAAGCTCGGATCAGATGGTTGTTTTTCTGTTTCGTGGGCAACAAACACACTAAACTCTCAGCGAATACTTGCTTCACAGACATGAGAAATATATCCACATAAAGCTTGAAATCTGTGCTTTTAAATGAACCAAGTGCACTTGATAACAAAAGTTTTCTGGTTTTGTAATCTGTATGAACTAAACGCAAAATCAGTCCTGTCAAACGCACTTCACATGACAGCAACTAATCAAACACCCACAACGTGTAAACAAAAAATCATTTCTGCCTGTCATTTCTGAAGGAGATTCAGCATTAAGACCAAATTGTGGATTACTTCAGAAAAGCCGTGTGATCAGACAATCATTATCCAGAGGATGATAATGTGTAGAATGGCTATAAATGAGGTTGGTGTCATGATCTCGTTCCTTTTGAGTGTGCATGCGCATTAGCTTGGGCAACCAAAAAAATATGCCAATTTTGTTTGATTCGAACGTTTAAAAACGAAACTTATGAGACAGTTGTTGTTAAATTTTATTAGCGATAAAATTATAAATATGTAATGTACTGTAATCGTAAGCTTGGCTAACAGTTTTGGAGAATTTAATGTTTCCTCATTCAGAAAGAATACCTGAGCATAATGCCAGAGAGTCGTTTCAAAGATGGCCGCCAAGTGAAATGGCTTGCCTTAAAGGGATGTTGATAGAGGTCAGTTTGTTCAAAAGAATCATCATATATTTCATTTATCCATCTAAAAGTAGGTTCTGGAGCTAAAAATCTCAATTTTCTCTCTTTTTTTACAGTGACTTCTAAACCTTTATAGACTGAGCTGTGAAGGCAATACTTTTAAAGCCATCAGCCTGCATTCATTCTACTTATAT
>CAIGQZ010001474.1:9034123-9045719 GCA_903798205.1 Danio tinwini | reverse complement strand
ATAAAAGCTTATTTTAACATTATCATTCCTGGGACTAAAAGTAAGTGAGAGAGTATCAATCCTAGTGAAAACTACAGTATACATAATTCTGTTAAAACAAAAGGAAAGCAAAACCAGGAAAAAAAGAGTTGCAATGACATACAGTACTCGTATGAATCACTTTAAATGATATAACACTCAGTCCCGCCATTCACAAATAATTACGTATATAGGTCAAACACAAGACAAAGCATCCCATTTAATATGAATTAAATTAAATTGACAAAAGTGACTAAGATAAAAGTGCTTTAAATGCAAGTAAAGTGGCTACTTTAATGTTTCCAGTAGGCCCTATTAGAATGGCTCCATTTCTTCTTCTTTGTCTTCTTTTTCTTCTTCTTTTTCTTCTCTGGAATGAATGACAATTTTGAGGGTCTAAACGTTGCTCGAAAACTCACAAAACTTTGCACACATGCCAGAAGTGGCGAAAAGTTATGTTTATTACAGGTGTCGAAAGTGGGTGTGGCAAAATAGCTGGTTTTGTTTTGTTTTTGTGCAAATACAAAATATGGGTGAAATAGCTTTTGTCTTAGTAAAACAGAAATTAATATGTAAAAATTTGACACTGTTAAAAACTATTAAGATCAGCACTCAATAATGTTGTTACAGTATATTTTAAAGTATGTGCTCCATAAATCAAGGTACAAGATTGGGAAAAAGATCATATAATATATACATACATTTTTTGTTTTTAAATTTTATTTAGATGCTGTATATACCAGGATTGAGTATTTCTCCATTACAGTTGTTAAGTACATGTTCATCAAATCAAGCTTTGTAATAGTTTTAAATGGTAATCAGTAAATGAAGCGGAAAATATATCCAGAACCAAGGCTGCTGAAAATGTGGACAGGCACTGTTGCTCTTTTTAATGATTCTGATTGGTCAGTCATAGCATTAAGTGGTGAAATATTACTGTGCAATGACCGATGTCCAAGGCAACCCAATATTGATGACAGGTCATTTCCCTCTGTGCTCGTGTTCTGTCTCTCAGTCCATATATTTATCTATTTGTTGCTGGTGAAATTGTAGACGTGCCATAAGTTCAATAACCAGCTGGTCGTTATCACAAGCGAACCATCTCTGCTTCTTGATGGGGTTGAACATCCTGTCACCAATTACTGCCATTTTTCACAATTGACCAAAAGCATTAATGATGCTTTTTAAAGCTTGAAATTGCAATAGTTGGCATGAATAAATTCCATGTATTTTTATAACTTCTGCCCGATTTGCTGATAAATGAAATCAGATCTAACGGCATATACCTTTACCTTAAAAGAACACTGGCAATAGGCTTATTTTTTACTTTTTATTTTTATTTCACTTAGAACTAAATGACATTCTCCCAGAAACGTACATTATCTGTCCCTGAAATAAAAACAAAAATACTGTGAATTAAAAAGTATTTCACACCAAAAATGTCTAAAATGGACTGATGGTTGATTTCTGTAAAGAAATATGGGTAACACTTTATAATAACTACACACTATGAATCATTTATTAAGCATTAGCAAATAGTGAATTCATTATCTGTTAAGCATTAACTCTACATTAATAAACGTTAGTAAGCAGTTTATAACTGCAGCTACAAATGCTGTATTCTTGATTTATAACCACATTTATAATGTGCTATACTGTATATATACTGTATATACTGTAAATATACTGTACTTTCATACTTAAAATATCAACTTTTTATATTCTGTCAGTCTTAGGCCCAATCCCAATTCTACCCCTTAGCCCTTCCCCTTACCCCTACCCCTCGTTTTGCATGTTCACGTCAAGGGGTAGTGGTGTCCCAATTCTCTTTAGCTTGAAAGCGTAGGGCTAAGGGCAAGGGGTATACACCCCTTCGAACGAAGATTTTTCAGGACCACACTCAAAACAGAGGGCTAAAGAAAATTTCCCAGAATACACCTGCCACAACAGCAGTAGTGCTGAACCCGGAAGGAGATCCACAAATTAGTATTTTTTGTCATTATTACAAAGTTTTACGACAAACAAATATGTTTTAATATATTCACAGCCGCGTTCGTGTTTTACCATCATGCTTTAAAAAAAAAAACTACAACAAAAAAAAGCAAAATTTTGCGATCTATAATTCCTAATAATAACTTCTGTACAGCAGTCCCACAACATTCTGACACTCTAACACCATGTCAGAGCAGTCAAGTGGCTGAAAATGTTTTTTTACAGTGTCTGCTATAATGTTAATGATGTTTTCGTGTGTTTACAACTTTACATAGATGAATACGGCCACTGTGTAAATACACAGTACAGTTATTATCTTAATGCCACATTAGATCATTATGATAACATAATATATGCCTTCAGTGATTTCCTGAAGATAAACACCAAAAAATAACACAAATGGAATAACTACAGCAGTCGCGATCATCTGATCTCATATGAGGCAAGAGATCGCAATGACAAATGATGACGTGTGCAGGTGTTGAAGTGCTGTCCCAGTTCTTAGGGGTAAGTTTTGAAGCCCTTCCCCTTATCCCTCGGTTGTCAGGGCGAAGGGGAAGGGGTAGGGGTACAAAAATAGAATTGGGTTTGGGCCTTAGTACACCATGCAGCTACAGAATGATCAAAAATCCTTTTTGAGTTGAGAGAGATGCTAATGTTCTGATTTAGTTTAATAGTTTATGCTAAGCTAAGCTAAACTAAAAGTTCTCCTGCCAGACTGAGATTTTAACTTAAGGTGACTTGTAAAGTGAGCCTATTTCCAGAAAAAAGTGGAGTGCTCTTTTAAGATACTACAACTATAAAAGCCAATTTCGCTCAAAATGTGTGTTTCATTGACAAATTGTTATTCCCTAAATCCTCTTGATGTTAACCACACGTTAATCTGTTTTGAAAGGCTACGTCAATCACATCTTTCAGACCAATATTCATTCTCCCTTAGGGATTGTTTCAGTTATTATTGGCTGTAAAGTATCAGCAGCAGAGGGGGACAATCCTTCTCATGTGCTGGAGTGTAATTTACTATGGCAAAGATAGAGAAGCCATTAAATCTGGTCATTCAGGCTTCCTCACACAGACAGAAGAGTTATGGAGGGGCTGACGCTCTCCAGAGCGCGTATAACGCAGGACACCTGATCCAACATTTATCACTTCTTAAACAACAGCGACAAGCCTAGCAAAAATCAATTACACATCCACTCAGGATGGAGACGCAGGCAGCCAGGCCGGGGGTGCAGAGAAGCTTTCAGCGTAATCACACCAATCTGCCTAGATCTCTGAGCGTCAGCGACTGAACATCTCGCCCCGTATGCATATATGAGCACACATGTGGGCAGTTGTTGCAGAACAGTTCTTATTTCCACCATTCAGATGCCTAATTTACGCAATCTCGCTCTTTGTGGTCTGTGTGGGCTTGATGCTCCTTTTGCCAGTGAGCCCGTGGGGATGTATGATCTTTGTAGAGACGCTATAGGACGATAACGCTACTCATATCAAAAAAGAAAGGATATCCATTCATCCCATATACCAAGAATCATAGAAAATAAAGTGTGATGGGTTTGACAAAAACAGCTCAGCCATTTCAGTATTGATGACAATGATGATTATAAGAAATGTTTAGAAGGATCAGCTTTAGCTCCACCAGAATAAATGGAATTTAAAAGTAGATTAAAATTGAAAAGAGCTATTTATTTTAAAGGGTCATGAATAGAGAAATCAAATTTTCTTGGTGTTTTATTATTTGATGCCAAAGTGTCATAAATGCTCTTAGGATTGTTTGCTGAGGCTGTGGATTAATAATTGTGCTGTAAATGTTTAGTTTAAATTTGGGTTGTGCGATTTGGGGAAAATATCTAATTGTGATGTTTTTTTTTTTGAATATTGCGTTTTCGATTTGATTTGCGGTTTTTAATTTTGTAGTCAAGATTCATTTATATCATCTGTATCGTAGCTTCTTACTGCTAAAATGCAGTAAGTGTTAGTTAAAAAAAGAAACAATATATAATATTAATAAATATATATATATTTATTATAAATAATAAATATTATTAACTTAATAATATTCATAATAATAACTTACTCCAACATTTATTCAAATTTGTTTTTAAATATTTAGAAATTAAACTAATTAAACTAACAGTAAGCACAGATTAAATGACCTTACCTTTCTGTAAATAAGTTTCACTCAAATTAGGGAGATAGTGTAGATTATTATACAAACAAAAAAATAATAATTATAAAAATACAGAACACTCAGCAAACTAACATAGCTGATAAGAGGCAGATTGAAAAGTTCTGATTGTGCAGAATGAAAGTGTGCTCACTCAGCTGGCTAGTGTCAGCCACACACAGACAGTCACGCATTTGCTCTGGGTGGGGGGAAATGAGATAATATATGAATACTGTATATTACATATCGCAGCCTCTTGCGATTAGCTAATTCCAATGTTTCAAATCGTGATTGGGATTCATTTTCGATTAATCGCACAGACCTAGTTTAGATGTTTGTTTATTAATTTTTTTTTTTGCACAAGTCTATTGTTTTGCTTAGTGAGTTGCTTAATGAGGCACATCATCAGGAGCCACAGGTACTCATTTAATTTTTTTATATTTTTTGTATTTAAGTATTTGGTATTATTTTTTTCAAAGTGATGGAAGCAATTGACTCTTTGTAAATTAGTTTCAGCTAAATATTTCCTTTAATGAGATATTTCTACCAAAGAACAAAGGCATTTGATATTTTGTTTGTTAGAGAACTTATAATTTTTTTTTGGGGTCATCTATTCCATTAATGCCAGACACTTTTAGGTAGTGGCAAGAACATTTAAGAATGTTTTTTGCTGAACCTGAACAGCTATGTAGTTGGCAATGACAAATTTGTATATGACACCTTTTAAACATAAACCAGAGAAGTTAAAGGGTCACGAAACACCAAAACACATGTTTTGAGATGTTGACAGTCATACAGTATATATGTCACACGTTGCTAAAAACACTATTAGGACACATATATTTCACTAAAAAGTGAAAATTGGTTGTTTTTGCATTGTTGAAAGCAAATTTGTTCTTCAGGTTTAACAAATTTTTTTAAAGCTCTTTCACGGCGATGAGATCATTGTGTAAATTCCAGCGTGTAGATTGGCTGTCTGTACCGGCCAGTACAAAGTGACATCATTGAGTTTTCAGCACACCTGTTCATTAGTCATAAGAAAGACTTGGAGCCAATCCCTGTTCTCTATTGTGAGCGAGATGCAACTTCATTAATATGCATGATATAGCTTCGTAGACTCCTTTTACTTGTTACAATATTCAGAGAAACGCCACGTTGTGTTGCCAACCGTAATTCAAAATTTGCTGCAACGAAGGTTTTGTTTACATTTCCCCCACAATGAGAGCACAGCTGGCATGTGGACCCACATGTGTGGATTACGCCTGCTAACGTTCATGGCCCTTTATCGGTATACAAAGAGTAAGCAAATGGTTTAATTAATGAATGAAGATTCTTGTTTCAAATTATGTATCATTGCAACTTTGAGAGTAAGTTCTGTTCTGTACACATAAAAAAATTAAACCTGGAGAGTTCACTCCTAAATTTATTGCAGTTCTCACTCCTAACACTTTTCAGTGCGTCAGCGTACATCTTTGCAGAAGATCAATGTCTACTTCTTTATTATTGCTCAAGGGTCTCAGCTCAGTGGTGGTATTGAGGGTGGTGAGAGTACTGGTTATTTACCCCCCGTTCATGGTTCATGGTGTTACACCTCCTGTGTTGGATGCAGAATTATATTTTTAGTTCGCTTCAGTGAGACATTTGTTCAATGCCGCTGAGCTAGAACTAGGAAGCCTATGGAGTTTGTACTATATGTGAATATGTTTTTTTTTTGTCAATTATTTGTTATATAGACAAGATTGTTTACATTGCAGGGTAAAAGTATTCAACATGTCATGCTTTTTTCTGGGAATAATACTTTTAAAGGACCTGTTGATATGGAATTGAACCAGATTTTGGTAAAAACCCAAACAACACAAACATAAAAATAAAACAAAACAAATAAATTTAAAAAATTTCTGTCAAATCTGATCTTTATTCAGTAGTTTTTATTGGATTCATGTCAGGTGATTGGCTAGGCCATTCTACAGCTTGATTTACTTTTTCTGAAGCCATTTGAGAGTTTCCTTAGCTGTGTTTTGGATCATTGTCTTGCTGAAATGTTCATATTCATCATCCTGATAGTGTACATGTTGGACTGAAGCAGCTAATATTAATTTACAATGAGGAAGGGCAGAGAGTTGCTGAATAACTACTGAGAGATTTCAGCTGCTGCCTGGGCTTTCACTGCCTTTTTACACCTCCCTTTCTTCATGTGTTCAGTACTTTTTTTCCTGTCATTTCATTTTATTACACATAACTTAATTTGTAAACTAATTAGTTTTAGTTTCTTTGCATATTTGGAATTCTTTGGTTGTTACCAATATCCGGTGACAATTTGTGTGTCAAATGTGTCAACAGCACTTTTAGAAAAAAGTTGGTAACACTTTATAATAACTACACACTATGAATCATTTATTAAGCATTGGCAAATAGTGAATTCATTATTTGTTAAGCATTAACTCTAATAAGCGTTAGTAAGCAGTTTATAGCTACAGCTACAAATGCTGTATTCTTGACTTATAAGCACATTTATAATGTGCCTAATGATTGTGTTTCATAGTTTGTTACTGATAAATTTTTCATTACTAAATTAAGTATCGCATTATTTACAAACCTGTTAATTAAGAAAAGTTGGAAGTGTTTAAATATCATTTAGAATGAGTTAGTAAATGGTTAATAAACTAATAAATTAACATTAATAATTCTTATTATTCTGGCATATACTTATAGTTAATTTGTATGTTAATAAATGCTTTATTAATTCAACTTCATCCAGTTTTGTGACCTAATCTAAAGTGAGGACTATTTATGCTTTATAAATCCCTTATAAGTGACAATTAAAGGTTCAATTATATTCTAAACAGGAAAAAATAAGTAAATAAATGACTTTATTCATTTCTATTATTTTGAAAATACACAAATGAAACTATCAAATGAAAAATAAATCTTTGCAATCTTATATAAAATAAAAATTACTGTACAATTTAGACATTGCTAAATAACACTGAAATGTTGTATCATAATATATTGTTAAAGTATTATATTTTTGTTGTTTTATCCATTTTTTACAGTAATTTTACAGTAGATTTATTTTTAGATAGGATTGCAAAGATTATTGTTCCTTTATTACTAAATTAATATAATTAATTAAACAGAGATTGCGATTAATTATCATTTATAAGAGATTTATGAAGCATAAATAGTCCTTACTTTAGATTAGGTCACAAAGCTGCATGAAGTTGTGTTAATAAAGCATTTATGAACATACTTAGTAGCTATTACTATACACCTGAATAATAAGATATATAAACGTTGGTTTCAATAGTTTATTAATAATTTACTAACTCATACTGAATGATCTTAAAAACTGTCGACTACACTTAAATACAACTGGTTTGTAAATAATGCAATACTTAATTTAGTAATGAAAAATAAATCACTCACAAATTATGAAAATACGATTATTAAGCACATTATAAAATAAGTCAAGAATACAGCATTTGCAACTGCAGTTATAAACTGCTTACTAACGTCTATTAATGTTGAGTTAATGTTTAACAAATAATGAACTCACTCTTTGCTAATGCTTTATAAATTATTCATAGTGTGTAGTTATTATAAAGTGTTACCAATATGTTTTCTGAAAACAAATCATGATGTGATGAATACTTATTTCCCCCAATGTATAATCATGCAGCTTTAATTGTTTATTAGCTTTTTTGATGCAGATAAATTGCAATTCAGCTAAAGATGTCACAATATAACTTGGAAATACAGAAAAAAGATTTTTATTCTAGACTGAGCTAAAAAAAAAAGCTAATTTAAAATAAATAATATAATAAATATTAATTGGTAATGTAGTTCTGAACAAACTGAGGTATGTTCACTTGTTTTTTTTTTTAGATAACTTTGCTTTCACTATAAAAAGTGTTGTCATGATTGTGTCTATTTGAATGGCAGTGTATATATATATATATATATATATATATTTATTAAACTTTCATTTCATATATGCATATCTCCATAACATGGTTCTTTTGCCGCCATTCAGATGTCTAATTTACACAGTCCTGCTCTTTGTGGTCTGTGTGGGCTCGCCGTTCCGTTCCATTTGCAAGCCTCAGGGGAAGTATGATCTTTTCATAGATGTTATAAGCTTCTAACACCATGCATCATTTGTGCCAAGCTCTTCTTGTTTGCCATCCAATGCGAGACCGTCTTCAGAGGTTTTCGACTGGCATTCTTAAGTGGGGGGGAAAGCATCTGCGTTCTTAATCGCTACAAAAGGTTGTTGCTCTGCTCTCATCAAATAGCCTGAGACGTTTAAGACTACTTAGCCACATTCTTCTGTTATCTGCCAGAGAAAATAACACTCTTTCAATATAGAGAACCAAACCTCTGGTGATGGATACTCATAATCCCCCTCATGTGGCTTCTCTAAGTATGGAGGAAGCACTCTCGCTTTCTATGATAGTAATACACCCTTGTTCTCACCCCTGTGCAGGCATGTGATAGTGTTCAGGGTGGAGGAGATCCAGATGGCTGTGCTTGTTTGAAGCCCAACACACCGTAACAAACCCTTTGGCCAGCTGCTCCACTCATCCAGGGCTGCTGCAGGATTTAGCCCTGAGTCCTGAGAGCCCAATCCAGTGCCACACATATGCACACACACATACAGACAAATAAACACATACACATAAACAGTGAGCGATCGTTTTTGTGTGTTACATTGGCTTTCATTAATTACAGCTGTCTGCTTTATCTGTTGTTTGCATGCTTTCATTTAGACTACCATCTTTATAGTGCATGGTTTGATGGTTAGAATAAGATTGGCAAGCTTTATCATAGCACAATTGATAGGTTTGTGTATTTAAATCATGTCAGAGGATGTCAGAGGAATCCCCCAAGCATCTATTTTAGCTCCCCTCTTCTTTTCTTTTTGTGTTTTTAAATGAAGCCCTGTAAAATGTACTGAATGCATTTCATGTTACAGAACATTCATTGATTACAGCTGAAACTGATATTAAATGCAAAAAAAAAAACAAAATCTGGCCTTTTCAAAATTAGACTGTACAACTACTGAAAAACTTGTGTAATATGAATATTTTTAAACTATCATACATATAAATATACCGCCACCTTATCGTGGTGGAATGGTTTTGGTGTCTGGGTGATGCTAGGTGCTATGTTGTTGGGGGTTTATTGCCCCTGATCTCCTAAGGCAAAAAGGTCGTTGGTGACAGGTCAGATTAAGACACTCACAATATTCTATCCGAACTGTGCCCAGGCCCGTTTCCCAGATCGTTTGAGAAGTGTGAGTGCTCTGAATTGGGCTCAGGTACGGTTCAGTTGGCCAGCCCTGGCCCAGTTGGAAGAGGTGTGCCAGAGCGCGGTTCACTTGTGGCTCGTTTCCACTGAGTGGTACAGTACGGTACGGTTCGGGTCGGTACGGGTCACCTTTATTAAGCTTGCGTTTCCATTACAAAGGGTACCCTTTTGGTGGGCGTGGTGTACTACAGAGAGTTTCAGTCGACGTCATTCTCGCTCGAATAAATGTGTACAGTAAAGCTGTACAGTTTGTTCACATTATATGAGAAGCTCTTCTAACAAAACAGATGCTTTAAACATATTAATACTTGTTTATAAATGTTTATTACTAACATTTCTATGAACATGATTTGATTATAACTGCAGATCAATGACAGTGTTACAGCCTACTGTAACGTCTGCAATTATATAAAATAAATAAATAAATGCAACATATATGAACACATACAACCCCTTACAGTCTCCGATATGTTACCAATTACAGATAAACGACACACAGCATACATTAAGTCCTTATTTGAGTTCAAAAACAACACGCAACATATACAGTAGCCCACAGTCAGAGCTAACCTCTCATCTGTGTCTGTAATCTTCAGCAGCACATGTAGCCTCTGTTAGAGAGTAATTCCATCATTCCGAGTTCATAATAGTCCAAAAGGCGATGATAAACATGGCAGTTTGTTCATGATTCAGGTTGCTGAAACTATTTGCTCCTGTCGGGAATCCTTGTAATCCTGTCGGGCTTCTCCTTTTTTTCTGCGCTTCACTCTCGCATTTGTCCTTTTCTTTCTGAATGGATCAGATTTCGAAGACGCTTCATTAATCACACACGCACGTTATTATTATCAGCTCAAGAAGTTCGTTATATCAAATCTAGACGCGAATGTGGGCTCTCTGGAGAAAGTGAAAAATCGCTCGCACTTTTAGACGGCCTCAGAAAACAACAACAGGACACGGCAGATTCTTGGCTTTGTGGTTGTTCATCAAGACAACGACAAGGTTTGTTTTGAGCCCGGGTCATCCATGTATCGTTATTATATGCATATAGTTGTCTCGGCTGTGCATTTAAAAACATGGCGGCTCCATTGTTTTGATTCTGGCTAGCTCCACGAGATTGTGACGTATCTCTGTAAACCAATCAGCGTTCAGCTGCGCGTGTAGCTCCACCTTTGGGTACCCTTTCTCGTCTTTGGTACCCTTTCGAAAGGGTGCCGAAAAAGTGGTACGGTACGGATTTTGGGGCCTTTGGGCTCCGAAACTAAAGACGAGACGTGACGTTTAAGGGACTATTTCATATTGATTTATTAATCTTTCTTACTGTTCAATGAACGCAAACTGTCGTACACCTCTCACTGCACGACAGCTGCACCTTTAGCAAACCTCCTAATTCCTGCAGCACGAGGACTTTATGATTGTTTATGAGCGTCAAAAGTGGCTGATCTGTTCGGCGAAATATTTGACTGCGTGTCACTGCATCCTAAATGACTAAAACGTTATAACTAAAGAAATCTCCACTGTGCTGAGAGAGAGCACTTACTGAACAGCGCATCATCGATGATGTAAGCCTGCTCAGGCTCAAAGGCAATGTGAGTGCGGGCCGTCGGGGGAGACGGGAGGGGGGACAAGCGTGCTTCGGCCCGGTTCAAGGCAACTGTACATAGTGTGAGTACCGCCTAAAGGTTATTGAATCAAAAATTTTCATCCATAATTTTCACACGTTAAAAATTAAATTCGACCTCATGTTGTGTCAGTCATATTGACACACTGCCTCTGAAACTTTTGTCTGTCATAAAAATATCATATTTTTCACATCCAAAAAATATTTTGTTTTCTCGCATCCGAAAAGGTACTTTGAAAGGTGTTTTTAAAGTTCAGAGCCACCATATAAGCCAAAAACTAAATACAGAATGCTGTCACTTGAGCCACAAATAACAAACACAGTGCATATAATAAAGGTATAATGTGGCGAACAGTTGAGAGCCCCTACAGTATGCTGAATTCAGTGACTGGCACACCTTTTCCCTCCTGCTGTTAGGGGTGTGTTTGTATGTGTGTGTGTGTTTGTATGTGTGTGTGTGTGTGTGTGTGTGTGTGTGTGTGTGTGTGTGT
>CAIGQZ010001474.1:8991711-9007556 GCA_903798205.1 Danio tinwini | reverse complement strand
ATATATATATATATATATATATATATATTGGGTAAATGTTGGCTTTGTAACAGTAATTTTGGGAAGCACCAGATTGTTGAAGTTTGTTGGTAAACTTGCAGCATAGTTGGTAAACATGCAACTATAGTTGGCTAACAAGTCATTTGGGAAATGTACCCATGTCTATTGGCTGGTTTGAGACATTTTAGCTTGTCATTTTGGAGGATTAGCTTAAAAGAAAACATCATAGGCTGGTTTCAATGGGGGTTTTTTTTAGCAGAGGGATAATCTGTTATTTGACAGACATTTGACAGACATTTGGGATAGCCAAATTGTCCCTGTTCTTTTAGTCTCCTGCCAATGTTTAATGGCTCCCTTGGACTTTGTCACACCCAAATTGCCTCCCTGCACCTTAGATCTCCTGAATAGATGACAGGTCACACTCAATAGGCTAAATGCTTAGCATGCAAAAACAAGCTAGTAAATGTATTTCTGTTATTGAAGATATCATTTCTGTCATTCATGATTCCCCTTTGGTCCCTTAAGGGTTGTTTCAATTGGGTAAATGTTAGCTTGCAAACTGAAAACAAACATCTGATATCCATGTTGTGCTAACACAAAGCTATTCTGCAAACAAAAGGTCAAGAGTTCCAGAAAGCTGTATTGCCATCCTCTTTAAATGGTTTGTAACAATAATTTTGGGAAGCACCAGATTGTTGAAGTTTGTTAGTAAACTTTCAGCATAGGTGGTAAACTTGCAACAGTAGTTGGCTAACAAAGCATTTGGGAAATGTACCCATGTCTATTGGCTGGTTTGTGGCATTTTAGCTTGTCACTTTGGAGGATTAGCTTAAAAGAAAACATCATTGGTTGGTTTTTAATGGGTAATCTTTTATTTGACAGACATTTATGTGTATATTTTAAACGTTTAAACATTTTAAACATCCAGAAGTTATTACCTATAAATATCTTTCTGAACCAAGGGGAAGTAAATACGGGAGAGCCAAATCATCCCTATTCTTTTAGCCTCTCCGCCCATGTTTAACGGCTCCCCTGGTCTTTGTCACACCCTCATTACCATTCCACATTTTGGATCACCCAAACATTTGGCTAAATCACTCCCGAACAGCTTGCATCCTCCTGAAACCACATTTAGTTTTACAGCCGTTCCGTAGAGGCTGAGAGACGGATGGAGGAGGAGCATTAACATGCTGAGTTCAAGGCTCGCTCTCCTCTCCCATCGAGTCCAGCGGTGGAGATCTAATTACAGAATCTGAACAGTGGTAGAGGGTCAATAATGAATGTTAATGTGAAGTATTTCAGCCACACCGCCATTGTGAGCCTTTCATTCGTGTGGGTGTGCGCTCGGAGAAATCGGCCTTGTCAAAGATGACATGGCAGCCTGTCGCATCTGCCCTGGCACCTCTGATGAAGGTCACTCAGCGGCGGTGACAGCGATGAATGCAGCCCCACTGATTGTGCTTTGAGTCTGATGATTAAGAGAAGTTTAAATGAGGTTTGGCTCGGCTTGCAGTGGAGTCTGCATCGACGCTCTTTATGCAGGGGTATTAAAGAGCTGTTCCGCGAATGTCCTCAGGGTCCTTTGTAAGGAATGATGAAAAATGAAAATGAATCTTTCATGAGATTTGGCGCAGTTGACTGGACCATATATTTTGTTGTGATTTGCAATAACAAAAGAGCAGAATGACATTTCCCTGCCTTGTAGTGAAAATTTATATTGTGATTAAAATGGGTATATGGATTTTTTGCCTTGTGATACAGAAGATCAAAGGCCATCTAATGGCGTAGACCCTGAAAAATGGATTCGGTAGGTCAAAATATCATTAACCTTTAGAGTCAGAGAAGTCCTGGTGTCTGCATCTCCTCCCTCTCCCTATGCAAATGCCATGAAACTGAGAATGAGGTACAAAGATGCAACTCAAAGAAGGGAGAGACAGTTCAGAATTTATGAGGGCTGTCAAAAAGATGAATTTTTCATTCTGACAATGTATGATGCTTGTAGTTCAGGATGTAGTGGATGCAGACGTATCATATGAAATCCTCTGCAGTGCCAATCACAAGCCAAAATGGTCACGCAGCTTTGCTTCGTACATTAAGATTTAACCGAACACTATTTTGAGGATCAGAAGGAACAACAAACAGTCAGCTGAGACTCATTGTGGGTGGATTTCAATTATTAATCTCAATTCTTTCTGTGGTAATATTAAATTATATAAGACAGTGTTTCAGAATAACCCCTTTTAAGCTATGTTTTAAAAAAATAAAGGTTGCCTATTCGACATTGATGGTTCTCAGAAAAACTTTTAACATCCATAAAAGTTTTTCTTTCCACAAAAGGTTTTTCATAGTGGAAGACGCTACAGTACTTTTGATCATGAACATGTTCTACACACTATGAAAAGGTGGTTCTATGAAAAACTAAAGGGGTTCTTCAATGGCAGGGGTTAGCATGTAATTCTGGCATAGATGGTGGAAAAGAACATAGTCAAAGTATAATTTTTGAAATTATTTGATTAAAAATTTAACTGAATTGATTGTTACAGTGTCTTTTGTAACTGGTAGTGAGTTTACTCTATGTAAATCCTAGTAGAAAAGTCAGTAACAAAAAGCCACATTGTGGTGGTGTCAGTGATTTACGTTAGATAAATTAATAGAGTACAGTAGTAATGTGTTACAAGTTCATTCACTAACTTGCAAAACAGAGCATCTTGCTAAAACACATGTGGGAGATGCAGAATATATAAACAAACAAAAAACAAATAAATAAAGGGAACTTAATAAGCACATTAATTACATTTTCCAGTCATGCTCTTATATTCTCTAAAATAATGTTAGGAGAGCTGTCAATTGGGGAGCAGCAGCTTTGCTAAATGTACACATTTGTACCTAAAGGGTCTATATTGATACCACAAAGGTACATATTAGTACCTAAAAAGTACAAAAGTGCACAAACATTTTAGAATTTTTTAGGAACTAATATGTATCTCTGATGTACCAATATGGACCCTTTATCTACTAATCTCATATCTTTATTTTTGAAAGTGTATTGCACTATGATTTATTACATGTCCATATTGTGAATAATAAATATTATCATTATTAATAAATAAGCGGCGACGCAGTGGCGTAGTAGGTAGTACTCACAGCAAGAAGGTCGCTGGTTCAAGCCTCAGCTGGGTCAGTTGGCGTTTCTGTGTGGAGTTTGCATGTTCTTCCTGCGTTTGCGTGGGTTTCCTCCTGGTGCTCCGGTTTCCCCCACAGTCCAAAGACATGCGGTACAGGTGAATTGAGTAGGCTAAATTGTCCGTAGTGTATGAGTGTGAATGAGTGTGTGTGAATGTTTCCCAGAGATGGGTTGTGGCTGGAAGGGCATCCACTGTGTAAAAACATGCTGGATAAGTTGGCGGTTCATTCCGCTGTGGTGACCCCGGATTAATAAAGGGACTAAGCCGAAAAGAAAATAAATGAATTTATTAATTAATAAATAATTTTATTTGGCTTGCCTTATAATTATTTGACGTTGCCTACTTTTTTTTTTTTTTAAGATTTATTTTTGGCCTTTTTGCCTTTATTAAGTGTATAGGACAGTATTTCAGACAGGAAGCGAAGTGGGAGAGAGAGGGGGTAGGGATGGGAAATGTCCTTGAGCCGGGATTCGAACTCGAGACGCCCTGAAGTGCTACAGCACCATATGTCAGCGCGCTAACCACTAGGCTATCGTGCCGACTACGTTGCTTACTTTTACACTCAGAATTATTCCTTGGCATCCTCACATACGATTCAGAGTGATGTTAACATTTAAGATGAATAATTGACACATTTTCTGATGGCTATTTTATTGGTGTTTCTAGCTCTTTGAATACGTTTCAGAGCTTTTAAATTAAAATCTCTCAATTCATCTCAGAATAAAACATTGCTTAAAATTGTGCTCTATTTTAGAACAAGCCGTTATCAAAATAATCTGGCTGCGGGCCAGATATTATTGCTGGCGGGCCACTTTTGGCCCTCGGACCACATGTTGCCGATTCACTGTTCTATGGTATCACGGTAAACAAAAAAAAAACATTTTTGGTTCTTGCTGGCATTTTTTTTTTAAAGTGCATTCAGACTATGTTTACACACATATGCAGAATCAGTTTTGAAGTCCTTTATAGTTGTTTTGGTTGTCCAGTACTCTCAAATGTTTATTGGCAAGGTAAGATAAATATCAAATATATTGCATGCACATGTCAGCACTTTTACTAAATCATGTTTTTTCTTGTGGTTATGAGAGATGATAATGGTATTGTTTTCAAAAATATGCACTTTTCAGTCAATTATTATTTTAGCAATGTTATTACTGTAGCATTTTACAAATACTGCTGTTGTATCACAATGTATTTTAGGAGTATATGGGGAAAAGATTAATTAATACATACACCCACCGACCACTTTATTAGGTACACCTGTCCAACTGTTTGGTAACGCAAATTTCTAATCAGCCAATCACATGTCAGCAACTCAAAGTATTTAGGCATGTAGACATGGTCAAGATGATCTGCTGCAGAGAAGAAAGGTGATTTAAGTGACTTTGAACGTGGCATGGTTGTTGGTATTTCATTATTTAAGAAACTGCTGATCTACTGGGATTTTCACACACAACCATCTCTAGGGTTTACAAAGAATAGTCTGAAAAAGAGAAAATATCCAATGAGCGACAGTTCTGTAAGTGTAAATGCCTTGTTGATGCCAGAGGTCAGAGGAGAATGGCCAGACTAGTTCCAGCTGGTAGACAGGCAACAGTAACTCAAATGACCACTCCCTACAACTGAGATATACAGAAGAGAATCTCTGAACGCACAACATGTCGAAGCTTGAGGCGGATGGAAGCAGCAGAAAACCACACCGGGTGCCACTCCTGTCAGCTAAGAATAGGAAACTAAGGCTATAATTTGCACATGCTCACCAAAATTGGACAATACAAGATTGGAAAAATGTTGCCTGGTCGGATGAGTCTTGATTTCTGCTTGGCGTCAACATGAAAGCATGGATCCATCCTGCCTTGTATCAAAGGTTTAGGCTGGTGGTGGTGGTGTAATGGTGTGGGGGATATTTTCTTGGCACACGTTGGCTCCATTAGTACCAATAGAGCATCATGTCAATGCCACAGCCTACCTGAGTATTGTTGCTTACCATGTCCATCCCTTTATGACCACAGTGTACCCATCTTCTGATGGCTACTTCCAGCAGGATAATGCGCCATGTAAAAAAGCACAAATCATCTCAGACTGGTTTCTTGAACATGACAATGAGTTCACTGTACTTAAATGGCCCCCACAGTCACCAGAACTCAATCCAATAAAACACCTTTGGGATGTGGTGGAACAGGGCATATACATCATTGATTGCAGCTGACAAATCTGCTGCAACTTCATGATGCTATCATGTCAATATGGACCAAAATCTCAGAGGAGTATTTCCAGTACCTTGTTGAATCCTATGCCACAAAGGATTAAGGCAGTCCTAATGGCAAAAATGGGTCCAACCTCGTACTCATAAGGTGTACCTAATAAAGTGACCGGTGAGTGTATATATTTAATATAAATATACTATAATGTTAAGATAGTGACAGTTTGAAAAACTTGTTTAGTTTTTTTCAGAGTGTAAGCTCCAGAATTTCAGCAGCCATTCAACTCAATGTTGCATTGCATTTAACACGGACTAAGAAATAAAATATGCAAAACATTTCTAATTAAAAATAATAAATAAATAAGGTGTTTCTTAAAAAATACCTATTTGTTAAAATACGGCTTGCCTCTCTCTTCAGTAATCCTGTTGGGGAAAAGTCCTACACCTACAATAGGAAGCCTTGAAGGTGAGTAAATCATGGGCTTTATTAATTTCATTCAAGTGTCTCAATTTTATGCTAGAATCCAAAAGTATTATGCACATACTGTAAACATGTTTTTTTTTTACTATTATCTCACCACACACATTTACATTTAATTCAGGACAGACATAAAACTAAAGTATGGTTAAAAAAATCTCTAATTAATTCAAACATAAAACATAAAGAGCGATCTTGAAATGATAAGAATCGTTATTTTGATCATGAATATCTGAGTTCTTGACTCTGCTGATGAGAATTTAGTACAGACATTTTGTTTCAGAAGTTTCAATACTTTGTAATTTTATGTTGAAACTCATTGAGTTTGTTCAGGAATCCAGTGAGGCATGTAAAAACCATTTCCCATTAATCCTGCGTCAGAAAGAGCACCCGTCCGATAAGAGCTGACCTACAGGCCATAAATCCTCACCCTCCTCCAGTTGGTCTCCATGGTTGTGCTAATTGCTCCAGGCTGCATTATCACCCCCCTCCCCAACCTCCCACCCTGGCTTGAAGATGACCATCCAAACAGCATTGGTTTGAATCTTTTGGTCTCTTACTTTGGGTGTGTGCATTCATTTCTGTGTGTGTGTGTGTGTGTGTGTGTGTGTGTGTGTGTGTGTGTGCGTGTGTGTGTGTGTGTGTGTGTGTGTGTGTGTGTGTGTGTGTGCGCACCACGCATGGGTGGTTTGCTCCTGCACTCTGGCTCCATATTTCGCTGACGGTGCAGCGTTGTGGAGATGAGGCTCCCCCACCGTGGGACAGTGGGAAAATTACTGCTGTCATTCCTGCATTGGCTGACTGGCGTTGGATTTGTGGTGGTACAGAAAAATGATGTGATAGATTTATTCTCCGACAGGATTGCACGGCCATTATGATGCATACCAATCAGATAGAGCCTCAGTTTTAAGAATAAACCTATCAATCTCACCTCTGCAACTTTCTGATGGCCGGGATGCATTTCTGTTGGTCCCTGGCATGCAAACGAAAAATCAATAAAGCACATTTAAGTAACTCCAGTTATAAATATTACACGAAATACGTCCCATTCATTTTGCCATTCCTTATTCAGTGTAGCTAATCTAAACGGATGGGATTGCGGTATCACTTGCCAAAGCACAAGACAGCTGAGAGCATTTTGAGGGAAATTGCCATCATTTGGCTCTCAACCATCGCACATGGAAAGTGGAGGTCAGAGGAGTAATTTGTTGAAATTGGCACACTCTTGTCAGGTGCTGCTGTTAGTGCAGTTTCTTGTTCTGACCAGAGGTGGCGGCGGTGAGTCTTGTAGTATTATTGACTGCTGTGATCTCCTACTAAATGATCTCTGCTGGCTTTTGAAGTGTCACTGTCTTGTTTGCATTAATGCAATTAGAGGGGACGAAGACACTAAAAACAAGTAGAAAACGCAGTGAGAGAGCGCCTGATGTGACTCTGCTAACTTTGACTCCATAAAAGATTCATTACCACTGAGAATCCCATCACAGCAAAGAACCTTCCAGTTTTATGATAGCGTTTAAAAGGATAATGCAAAAATTATAATCGTTTGCCATTGAGTATGCACATGTTTTTATGTGTGTTCTTGCTTATGTGTGCTAAGGACAGGCAGTAATTTGGCTTTTATTCAAAGCAGACGCTTCCAATTTTACCATGCTTTAGGGAGCAAGGGACAGAAATTATTTTAAAGAACAGTAACAGATGTAAGCAAGGGTATTGTTAAAGGTTCATCATGCGCTAAAGAGATTTGGAGGGGTGATGCGAGTGGAGCTCGTAGCCCTGTGTTTAAAGAGCAGGCGATGAGCGCCTTAGGATAAACATGCCGCTGACTGACATCACTCAAACCTGGCACTGAGATTCTTCCTCTACACGAGGCTGTGAGACGGGCTGAGGCTGCTCTGCAGGGAAATGTGCAGCATGATATAATCTGCGGCATGATGTGTGTCCTGATGTGGTGTTGTTGTGTTTGTTTGTGTGGATCAAAAATGCATTCATGTGCAGTGCATTCTTGTTTGATTTCCATCATAAGATGTGTGTGACATTGTAAACAATTTTTAGGCCAGTACAGAAGGCTACCTTTAGAAGATTTAGAAATGTAGATATTTTAATATTTGATATTTTAAGAATGAAATATTTTATCCTGTAAATATGCCATACTAAAAAAAAACTGACATTAAAGGGCACCTATTTGACCCCTTTTTCCAGATTTAAGAGAAGTCTTTTGTGTTTCCAGAATGTGTCTGTAAAGTTTCAGCTCAAAACACCCATCAGATAATTTATTATACCTTTCAGAACATTAGAATTTTCTGCTCTGAACACAATGTTTTTGTTGCCTGTGCCTTTAATGCTAGTTTTCCCCACCTACCGTTCCCACATGCCTGTCAGTGTGCCTCAATCTCCGCCTCGGCTGCATCAGATAACAGACAGACATGTAGGAAGCAGATGTCACTTAACGTTTGTGAGAAATATTACAGTAAGAACTTTCCCAATGATTATTTGACGTGTTTGCTGTGGAGTTAATTCAAGCCTTTCTGAGCTGTCGCACACAATGTAGTTACAAAATTCACACATGCACACACACTCACATCGCATGCATTTAACTTTGCACTGTTTGCACGCAAAATGTGACAGGATACACGTTAATATAAACTGCTGTATAGATACTTATTATGTTAATGTACAAAATAAACTTGATTTAACGTCCACAAATCAGGATTGAATCGTCTTCTTTTATAATTGTTCTGACATGCGGCTGTGGTGATAAAGACGGTAAAATCCCTGTAATTCATTACAAACACTGTTTTAAAAACGTTTTAAACTTGTAAAACTCATTCTGGATCACGTTTGATGATGATTGATGATCACAGAGAGCTAAACAGATCTTTTAATCCCAGTTGCTTTGTGCACGTCCTGTATTGTTGATATGATTATATGTGTTACTACGGAGACATGTTAATACGCGGCTGTCAATCAGTTTGGTGGGTCGGAGAAACCACATTCCTACGTCATATTGCTGTCAGCCTTAAAATGCAAGGGATTTAGATCCTATTTTAACATCAGGAAATTATCAAAAAGACATTATTGTGTTTATATCACTCCAATATGACTGTGGACACACTATACCTACACACAGTTCTGTCCAAACAGCTTCCTAAAGATGATTTTCATAGTGGGTGTCCTTTAAATTTAAAGATAACATTTTTAAAAATGGTATTTCATAGTACAGTTAAGTAATTTGACTGTAAAATAAGTATTTTTTTTTTAAATATACAGTTTAAAAATTTTATGCACAAAAATTGACATCTTACAACATCATAACAGTTAAAAATACTTCATGCTAATTAGTGTAAACATGAGAAATACTGTCAGAATTATAGACACAGAGATGGAAAATTAAGGCATAGACACTTGTGCAGTTGACCTGATTACATTTGGATTTCATTAACTTTCACTCGGCTTAGTCCCTTATTTATCAGGGGTCGCCACAGCGAAATGAAATGCCAATGATTCCAGCATATGTTTTACATAGCCATAACGCAGTACTGGAAAACACCCATGCACTCTCACATTCACACACACATTCATACAATATGGCCAATTTAGTCTTTGGACTGTGGGGGAAACCAGAGCACCCAGAGGAAACTCACGCGAACACTGGGAGAACATGGAAACTAAATAGCAACTTGCCTAGGCAGGACTTGAACCAGCGACCTTCTTGCTAACCACTGAGCCACCGTGCTGCCTACATTTGGATGTGCCATTAATTTATTCATTTCCTTTTTCGGCTTAGTCCCATTATTAATCTTGGTTCGCCACTGCAGAGTAAACCGCCAACTTATCCAGCATATGTTTTACGCAGCGATTGCCCTTCCAGCTGCAACCCATCACTGGGAAACATCCATACAAACTCATTCACACACATACACTACAGACAATTTAGCTTACCCAATTCACCTATACCACGTTTTTGGACTTGTGGATGAAAACCAGAGCATTCGGAGGAAACCCCTGCGAACACAGTGAGAACATGCAAATTCCACAGAAATGCCAATTGACCCAGCTGGGGCTCGAACCAGCGACTTTCTTGCTTTGAGGCAATTGTGCTACCTACTGCGCCACCGTGCTGTCCATTTGAATTTGTATGAGTTTAATTATAAGATGCAAAACATATATGGGAAGAGAGTTAATTAAATTAGTTTTGCAACATGATTTAGTAAGGTAAAGTAATGTGGTGTTTGTGTTATTATTTACCCCTCCCAAACATCGTGTTTGTGCCATTTTGTGCTTGACATGATGCTGCTGCTAGAAGTAAAGCAGTTCACAAAGATCACATAGTAGAAAATAAATAATTTTCTCTGTTCTTTTTGAATTATTTGAAATATCAGAGTAAAGCATTATCCAAACATAAATTACCAAGCCACGCTATTTTTAATTTAGACTGCTTTTGGTTGATTGTGTTGGTCATTATGCGTAAAATCATACTTTATGCCTCATTAGTGACACATGTATGTTCAACTTTATTTGGAATATATATATATATTTAAATATATATATTGTGATTGGCAACATTTTTGACTGTTCCAAAATGACAAGATTAACATTTAATCTTTCATTAATAAAAAATGGCAAACCATATTCAGAATTTCAGCTCATCGTTAAACAGAATAGTTTTGTACATACAATATTTTCTCATAAAAAAGCAAAAACTGAATTAAATGAGAAAAAAAAGCAAAACAAAAGCATTTTCAACAAATGTGCTTTTGAACCCTGGTGTATTGTGTCTGAAAACATCTCCAGTGGAGACTGGAGCTGCTGGTGGTTGGCATTTTCAAAGCTCTAGCCAGTGAACCATGTAACCTCTCTGCGAGCGCTGCCTTAGCTCCGTCCCAGATCACTTTCATCACTAGGCTAGTGTCTAATCAATCAAGTGGAAAAAGAGTCACAGTCAGCACTGAAATCACCATGAAACACTGTCTGGATGCAGGATGAAAACTCGAGTCCCATAGACCAGCTCTTTTGTAGAGTTAAATCAGTTGATTTGCCAGTTTTACATGTGCTATTATATTAAGCGCCTCATTGATCTCATCCGAGCCAATTGTTCCCACAAATTCCTGCCCACGAGTCTGGCCATTGCCAAAATCAGCATTCAGAGCTACTAGCCGCCAATGCAGGATTTGGATTCAGGCTGTCCCACACGTCGTTGCTTTTTAACGTCCATCTTGCGTGCATAGTTGAATTAGATGTGCTCTGATCCATGTCATGGCTAATGTAATAAGGTGCACCCTGACACAAGAAAGAGAGGCGTGATTAGATAAGCATTCAGAGCAACTGTACCATGTGACACCCTGACACTCAGCAGGCGTCACTACTTGCGTGCTGTGACTATAAAATGGCCCAGCCTTTAACATATTTTTTTTGTCGATGTAACAGCTCATGAAATTGACACAAACCAGTGACAAGTGTGCTCACTATGCGAAAGCACCATGGAGACATTACTCATTCGTTATGTTTTTATGTCATACAACAGTCGTTCCATTAGACAAGGTCTGCACCCATAAACTGGAACTGGGTCTAATAGCATTGATACGAATGCCATGCTAGACACCACCGTCTCCAAAAGAGCGCTCGATTATTCAGAGTTGTCAACTGACTGGCGCCTAAATGCTTTGCCATCTGTGACACAAACTGCATACCGTATGATTACACTAATATATGATATTACTGTGCCTACAGTGGAGATCAAAATTATACCACAATTTATTAACACTTAATAATGTAATCTTCATTGTGCAAAATTTGTAGGATTTATTTGTTATGGCTATACCATGCAAGTAGTTTAGCTTTTTACAAAATAACGAAGGCACTGAAGATGATTGGGGATTGGAGAAAAGCCACTAGGAAAGATTAAACTAAACTAAAATTTCAGCTGCTTTTAATAATTTCAGTATATTTCTGCAGCCACATTTGCTGGCGCTTCCACAGTTCACTGATTGTAATAGGTTTCTTATCTATGAATTTATGTCCCCTAGGATCTTTCAGGGATTTTCAGCCAGGTTTATATCAGGACTCTGGGCTGCCCATTTCCTTATTTCAATTTAACGGAAAATATTTCCTGTTTTGGTTTGTAATGAACTACTCTGGCTAATGAATTACTCTGGCCATTGTTTTACACAGTGAATACTTCAACCCAGCACTAAAAGTACAACTCTCAATGCTGGGAAGCACCCGTACACTCTCTCATTCACACACTATGGCCAATTTAGTTTATCTAGTTTACCTACAGTCCATTGCATGTCTTTGGACCTATAAAAACCTATGCAGACACGGGGAGAACATGCACATTCCTTTCAGGAACGCTTCTGGGTCAAGCTGGAATTCGAAACAGCAACCTTCCTGCTGTGAGGCAACTGTACTAACTCCTTAGCCACCATGCCACCCAATAAATAAAACTTTCTTTTATTGCTAAAGTAAAGATGGCTGGCAAGTTTATTCAATGCTCTCAGGGTTGAACTTACAAGCAATTCCAGCTGAAATTTTGAACTTATTGCTTATTGAGATTTCCTGCATTATCCTTTCCTCTTGTGTATATGCCTTTTGTGGACAACCTGACTTTTTGGAGGGCTTGAATGAGTTAGTGACATTGTAAAAATGGAGCAGTATTCTAGAAATCACAGATTTAAAATGACCAACCTTGACTGAAAGGTTAATCTCTTTGGCCTTCATCTGACAACCTGTTGTAAGAGGGTTTCAGTCACTTTAGAATGACAGTCTTGCAAAGTCACTCAAAACTTGCCACCATTTAAACAGGGATTGATATTTAAATAAATTACCACCATTTGACAGATTAAAGCCTCGTTCACACTACCAGCGACTTTGTAGCTTCCATTTGCATAGCGATTGAAGTCGCTAGTCGGCTTTCCCACCTTGAGGTTGCCTAGGAAATGTTTATGTATGATATTAACATGACAGCAAACAGGCTTCCTTGCCTCTAAAATAAACATTGCAGAGGGAAAGCACTAAATATAAATGGAATTAGTAGCACAAATTACAAAACAAATTAACAAAATAAAAAAACGTGTGCTGTCATTTCGGCTATTTTTCTGTGAAAAACACTGATCTGTGTAGTTCTTCAGCATGACAAATAGCCTACAAGTGGCTAATGCAGGAGCTGAGAGAGGATCATCCCAGCAGGCACACAACATCATAAGACGTCAATATTAGGTTATATTTAGGTTGTGACGTCAGGTCACCAAAATTCAATGTTGAGCCAGCATCTAAGAACAACATTATTATGACGTCCAATAATGACGCTGATATTTGGTTGATTTTAGGTTGTGTTAGAAAGTGACCTAAATCCAATGTTGACCCAACATATTGCCATATTGAAGTTAAATACTGACATTTATTGGCACGACGTTGGTGTGTAATGTCAATCTGACGTCATGTTGACGTCCTGTGTCTGCTGGGATGTGAGCTCTACTGATTCTCTTATTGGCTGTCGCTTGCGAACGTTGCTCTTCATTTGCATAAAGTTAAAGGATTCTCAGCATTGTTGCACTGCTTGATGCACCCACATCCTGTCGCCAACAGCTGCTGTCGATTGAGTATTCGGAGATCGCCGGAAGTCACTAGCTCTCCATTGAAATAAATGGTTGCTTGATGCTACGTGTCATGGGTATTGTAAATAGTACCTGGCAGGATAGATGAATCTGAAAGTGTTTTCTAAATTTAAACAGTTCTGTTTTTTGAAAAACTTTTCCTTTGTACTATGCTTTTATCTATATTAAGCATGACATACGCTTGAAACTGCTCTTTTAATCATATTGGTACTACTTCAAACAGGACAGAGCAGTGACCTAAAAATTTAGGAAATTGTAGGTTCTCGTATTTTGATCTGCATGTAGAATGCTCAAGGCGGCTCACTATGGTTCAGTAGTTTGCACTGTCACCACACAGAAAAGAAGGTCACTAGTTCGAGTCCCGGTTGTCCCAGTTGGCATTTCTGTGTGGACTTTGCATGTTCTCCCCATATTTGCATGGGTTCCCTTTGGGTGCTCTGGTTTCCCCCACAGTCCAAAGGCATGTGATATAAGTGAATTGGATGAAGTAAATTGGCCATTGTGTATCAGTGTGAATGTGAGTGTGTATGGGTGCTTCCCAGTACTGGGTTGCAGCTGGAAAGGCGTTCACTGCGTAAAACATATGCTGGATAAGTTGTCGGTTTATTCCACTTTGGCAACCCTTAATAAATAAGTGACTAAACCGAAGTAAAATGAACGAGTGAATGCAGAATGCTCACTAAAAAACACTGGAGTTAAGGTATTGTTGGGACACGATGGTAAAGTGAGTTTGGTTTCAAAGCCTGTCTGAGCACTAAAGAACATGTCTGTTTCTGTAAGGGAAGGTGGCAGACATTTATAGCCGTTGAGCGATGGGATTGTGGGCTCACAGAGAAGATAGCTAGGCTTCTCTAGAGCCGCAGGCATGTTCAGTAATCAATGCACACTTAAAAAAAGAGGATAAACAGGAGAAAAATGGTGGTGGTTATGCAGGAAAAAAATGCCCTTTCCAGTATCATAAGACTAGTTACAGTCTGAGATGTCATGGGGTTTACAGTGACAAAGCTCAGCCTAGTTTTATATTTTTCCGGTTTCGTCTTTTTATTTTTTTTTACTTTGGGCTTATTTTCTTTTTAAGACCCTGAACTAGCGCTGTCTTTCTCTCAGAACTGCCTACGCATGTTGACTCACTGCCTATGGCCAAACATTGACTCGACTCTCGGTTTGTGGTGTAAAAAAACACTTGTTTTGGAGAGTAAGAGAGATAGATAGTAGTGAGGCGTATGAGATTATTAAAGTCTTTTGTGTTGCAGATTTTCTTCTGGCACTTAGAAGTGTGTTTTAGTCCTGATTAGCACAACGCCAGCGTGATTCGCCTCTCAGGTCATTGTCCAGTCAGACTACTAGCGCCATGCCGCTGAATGATTGACGGCTATTTGAATAATAGACAAGCTCTCTGCATGTTTAACCATGAGATTCTATTTGCTGCTCACATTTTTATTAGCAATTAAGTCTGCCAGGAAGCACAGCAACACTGGGATGCCTCTAATTCATGTTTACTGATGTGTAAATTTCCTGTAATCTGAATAGCTTTGTTAAAATGTCACGGATGTTATTTTGTCTGACTTCAAAGTGCAGTCCACAGATAGCGCTGCCAGTTGGTTCATTCATGTTTTTTATTTGTAGATTTTTACAGGTTTTAACAAAATGCTTTATTACGAATTAATGAACATCATAAAATATTATCGAATTTGCTTATGAACAATTTGGAATTGTTCATGCGCTTATGCACTGGCCGTTGGATAGTTTGGATAGTTTCAATAGTTTGAAGCAGCTGCATTTAAGAAATGTATGCAATGCAATTAATTTCCAAATTCACTTTTTTACTTTTTTCTGTTTTTCAATTTGTTTACCATTTAATTTTTATTATTAAAAGGAAACGATGTATTTGATATTAAATCAAACAAATGTCATGATTCAATTATCTACATTCATTCATTCATTTTCTTTTCGGCTCTGTCCCTTTATTAATCTGGGGTTGCCACAGTGTAATGGACCACCAACTTATCCAGCATATGTTTTATGCAGCGGATGCCCTTCCAGCCACAACCCATCTCTGGGAAACATCCATACACACTCATTCACAATCATACACTACGGATAATTTAGCCTACCCAATTCACCTGTACCACATGTCTTTGGACTGTGGGGGAAACCGGAGCACTCAGAGGAAACCCACGTGAATGCAGGGAGAACATGCTAACTCCACAAAGAAACGCCAACTGACCCAGCTGAGGCTCGAACCAGCGACCTTCTTGCTGTGAGGCGATAGCACTAGCCACTGCCCCACTGTGTCGCCTGATCTAATATCAAATATATTATTATTATTATTATTATTATTATTATTATTATTATTATTATTA
>CAIGQZ010001474.1:8960060-8972501 GCA_903798205.1 Danio tinwini | reverse complement strand
CCAGCCGCTCCACCTCCTGTCTGTATGCAGACTCGTCACCGTTCCGGTGACGAGTCTGCATACAGACTTAAAAAAAATGAATGTAGGAAAAAATGTATTCATTCATACATTCATTCATATTTAAAAAAAAACAAAAACAAAGCTTTCCCCATGAAAGCATGCATGTCATCTCACGCCTCACCATAAGTGCCTGAGGAACTCACACCTCATGTATTAAAACACCTCCGGTTTCACACGTGTAGCAACTGGGCCTGTTACCAATGCAATGTTTTGACGTGGAGGGACGAGTCATTGAACCATGCAAATATTGAGTACAAAGCTGGAGGTTCCCAAGGGAGCTCTGTCCCACTTTTCTTGTCAAAAGATAATAGCTAACTGAGCAGAAGAGGGGACATCGAACAGATTAGTTTCTCAGCGTTCTGATTTTGAGCAATCCTATACCCACAAGATGGTGCCCAAACTGCTATTTACAGAAGAATTTGAATATATCCTCTTGATCCCACCTTATATTATTGACTGCTATGTGCTGTTTGAAAAATTGATTACAGTGTACATATCGGGTACTTATGTGTTGTGGCGCTGTGCTTTACTGTATGTAGAGTGGAAAATGCATACTATTTGCACTTTCTAATTTTAGATGGTGACAGCGAAGACTGCGAGCCAAGTGAAGAGGATTCCAGTTGTGAGGTTTGCATGCAATATTCATACACTACTTTTATTTGGAGTCCTGCAGTGATCCAACCCATGATGCTTGGGTTATTGTAGCAGCAAATGTAAATCTTGTTATATCTGTACAAAACATGTCAACAATGACTGAATCACATCAAATTATTTAAAGAAATACTCAAAAAAAGTCTCATTTTACAGCTTTTCTAGAGTTAAACAGTTGATTTTTATCATTTCTGAATCCATTCAGGCAATCTCCGGGTCTGGAACATGTTTAGCTTACCTTAGCATAGAACATTCAATCAGATTAGACCAATATTTTTGAGTGAAATGCTAATAGTCGTATCCAATTCAATGATTTATGCTAAGCTAAGCTAAAAGTGCTCCTGCTAGACTCAGAGCTTGGCTGAATGGATTGAAAATGGTAAAACTCTGTAATGTTGAACTCTAGAAGAGTTGCAAAATTAGCCCATATATACAAAATACATGTTCCTTTAAAGGAGTATTTCAGTTTTAATGTAAAAGCAGGGGATAGTATAGCCACGTTCCTGGAGGACCACCAGCTCTGCACATTTTTCATGTCTCCTTAACCAAACACACCTGATTCAATCTTCAGCTCATTAGGAGAGACTGAAAGACCTGTAATAGGCATGACAGACAAAGGAAGCATTCAAAACATGCAGTGCTGGTGGTCCTCCAGGAACCAGTGGTTGAGAAACACTGGCATATATAGTTCAACCCATAAATTTGATCATCTTTTACTGTTCCTTTGTTCAAAACGTATTGGAGTTTCTTTCTTCTGTTGAACACACAGGAATTTATACTGACAAAAACGTGAACTCTACAATGAATTTTTTTTCCTACATTCATTCATTCATTTTCCTTCGGCTTAGTCCCTTTATTTATGAGGGGTCGCCGCAGCGGAAGAAAAAACGACAACTTATCCAGCATGTGTTTTACACAGCGGCTGCCCTTCCAGCTGCAACCCAGTACTAGGAAACACCCATACACTCTTACATTCACACACATATACTACAGCCAATTTGTTTATTCAATTCACCTATAGCTCATGTCTTTGGATTGTGGGGGAAACCGGAGCACCCAGAGAAACCCACTCCAATATGAGGAGAACATGCAAACTCTACACAGAAGAGTTAGGACTTAAACCAGTGACCTTCCTACTGTGAGGTGACAGTGCTAACCATTAAGCCACTGTGCTGCGCTAATTTAATATTTAATTATTTAAATTTAAATACTATTTCAAAGTAGGGACTTTGTGAGTCAGCCTTGTTCTAAAACCTGATTAACCCACAGTGTTCAGTGCCATCTAGCATAATCCGTTTGACTTTGAGTGTCATGGTGTTTCGTAAATGGTCATCGGGATGCAAGAATTGATTGTAGTCTTGTATAGTAATTATGGCATGTTTGAATGCTTCACCACATTTTGACAGATAAACATTTTTCATTTTTTTCTTCTTTTCTTTTAGATATGCATGACAGGTTCAATCACATTTATAATGTTAAACAGTGGGAGCTCCTTCTTTCGTAAATGGCTTTCAAGCACAGCAATGAAACAGAGACGATTATACTGGCGATTTAGGTGGAAATAGAGAAAATTATTTTGGAGCTATGCCAAAAACATCCTGCCTTTATCAAATGTCTTCAAGGTTTGTTTACATACGTGTTTAATATGGAAGTCAGTCGATAGTCCCGTCTTCTCAATGACATCACTCACGTCAACAAAAATGACAAATTTTTGTGATTAATTTAATAATTAATTAAATAAGCAACATGACATGTTTCTTGTCTAGAACACGATAGTATATTTACCAGTCAAAGTCCAATAATTAAACAGTGGCTTAGCAGACAAAAACGTGTGGACATGTCATTAAATATACCTTCACATTAAATTTTTTTGCTTGACTGTTTCTTTTCTGTGTATCAATTAAAAATAAAATAAAAAATTAGGCCTATGTAATGTTTTTATATCTCATAACTCAAAGGCTCCAAGATCGGTCAGGCCTGAGTTTCGCTCATTAGCGTGTGGAGAGTTGGAATGAAAAACCCGGAGTGGATTTTGAGTCGCGTGATGATAGCGGTGAGCAGAAATCTGTCACTCTGCTCCATTCATAAACTGTTCCAGACCATCTTTCAGCCTGTGCGTTGCTTGGCGACACACACAGCTTGACATTTCTTTTTGGAGCTACGTTCGTTGGTGGAGAAGAAATAAACAAACTAATCTGCCATTTTTTTAAACATAAGTTACCGAATGTTAATTGTTGTAGATGTTTTTTTTTAGGAATTGTTTTTAAATAAACATTACACTAGCTAGAAAATATGCATGCATGCATATGGACAAATTAAAGTCCTGTTGATATAATTATTTCATTCATCATGACACCATTACATATTATTGCAGACATTGTTTAGTCTGAACACGTATACAGGTTTAATTATATACCCTACATTAATTAAGTAAACTCCTACATATAACCATTTTATTTGAATAAAAATACACTTATAAATAAAATACATTCAATGCGCCTTGAGTCCTCCCTGCTAATATTACCAATCAACACGCTCATTTATAATCTAAAACGTGAGCAAATGGCTCTGTGTAGCAGACATGAAGCAGTTTGCTCATCTGTATGTGGAGTTGCTAATAACGGTGAGCGCTGTCCAAGGTGCTGCAGCGCTCAGCCCCGCCCCGCCCGTCTCATCACACACACTAACCGGGAGACACGTGACGCGATGTGCTGACAGTCCCTGGCAAAGCTCGCCTGAGAAACACATCGCACCTTGTCTTGCACACAGAACAGGGAGCGATATCTTCTATTTTATATATATGCCGAGAAAAAAAATTACATTTACACTGGGAAATTTCGTAAGCATGAACCGTTTTGTACTGAATATTAATTGCTCGTTGGCTGCGTTTTGATTTTATGATTTTGATTTTTAATCTATTGGGACTTTGGGGATCCGCATACGCAATTTTTATCGTTGCCATTTCTTCTGCTCCTTCGACACCGATGCAGTGATTTTTTTTTAAACATATCAGATGAAAGCCTGAATCGATGTGGAGGAAATCAACCAGGTTCGTCGGTGAGGTTGAGCTGTTAAGGGGCGCACGATGGTCCATTTCTCAAGGTAAAATAATTAAGATTTGCTTAAGTGTGATTTGAAGGCGTATTTAAGGTTATTTGTGAGAGTTATGGTTGCGCTTCACGCGCTCAATGCAGTCACGCGCAGGTGAGATGATGCAGCTGGGCTCGATTTCTGTTTAATTGTGCCGTACTACCGATTCATTCGTGTTTACGGCTGGCCTTTGCTTCATCTTAAGCGATATTTGATGACTCCCTATTTTCCTGTCCTCCGCGTCGGGAAGAGAGGCGTGTTAAATGTGTCTTTCTCTCAGTTCGAGCAGATGGTGCTTGATTATTGGTTATGTTTTGCGCATCTGAGTCATAGCCGTTGTTAATCAAGGGAAAGGAAGAAAAAAGGAGAGACCAAATGGTTAGTGTTTTAAAGTTTTGAATTCAACCCATATATGCGTTTCAGGATCACGCCTAGAGAGACTGTAAATCTTATGCGCGAGGCTATTAGGATGATTGTATTGTTCCAGATCTACAGTAGTACCCGATAGCGAGACATTACCGTAATCGTTTCGCGAATACGGTAAATAAGACTGCCCTCTTGTACATTAATCGCGCATGATATGTTGTGTAAGATCCATCTGTGAAAGGGGTCGGTTGTTATCTTGCTAAGTAGCCCCCGTGTAAACCTGACAGTAAACACATAGGAATTCGAGCATGAAATGATTGGTTGAGATCAGTTGACAGACAGCCCAGAGGCCAGACAATTGCAGTGTCATTAATGCTTAAGAGGCGCGCGATAAGCCCCCGCCCTGGGCTCATTTTGGGATGCAGGACTTGAACTAAACGAGGTTCACTGAATCAAACGAGATTTCCCCGTTACACAGTAGCAATGTTGCCGAGTGTCTTTCTATAGCCTTCCGATCGTCCTGCTTGAATAAATGGGAAATATCATTGCCTTTACATCTGGCTCGTCTACTACATACGATGCAAAATGTTATTAATTGTTATAGAAATTAATGCAAAATACCACAGTAAGGACTGGCTAAGTGTAAGGTGCCTTACATAGCCTATATGGTAAAATGTTACATTTTATTATTTTATATTTGAAATATAAAATGCAATGTAGTACCAATATGTTTAATAACAGATATACATTTAAGCAACAGATGACATCACTTTTAATGTTTGCTTCTTAGTTCTTATATATATATACACACACACTAATAATATGTTTCTGTATTTTTAAATTATAATTTTAAGTGCAAATTGTTGGCTGTATTTAATGTTATCTGTCATTTAGTTTTTTTTTGTGGGGTGGGGTGGGGGTGATGGTGGTGACACTGGGTTCTGTCATTACATGTTTGTACACAATTGCTAACAAGACCGGTTTTAATGTTTTTTTTGTTTCTTTTTCTCCTATTCAACTGTGATAATTTAATTTCTATTTGCAGAAACAAACTGATTTTAAAATATATATTGCAGTGGATGTAATCAGTTATATAAATGATCAGATAATATTTGTATTGTGGAAACGGCATAAAAATGACAGAAAGCTCTATGTGATGCCTGTAACAACATCACTATTTTTTACAGTAGGTTTGTTACTGTACATATAGGAATAAGTATACTGTAAATACAGGTTTGTAGCAGCTGTAACATTTCATGGTATTAAAGAGTAAATGTCATGGGAGGAATTGTCTTGAAAGTGAACATAAAATGGCTTAAAACACAATAATTATTGCCAATTAAAATAGAGAAATGAATGTGCATGCTATTTTGTAATGGAGAACATTTTTGTACCTATTTGTTAAGCAATTTTTTTCTTTTATTTATCCCAACGTACAGTACATCTAAAAACTGAAGGTTTAGGTTTCAAATTAAAGAGATTTAAGTATTTATTTAAAAATAAGTAGTTGTAGAGAAAATTATAGTCTGAAAAAAAAAACAGAATAGCAAATCAACGGTACTGTTGTAATTGAAGATTAATGCAATCAATATCAGCGTGAAATTGGTGGTTTCAATATCAATATCACTATGAAATTGTGGTTTTGTGTATGCTTCGTTGAACCGAGTGTATGCTGTTTATCTTTTTGCTAAAAGGCCAACTTTTTTGCTCTTTTCCTATGAAAAAAATTAAGATTTTCCTTTCCGTTCTTTTCAGATAATGGATCAATATGTCAAAACGGATGTGAATTGAAGGTTTGTGAACACTGAGGGCCCTACTAGGGCCTGCACGTTAACACTGCAAAGTGTACATTTTTGCCTACTTTTCATTAGTGCTGACTTTAGGCCTACACAATGACTTTTAACTAGACTTAAATGACCCTGACATTAATGACCCTACATAGCCCTAATGAACTCTCTGCTGTACAGCACTACACATGGCTGTAATTTATATAGATGCTCTGATGACTTGGCCCTGCTGTAGCACACCTGGATCCCACTGAAGTTTTTTTTTTTTTTTTTTTTTTTAAGCAAAGCAGTCTTATTTTTTACTGTTTGGGCCTTAGCGACTCCCTTTATTGATTGATTTGTGTATCTAGAATTTTAAATAAGAGTTGGCCATAACCCAGGCCTTCTCCCTCTCTCAGTGAACAATGAGTAAATTAACCCAAATGCACAGCAGTCCTGCACGTCATAGGGAGCTCTGTTACACTTTAGGAGCACATCACTAAGAGAGCCGAAGCATTTTAGTTTTCAATTTAGCTGTATTCCTAGTCCTAACCTCCTTTACCATTCACAATGAGCTTCTCAATGCGGAACGGTGCACATCTAATCTGGATAGGCCTACTGGTTTGTTGCCTTGTCGACATTGGGGCCAGCATGGAGTTCACTGGTGCAGAAGGCCAGTGGGCAAGGTTTCCCATGTGGAACGCCTGCTGCGAAAGCGAAATGAGTTTCAACATGAAGACCAAAAGCGCTCATGGACTTTTAGTGTACTTTGACGACGAGGGATTCTGTGACTTCTTGGAACTGCTCATCCACAATGGTAGACTCAGTTTGCGGTTCTCCATCTTCTGCGCCGAGCCGGCGACCGTGTTCTCCGACACAGCCGTCAATGACAGCCGCTGGCACGCTGTGACCTTGCGCAGGAATTTCAAAAACACTACTTTAGTTGTGGACGAAGAAATCAAGTGGGTGGAGGTAAAGTCGAAACGGAGGGACATGACGGTCTTCAGCCATTTATTCTTAGGAGGGATACCTCCTGAACTGCGATCTGTAGCATTACGCCTCACATCTTCAGCCATAAAAGATGAGGTTCCCTACAAAGGATGGATAACCAACCTGAGGGTGAACAACTCCGAGCCGGTGCTTATCGGTAGCGATGGAGTCAACAGCGACATTTGCGAAGCCGACCACATTTGCCTGAATGGAGGAGTCTGCAGCATTGTCAACGATGAGCCCATTTGCGACTGCTCTGAAACGGGATTCCAGGGAAAAGACTGCAGTGAAGGTAAGAGGCCTGGATTCGTCGTCTCCGTTGTTAAGGTGTTGAAATGTCTTTTCAAACACAGCCCTTTCACTTATTTTTTTCCAGTTTTCAACATTGCACTAGTTCCTCAGAGGCAGTGCATGCTACATCATGTCTTTTCCTGGCCTCCACATACAGGCCCAGTACATTACATGATTAGATTACAGTCAGAAAGTGCCAATGTCAGAGCATCCATGAACACCCTGTGTTTTTGATAACAATGACGTCAGAGAAGCCACATTAACTTAATATACTCTTGACACTGCACTGGCATTACAATTAAGTATGAAAAAATGATGCTGAACACATGCACACAAGCCCATGATTGAAGTATGGTGATTTGAATATTATTCTCCTTCAAAATTTTAAGGGGTTGGATGCTCTAATTACGTAATTAGCCAGATGTTCCATAGAGTCACTGTAATGACTTAGCCAAAGTTGCAACTCCAGTACATCACAGGAAAAAAATAATAATAATGACATTCTCAATACAGCATTCAGCAACCATAACAAAGCGTTTATTCTTCCAACTTTACTAGTAAACCTCCACTATGGCACCTAGAGAGTTATTTTAATTACATAAGCAATTAAAATCAATGGTGATGTAAATAAATCTATGGGGGGACCGTGTCTGCTTCTTTTTTTGTGTGAAAACTGATGGTTGTATGCACATCAACAATTTAAGATTTCCATGTAAAGTCTGTTCCCTTTTGAATATGTATGTTCTAGTTGGTTTCCAAGTTTGACTTACTCCCTTGGTGTCCGATTTCACTGTTTTTATGTTCTTTCCATCTTTTTCTTCATTTTTACAACCGTCTCTGTGGACTGATCTTGATGTTGATGGATATTGTCTGGGTTAGGCCGTAAGCCGAAAAGGCACCATGTTGCCAAGGAAACTACATACCCACTGAGTAAATTTTGCCCTCCTGAAGCACAACAGAGAGACAGTACGTTTCACTGACAAATGTTCAAACTAGAATAGCAGTCGTGGTACGGTCTCTCAGAGAAATACATTGTCTAGTGGATTTGATGAGATTACGACAAAAGGGCAGGGCCCACAGATGCTCGGCAGCTTGCTTAAAAGCAAGATGTGCTGCTCTCCAGCCTCTGTTCTAGTAGAAATGCGCATCTTTGGCGGGTGAGTCAGAAAAGACCTGCCCACGCAGCTTTGAGTGGCCTCCATCACGCGCTTTTGGATGACACATGAGGATATGTGGAGATGGTGGAGGCCACGGGACGTGTCGCTCTGAATCATTAGCATTTTTATTTAATTTTAGAGAATCTTCTCGAAGCTAGTGGTGTTAGGTGTTGGTGCTGCCTGCTTTCCTTTTTTCCCCACTTTAGATTGAATTGATTATTTAGTTGATCAATGGACTATTAAGCATTAATCAGGAAGAGCTTTAGTAAGGAATTTGGCTTGGTGACAGACAGGGGCCAAAAGGTTTATTTGTTTAAACCAATCCATGGTGGTCAAAGTAAACTGGATATGTATGTACAGTTGAAGTCAGAATTATTAGCCCCCCTATTTATTTTTTCCCCAATTTCTCTTTAACGGAGAGAATATTTTTTCAACACATTTCTAAACGTAATAGATTTAATAACACATTTCTAATAGCTGATTTCTTTTATTTTTGTCATGATGACAGCACATAATATTTTACTAGATATTTTTTAATATACTAGTATTCAACTTAAAGGGCGATTTAAAGGCTTAACTAGGTTAATTAGGTTAACTAGGCTGGTTAAGGTAATTAGGCAAATCATTGTAATAAGGTGGTTTGTTTTGTAGACAATCAAAAAAAATATAGCTTAAGGGGGCTAATAATTTTGACCCTTAAATGGCTTTTAAAAAATGTAAAACTGCTTTTATTCTAGCCAAAATAAAACCAATAAGACTTTATGCAGAAGAAAAAATATTATCGGAAATACTGTGAAAATTACTGTAAAAATTACTGTAAAAAAACTAGAACAATTTTGTTTTCCTAATGTTAAAAAAATATTTAAATAATCACAGAAATCACTTTAAACAACCGTTTGAAAAATTTCCATAGATCTTCATGAAACAATACAAAAAAAAGTGAGAGAAATTTTTCCATTTGAAATTGCTAAGAAATTTCCCAAATAATTACAAAACACTGCCAACTAAATTTTTATGACAATGATTTGCTTAAAATTGAAATGTTTTTCCATTGCATTTGTAGTTTACACAGATACAATATTGATACTGTTTACAAAAATTGACAGTTGAAAACTGCTCAAAAACAATAGTATTTTCCCCAAATTCCATTTTTATATAACTTAATTATAAAAAAATTCTATTTAAGTTGGAAATGCAGTTAAAGTAAGAATTATTAGCCCCCCTGAATTATTAGCCCCTCCTTTTCCCCCCTAATTTCTGTTTAACGAGAAGAAGATTTTAACACATTTTTAAACATAATAATTTTAATAACTCAATTCTAATATCTGATTTATTTTATCGTTGACATGATGACAGTACATAATATTTTACTACATATTTTTTTATATGCTAGTATTCAGCTTAAAGGGCAATTTAAGACTAAGACTTAACTAGGTTAAATATGTTAACTAGGCAAGTTAGGGTAATTAGGCAAGTTATTGTATGTAATGATGATTTGTTCTTTAGACAATTGGAAAAAAATATAGCTTAAAGAGGCTAATAATTTTAAAATGTAAAAAATAAACCTTAAAATGGCTTTTAAAAAATGTAAAACTGCTTTTATTCTAGCCGAAATAAAACCAATAAGACTTTATCCAGAAGAAAAAATATTATCGGAAATACTGTGAAAATTTTCTTGCTCTGTTGCACATAATTTGGGAAATATTTAAAAGAGAAAAAAAAAATCAAGGAGGGGCTAATAATTCTGACTTCAACTGTATGGTTAACACACTGAACTAAACTAAACTACACATTAAACATTAAAAAAACAAAACATATTAAACTAAACATTTTGATGTAGCAAGACTTATAAAATATTAGTTTTTTTTTAATAAATCATTTTCTATTCTGTAGAACATTTTCCCACTTAGAAAAATCTGACCTTTCCTAAGGTCTTCGATTTTTTTTTTACTTTTAATAATTTATTATCGCAATGACAAATCTCCAAATGCCAATGTTAAGGACACGCCAGCCATTATGATGGCTTAATTCATCAAATAAACCAGATATAGGCTTGCCGTGGTGTTCATTAAAACAACAGCATCGTTTTAAACTCCTCTTAGCCTAAATCTGTCCCAGCTTCAGTTATTAATGCAAATCTAGCCCTGCTTAGGAGAAAGCAGGCCACTTTGACTCATTTTGCCTCCATTCAGTCATTTGGTGTGTTGTCAGCTTCATGACTGAGGTGATCTGTTAGCTGACCAGCAACCATCGTTGCCAATAAAACACCCCTGCTTGTGTTTAGCGCAGATGGAAATCTAGTAGCTGCATATTAAATAGCTCATTGATGAATTGCTATTTTTTGCTTCAGAAACGTGCTGTTTGCTTTTATCTCAGTCGCCAAGGAAAAAAGTCAAGCACCACGAGAGATTGTGTACATGTTTGCAGATCTCAGGCAGGAAAGGGTGGCGTGTGGATTAAATATGTCCTTTCTCTCTGCACGTCCACTCCGTCATTCTCTCGACAGGCAGTTGTGGTAATAACCTTCTTTAGCAAAGCAGGTGTGGGGCTCTCAGCAGGAAAGGCAGTCCGCACAGCAAAGAAAAAACACTGCTACGGGTAATGAGATATTTGGCCCTGCTGGGGTTAGAGAAAGGGCCTTATTTTGCGTTATTATGGTTAATGCTCTTACAAGTCTGCATTGGAAAGCCAAAAGGGTCTACTCTGTATCAGCTTGCAGCCATTGATACCTTATCTTTATGCTCTATTAACTGTATAATGTGCTCCGTCTCCCTGGTTAAAGATGGCTGTAAGGGATCTGCAATTGACGTCCGTGCGGTTTCGTATGCTTGGAGACTTTAGTTGGAGAATTGGATTGTGTTGGAGGGCTTGTTTACAACAGCGATTAGATTGTTTCAGCTCATCTCTTATCTTTGCGGTGGAGCTAACGTTGTAAGGGTCCATTCCTGGCTGTGCACTGTGTCGTTTAAGCATATTTTAGATGGATTTTCTGTGCTTTGCTATTGGACCTGTGCATATGAATGAGGGTAGCGTAGTGAAGTTTATGCCCATTAACCTCTTGCCAACAAAATAAAGGACTCGCTTTAATTGGGTGCATCAGCGTAATAATTTTAGTGACTTGTTTAATGACGTCACCAGGGGGCTGTTTGAAGATGATAGAAAATAAGCTTCAGCCAAAAAATTTAATTCTGCCAATTCCTTGCCCTGTTGTTGTTTTAAAAAATCTTCGATTGAATATTTAAAGACAAATATATCTTTTAGAATCCTTCAGTTGTTGTATTGTTTGTAAAAACAGTTAAATCATCAATAGGAACCAGTACAAAACCTAAATTGTTCTTTACTGTATGGACAAACACTATTTTTGCATTCCATTAAACACAATTAACAATACAGATTGAGTAATTATAATCAATACATTTCAACAAACTACATAGATTACAAAAATACTAAAAATATAGATCAAAATACCTGGAAATAGACCAATTCACTTAATTATTTAAATCACTTCAGTAAAAATAGCTTGACTAAAGGACACTCTTGATGTTCACTGTATGGAAAAAATATTTATTTTGCATTCCATCGAAAAAAAGAATATTAAACATGTTGAAGTAATGAGTTTATTTCACGTGAGCTATCACTTTGAGTAAATAGACATTTAAACTTTCCTTGCATTACAGCATCCACATAAATTAAGGAAATATTAACAATGCTGGTAGTATTTCAGTGATATGGAAAAAAAATCATGAAATACAGTCATAGGAATTGAATTTACTGATTAAAATGGTACATCACAAAATTCTGGATGAATATGAAAGTATGATTGCAAGTTGAAAATTTGAGAAGTAAAATAAAATGTATTTTATAAGTTCCTAACATGGATGCATTGAAAAAAAAAAAAAACAGATACGCATTTTAAATAATTAACACAGATTCTGGGTAGGTGGAATCTATCAAAATTAAACAGAAAAAAATATACATTTGGAAATAAAAACTGGCTTTATTTTTTTAAATTAACTGTTATTTTGATGATGATGATGATGATGATGATGATGATGATGATGATGATGATG
>CAIGQZ010001474.1:8934999-8960050 GCA_903798205.1 Danio tinwini | reverse complement strand
ATGATGATGATGATGATGATGATGATGATGATGATGATGATGATGATTATGATTATGCTAAAATAAATATATAGGCCCTATGTAGATAAAAAAAAAAACAGGAAATGTAGTAACTCATCAAGGCATTTCAGTATAAAATGTTATGGATGTTGAAGCCCATTTTGTGTCTCAGTACAAAAGTCTGAATAAAGGATAATATGTTTTGGCTAAACCGTTCCTTTTATCTCAAAATACATTTGCATAATATGAAACATTAAAATAAATAAATTAGGCAAAGAGGAAATGATCTAAGGAAAGATGTAAAACAGTATAATCTTATATTGTCTTCCACATAACAAGTATAAAAAAGTCAAGATTGAGTAAATAATGACAAAAAAAATCTAATTTAAATGGTCTGTCTCTTCAAATCGGAATTCATTGTACATTACACTACCTTCATAAATTAATCAAATACAAACAATCTAGGTCGAAAATGCTAAAAAAAAATGTTAATTAAGCAATGCCAACATAAAATGTCTTGACTATTGTAATACCTATGGTCTTTCCCCGTGTCTTGCAATCGACTTTCACCTTCCTTGATCCTACACCATCGCTTGATAATCTTGAATGGAGGGGGAGCCCGTGTCAAACACACTGTATATTGAGAATTCCCCTATCAGTAGCGGATGAACCCTTTCCAGATGGACTAAGCTCACTAATCTCTCTGTACTGTAGATGACTGCAATATGGAACATGCTGCACATTGCTCCCTGTGGGGGAAATGTTAAACTAGATTTGGTGAAGAGGATTAAAATCCCCATCACTGGCGCAGTGACAATACATCAACGACGTAGCGCTATATTTAGAAGCTTTTACAATAAACGCTGTTGATTTGCATATATTTACCAGTTCTTTCTGCTGTTTGTATCTAAATTCAGAGGAACCCCGTACCTTACATTCACCCTGTTCCAACCGAATGGTCATTATCACAGTTTTTTCTAAGTTTTCGCCAATTGTTGTTGACAGCTAGATCTTTAGTGACTTTGCCGCTGCGCTATGCGGAGCGTACGCTCGTCATGCGATCCCTTTAGGCCAATTCACTTGAGAATAACACACACTGACTTCCTGAAAAATGCTTTAAACGAGCATCTGGAGCTGCAGTCCTGTTTGTAAAGGGCTGCATGAGCGCGGGCGTCACATCGCGTTTGCCCCCTGCCTGCGTCGGCCCGTGCTGGAATAATGTGCGTGTAGGTCATCCTCAGTTTCTAGCTCTTGTTCTCTGCCAAATTTGGGGGCAGTATGCAAGGCCAGCACTTAAAAGAAGCTGTCAGCTTGATGAAAGCCTGCATGTCGCTGGCTCTGTGTGAGCTCTGCAGTGCTAAGGAGAGGCTACATGATCCTGATCTGTCAGTCAGTGAAATGTAAATACAACCGCTGTTCGGTCAGCCGGACTCTGAGAAGACCAGGCTGTGCTTATGTGTGTGTGGTGCTCTTTCAAAATGGCTGCTGAAGCCACACACGCATACACAGAGATACTGTATATCTACATTTTGGCCTTGTCGTGGCAGGTTTTGTAAGAGAGAACGTGACACACATATCTCTGCAGTGCGCAGGATAGGTTGAACACAAAATCAATAGAGCGGGTGCTTTTAAACTGCTGTGGAGTCGGGCTAGTTAGCGTCGGTTTAAGCTAGCTAAACCAGTGTTATTTTGAATGCCTTCAAGCTGTCAGTGGGATGAGTTTGCGCATTTGTCAAGGCAAGCAGGGTTTTGTCAGTCTCTTCATAAGCTGATAAGAGAGGATAGAAAATCACCTGTCATTTATCACCGCAACACTAACAGCAAAATATTTTTTTGTCATACTTTCTGGCATGGCACGCTTTTTTTTCCTTTAACGATTTTTTTCTCTCTTTTCTTTTGTTTATTCATACATTCATCAGCATTTATTTTGTTTTTGTGGCAGTAGTGGTGCATGCAATTTGTGTTTGGTCTGGTGGAGGAACCGGCTGCGGTAAGTCTCGGGTCATTTTTCTCCTCCTCAAGACGCAAAACACGGAGGTAGGATTGGATGTTTCAACTTTAAGATAGCAAAGTGCACTTTTTTAGGGGGTCTTGGGTGAGTTGATCCTGGGTCACCAGAAGTAAAAGGTGTGTTGAATAAATGCATGAATGAAGGTAATGTACCCTTTTTTTTTTTAGAACAGGACAAACAAAAGGTAACTTGGAGTTAAATAAATAAACAAATGCAAATGTTCAATGTAAATGGGGTGATTACATGACATGCATATGCATATACAGGTATTGTACATTTCTTTCTTCCTGACCTGACTGAATGATGTTGTTTTCTCCTAGTAGGTTCATGTTGCATCATCTACCGACATTTTTATTTCCAAACACGTGCATGCTTCACATCTAGCCCCTGTAGATTCCCCTCACAAGCACCATGAATGCCATTCAGATTGATAAATATTCATTCAAAAGATACAAATTGTTTTGAACAGTCCTTCAAAGCTCATTAAATGAAAAACAAACTGACGTTTAATGTACCATTTCAATATCTCCTGAGGGAAAACAGCATATTTTGCTTTGTACAAAAGACTTCTGGGAAATCAAATTGTAACTTTCAGGGGTCCCACCCATTCTTTCAGTTTGATTTTTAATTACAGTTTGCATGCTTGCACATGATCATTGATGATACTGTTAAGACTTAAGTTTCACCATGTGTTTTATCAGCTTTTGAACAACGTAATACTGTGTTACCATCATCTCACCATGGAACGACGCACTTTAAGAGTACTATAATGAGATTAGATCTTGAGGGGGACAGAGGACACTTAAAGTCAAATAAACCCTCACGTCTCCACATTTTCCATGGTAATGAATGTTTGGCCTGGGCACAGGATGATAAGACGCATGGTAACCACGGTAATCCTCAAGGCTGGGCCACCTTCCAGTCTGCATGCTTCTTAATCAATGTCTCCTTCTCTCTCTTCACGCCTCGGCCGCCCCTCCAGAAGAGGCCTATGTAGGAGGTGGGTACATGGTTTTTATTTTCTATTCTTTTCATCCAACCCCTTTCCCTACTCATGTACTTCTCTCTGTCTTCATATTTCAACCGTTTCTTTTAGAAATATTCTGTATCTCCTGTTTTATTTGAATAACGGTACGCAAACAGTAGATGGAGCTGGTGTACACACAGGTAAAAGGTATGCAACTTCATTCAGCTTTGTTATTAAGAGCACTACCTTAATTAGAGGTTGTCAGTAAACACGTGGTTCACTTCAATCGGTGTGCTCTACTAAGCAGAAATCTGAGGCTGGAGCAAAATGGATGCCATCTTGTTTAAGTTACCTCTAAAGACACATGATTAGCTCCAGTTATCAGCTTGAGAAATCTAATATAGAAGCTGCGTCCCAAATGGCACACTATGCACTTATGCACTTACACACTCAACAGCATAGTATATGTATGTAGTGTCGTCCCAAATGGGGCACTAATGTTTTTTTTTTTTCCTAAGCGGAAATTCAAACCGTTTTCCAGATGATGTTTGACAGTTGTCAAATTAGTGAAATAAATGACCAAACTAACAAATAATACCTGCTATGAGTTAAACCGCATTCACCATCGGAGGCAAAAAAAATCACTCTAGTAGGAAAATTTTGCGCTCACAATCTAGAATAAATAAAGTAATCCAACATCAGTGCCTGAAAGCTCCGCCCCTTTTGCTACGGGAGCAAAGCTGCGGTCGTTGAGTGCGTGAAGTGTCCAACATTCCACACTTCATTTTAACAGTTGAATAAGTGCATCATCCGGGTATTTAAAGTGATCTTATTATTTTTTAGAGTTTTCAGTGTGAATGCACTACTTACACTATTTTTACTACAAAATGGCATAGAATAGTGCATATGTATGCAATTTGGGACGCACATAGAGTGAATACATGGCATGAAACATTCGCTGAAATGGAAAATCTGGGCAATCTGGAAGGTAAGTGGTAAAGATCAACTGCAAAATCTACTAATTCTTACTAACAGAGTTAATAATTAAGCCAAAAAAATACATTCTCCATTTAGATTTATTCTTTTGGAGGACGATAATTGTATTTTTCTATATTCTGGCTGTGGCTCACCTTAATAAAGATGAAATGGGTAACCTTGATTTATCCCAGCATTAGCTATTTTGTTATCTATATTTTTGTGACAAACGTTTGAATAAAAACATATGCAACCTTAAGATCCAATCTGTGTATGTCATCTTCTTCCTGTGGAAGGTTGACCAGGCGGACGACATGTTTGATGTTTGGCAGCAACAAAGTGATTTTTTTTTCTAATCTAGATTTGTGTCTTTCAAGTGTGACCTATAAAGCATTGCAACCGCTGGGTTGAGGAAATGCTTTTTGAATGTTCCCTCACACCCACTCTCTCCCTCACCTCTTGACCCTCAATCCCCCTTCCCACCCCGTACCGCGGACATCTTCCATTCGGACGATGTCCGTGTGTCAATGTGACAAAAAAACCTTCCCATGATCCCGTTCTCTGTGCTGACTGTGCTCTTGTCTTCCCTTAAGGTCTTGCGCACCTGATGATGGGCGACCAAGGTATGGGTTTAATTTCTTACTCACCTTTTTGCCTCCATCAGCCTCCTCCATCCTCTCTGCCTTTTTCTCTCTCACTGCCTTGTGCTGAATCCTCCTCATTCCCCTTCACCGCTGGTAGGGATTTACTGGGGCTGCTTTCTTTCTGGCTTGGCGCTGAGTCAATGGATGGTTTGGTCTTTTCCATTTTATTCCCCACCCTCTCTTCTGTCTCTCTTTCTCGCTCGCTCTCTCTTCCCTTCAGCTCATCACATTGCTTCTTTTGCGCTTGAGTTTTTTTCCTCTCAACAGCCCCGCTATTCCATTGCTGCTTGCCAACTTCATTTTCATATAGAGGGGGAAAAAAACTTTCAACCCAGTGGATGAAGTGAGTTACAGAGACTTCTCTCAGGGGTTTGTTTGCTCTTTGTAAATGTGCTCGTCTGTGTTCTCCAGCTCTGAAAACTGGAAAGCATTAGCCATCTGTTCGATATTCATGCATTCTCCCTCATCTCTCTCATAGTCATGTTCTGGCATGTTTTTTTTTATTTTTTTTATTTTTGCGACAGGAAGCTTCCATTTCCACTGCCTGCCCTCTCTTGTTAGTTTATTTCTTCAATTAATTTGTGGTCCGCAATGCATGGAGTCTCTTCTAAACGTAACCTTTCATTTTTTTCTGTCTCTGAATCTAACACGCGGTCATGTTTCTGACTGTTGCCTCTTTCCTCTCCTTTGTATTTTCCTGTATCTCTCTGGACTTTCTCTTCATGGAACCATTATATCAATATCATAGGGAAAAGAAAAGGTATATAATGCTTCTTTCATACTATGTAATAATGTAGTTTAACTCTGTAAGCTCTTCATGTATATTCCTGTGGCCTTTTTTTTACACATACATCTGTTTATTTGTGTGTTTGTGGAACTGAAGTCTCAATGAATTTTCTGTGTCACTGCCTAAAAATATGTCACGGCTGGAAGGTAGGTGTGATGTCACGAAAATGAGTTTGCACCATTTTATGATGTCTCAACGAAAACTGTGTAGGGATATTCAAATAGTACTTATATGTACATATTATACTTATATGTATAATATGTACATTATTTTAGCAGCAACACAATTATATATTAATAGATCAAGTGTAATATATATATATATATATATATATATATTCAGCAACATTAAATGAAATAACCACACAAAAGAATTTAAAGCACATACAGATTTGGGACGCATACAAACACACAAAAATAAAACAAAACAGGTAAGAGCACTTCATGATGTATAGATTATCATATTCCATACAGTCTGTATGCACACATGCATATTGATTTAGTAGCTCTTTGATGTTCAAATGCAATTTTTGAGGTGTCCGGTGAGATCCAGCAGAGGTAAGTGTACCAAATCTGCACTGTAACCACAGCAAGCTTTCACACCCTGTACATGCCACTGCATGCTGGTTTATCCATTGAACTTTAAACAGACACACACACACACACACACACACACACACACACACACACACTGATGGGGTTTGAAATATGAGGGATCCGTGATTGGCGGTGCAGGTAGGTGTGCTTTCTGTCTTTCGCTGGTCTCTTGATTGTGCTCTGTAAGGCATTGACACCCAGGCCATCGCGCTATCCTGAATTGGCTAATGCCCACAGGAGATGAGGTGGCTTCAGGCTTCTCTTAGCACATTTGAATACATTTTCAAAGGCATTTATGTTTTTCTCTCATTCCATTTTCTCATAGAAAATTGGTTTTCATCTGTCTGTAAAATTGAATCAAATGATGCGTGTGGCGGCTGACCTTGCCAGCAGGGTCACGATGGCTTTATCAAATGTATTTTGCATTATGTTATTTTTCTGTGGATATATGTTTGCGTGTGAGGAGAGTAGCTGTTCTAGAGAAATGAAATGAAGTGAAATTAGCATTTCTTGATCATTTATATTCTGTTTATTGTTTGTGTAGCATCTTCCTAATTGCACACATTCCGTTACGTGCTCCAGTGAAGTCCTGCAATTAAATTGAAACAATTGCAACACAGATTTACCAATAATTGAGGCTTAATTAATAACCAGGCAGCACATAATATAATCAAGAGATGGAGGAAAACTTCTGTTTTCTCTCAATCCTAATATTGGGATCTTCCATTGAGAAAACAAATGACTTTTTCACTAAATGATAGCTAACTCTTATTACTCCTATTTAAATGTAAAATGATATTAAATGCTCAAAAGGAACAAAGTAAATATTTTTCATTGATGTTTCATATTTTAATTAGGTTTTGCAAGTATACGATAACTAAAGTTATGGAAAAAAGGTTTTAGTTTAAGCTACTGTATTCTGTTTCTCCCAAAGGAGTGTTAAATTTGTGATAAAGTTCTTAGGCGGAAAATAGGAAAAGCGCATCTATCACCCTGCGATTTCACATGCTTGTCATCTTAGCATTCGTAATGAAAGTTTTGGCTGTTTTTCACAAAAAAGCTGTGCTAAAAGTCTTACAGCGTCATACTATTTACTGAAAAGCAGTTTAGTGAATATACCACCAAGGAATAGAAGAATAAAACAGTGTAATGTCAAAGCTGTATTTTTTTTCTGAGGTCATTTGTTATACTGAATGTATTGTTAAATCTAAAAGTAACTTGCTATGAACTTCAGCTTTTAAATTCATATTCTTCATTATCTGTTACATACACAGTCATACACAGTATGAAATGCAGTGAAATGCTTGTACAACCACTCATGAGTCATGACCTTAAAAATAACAACAGTATCACTGATAACTAAATTATAAGAATCTAAACTATGGAGAAATAGAAAATAGAATTAAGAAATAGCGTATCACTTTATTTTGATGATCCCTTTAATGCATTTTGTTGAATTTAAGTTACATTGCATCTACATGCCAGCTAATTCTCATTTGATTATAAGTAGACTGTTAGGTTGGGGTTGAGGTTAGGGTTAGTGTAAGTTGACATGTACTTGCAAAGTTTCTTATAGTCAGTTAAAGGTCTGTTGAAGAAGCAGACAGATATTAAGCAGACAGTCTACCAATACTCAAATGAGAAGTAATTGGTATGTTGTTGCAATGCAACTTTTAGTCAACAAAATGTGAAATAAGGACCATCAAAATAAAGTGTTAACAGAAATAGTTAAAATAATAGAAAATAAAGGCAAATATAAAATATTAAAAGACTTGTGCCTGTAGAAAAAAGTAAAATTTATAAAATTATAAAAGAGCTATCTGTACAAACAGAAACATAGAAGTGCCTGGTGCGTAGGAGTGGAAGAAGCAATTAAATATGTGTACTGTAATGTATCAAATCATTTTGTGAAAATGAAATGTAAAAAAAAAATATCAAAATTGTTCCATTGTCATTGAACAAATACATTTTTGTAAACATGAAATAGCACATTTGACTTGTAGTTATGAAATATACTGTATGAAAAAGATCATAGTAAATGACATTATATTCTAAGGGTAATTAAACTTTTTTTACGCAAATGAGTAAAATCAGACAGTGGGATATTTAAAAAGAATTAACATAAAATTTAAGTTCTAAATCCGTAGTGTATGTGTGTGAATGAGTGTGTATAGATGTTTCCCGGTAATGGGTTCTAGCTGGAAGGGCATCCGCTGCAACCCAAAAAAATTAAAAATAAATAAATACATAAATAAATAAACAATAATAATAATAATAATGATGATGATTATAATTATAATAATAGTAATTATTATTATAACTGTTATGTTGTGGCCTATAAATAACTGCATTTTATTTATTAATGTTTTCATTTATTTTGATCTAACTTGTCTGTGTAATTGTAATCCATTTCCCTTTAATATGATGCTGGGTCATGTATTTGGAGACCTTTGAAGATCTTGGCTCTTTGAGCAGTGTCCTTGCTTTCAGCATGACTAAACTCCATGCCCTTCCTTAGATTTTTTTTTTATGTTTATGTGCGCTTCCCTCTGGGAATGCATAAGCCCATTTTTACGTGACATTAGCTGGATCGAAGACAAGTGCAAATATCTTATTAAAAGATGCGCCGCACAGCATAGATGAAGTGTGCGTCTGTGAGATTGTGCTTGTCTGCTCTTTGCAGCCGCATTACCGTCGTTCTTATGCTAAGTTGCTTTGGGGAGGATAAAAGATGTGCGGTAATACGGGTGGTGCGCAGAAGGCCGGTGGGTCTAATTGCTGTCATTTCACACAGAGAGAAGCCTGTGAAGCTGAATCGTTGCTGCAGGCGCTGTAAAGCCCGGTTCACAGGTGGGACTACACTGACTCCAAATTAGAATTCCTTAAGTCTAATTGACGTGACGGAATAAAGAATACCAACAGCTTGAGTATTTATAGTAAATCCTCTGAATTGTAACCTCCCTGCACCTGTTCAAATGAGAAGTGTTGTGGTAAATGTGCGAAATTCGTTCTATTCCTGAAAAGTCTTTATGCATTTGCTCTCAATTTCAACCCAGTCATAGTGGAAATATGTTTCTCTGCGTACAAATTTGCTAAATCTTATCTGCCTACCTCATGAGCTGGACATTTTCATTCAAATTATGATTGAGGCAGATGATTCGACTAGTGATCAATGAGGATTCTTAGACAATAGGCTACTATGTTATGTTCTGAAATAGCTTTTACCAAAATGTATATACTGTATTGTAAATAAATACATATTCCATCATACACCTATTGCTTTTCTGGTATAGTAGCTGAACTGGTGTAGTGGTGCACTTGTGATGCTGAGGAAAACATAACTAAGACTATTTAAGGCAAGTCTTTTTACTAGCCAAACATCTTTGAAACGCCTCTCGGCAACTATTTCAGTCATACAAATACAGTTATCTTTCTGGATGGGCAACCATCAAATTCTCCAAAGCTGTTCAACAAGCTTATGATTACATTTTATATTTGAAATTGCCAATGAAATCTGACAACATCTGTCTCATAAATTTTCTTTCTTATTGTCAAACAGTGTACCAAAAGCAAATGTTTTTTTAGGCTAGACACGCCAACGCATGTGCTCCACTCACCTGGACATTTCCTTTTTAAGCTGCCATGATACAGCAATATAATAAAGCATTGGAAGGTGCGTGTTTAATTTTGGACAAAATTAAAAGGTTAGGACATCCAAAATTATGTTTTTAATTACTCATCCTCTAAAAAAAAAATCCTCAAAACAGACCCTATGCCTTCGGTCATTCATACTTGTTAGAGATTACATTTGTGCACACATAAACCAAAATAATGACTTTATTTAACAGTTTCTTTTTCTCAGTGTCAGTATAGGGTGCACGTTCACGAAAGTATTGTGCTGCTCATGTATACCTCGAATGTGCCTGTGCTTTGTTTCAAGCAGAGAAAGATGCTCTTGGACATCAGGGCTATACATCATTGCATAGCGCTTGTGAATGCCCATCCTATACTGACACTGAGGAGAAGAAACTGTTAAAAAAGTGTTTTTTTATGTGCACAAAAAATATTATTGCAGCTTCATAATATTTTGATTAAACTACTGAAGACATGGACTGTTCTGACAATGTACCTTTTTAGACACTGAATGAGTCGGGACTATTCCTGTCAATGGAAGATAAGGTAGCTCTCGGATTTCATACAAAATATTGGTAACACATTAGTTTAGTTCACACAGTGATACTGGTAAATATCCAGAAAATTTTCTGAAACGACTTTACCGGTAAATTCAAAAAAGCTCTGTTCACACAGGCAAGGACATTACAGAATTTTTCCGGAAAAGACCATTCACACATCCATTCCAAAATACCGGTAAATTCTGACATCATTAGCCAGAAATTACCTCTAAATGGCTGCGCTTGTATTTGTTAACATTTGACTACATTACAAACTCTGTGGGTTGATGAGTATTGTCACTTTTGCATGTCGAGGTGTACATAATGTGTGTGCTGGCGCTCACCGGCTGCTTCACATGCACACACGTCAAACTGAAGGAAGCAGAGCTTGACGGTAAACAAACAACGCCTTATCATAAGCATTTTATCAATGCTTTTTTACACAGTTGGCGTTAAGAAGGAACATAGAAACGTTATCTGACCAACATTTAGCAGCTAAATGTGTCAGGAAAAATATTCAAAGGCTTTTATTTTCATAAACAGTGTGGATGTGAACCTGTCTGAATGTTCCGATTGGCTGCAGTAGACGTCTCACGTCAGCGTGTTCCGGCGATATTCCTTCTGTGTTCACACAGACCAGCATTTGGGCAAATTACAACTTCTCTTTCCAAAAAATTGCCAGAATGAATTAACCTGTATCTTCAAAAAGGGCCTGTTCACACATACAGACCTCTTGGAAAATTGCCGGTAATTTTCCAAAGAGTCTGTATGTGTGAAAGGGGCTATTAACTACTGGCTTATTGCCTGTCTATTATTAAGATGTTAACTGTTCATTAGTAGTTATAAAGTATCACTGGCATCTCTAATCTTACTCAAAACCTAAACCCAACTACTACCTTACTAACTATTAATAAACAGCTAATTAGTAGTTTATTAAGCTAGTAATGTTACTTACCGTGAGTTATGACCTAAACTAAAGCGTTACCAAAATATCTTAATTTGTGTTCTGAAGATAAACGAAGGTCTTGGGGTGTTGGAACGACATGAGGGTGAGTAATTATTGACAGAGTTTAAATTTTTGTGTGAACTATCCCTTTAAGCGTTATTTAGTGACACACACAACATATTGTTTTGCAATAAATGGTGGTAAAACAATCAGTATTATTATTATTATTTTTATCCAGTAACATTATTATGACAATTGTCAGATTTGATTGGTTTAGCCAAAAGATTCAACTATAAGATGTTACCTTGATTAAAAAGGAGTGCTTGCATGACAAAAATACTGTAACTCCCTGAGAGGCATTCCAGAGATGTTTACTGATTGAAATAACATGAATTACAAGGACTTTGTTTTTATTTAATGAATAAAAGTCAAGTGGGGACAGAGGGAGGGTGAATCAATAGAACCAGAGTTCAGACAAAACATAGCACATTAATAATACCCCATTCGCCATTGAGAAAACACAATTGTAGTTCCTTTTAACATTCCTTGTGGACATGTCATCCAACAAGTACAGTCAAACTGCAACATTTATCAAGGTTTTGCAAAAAAAAAAAAAAAAAGTAGGCAGTCACATATTTAATTTTGCTTGTTTTTGTTGCGGTCAAAATTTACCCAGCCAGCTTTTTCCATTTGCCATGTTTAGGTTTTGATATAATGTAAAAAAAATGCTGTGCTGGCTGCTTACGGTAGTTTGTTCTTTGCCAAGAAACGCACCTCTGATACTATCACTCATTTGTGTCATTGTCACAGATGACCCTGAGTGTGATAGAAAGAAGAAAGCCTACTGTGACGTGTTGATCAATACGTATTTAAAATCCCATTACGCCTGCCGTTGCACATCGGATGCCTCGTTAATGTAATTACACAAGTGGAACGGCCTCTTAAATTACTACAACCATACCTTTGCTGACTTGCCACTGTCGCATTCATTCATACATTGTAATGTATTAAATGACACTCAAAGGAAAATTATGCAAGTGTGCGTTGGTGAAAAACACGCCACTGGGTTTGTGTCGTGAAAAAAAAATCAACCTGCTAGCTGCTACAGTAAACCATTATGTCAATATTTAGGGATAAATCAATATCACTACCTCACAGACACAGGTGATTAAGGATTAAATGATGGTAATCAACCCTGTACAATGATCTGTGTGGGGGCACAAAACAAGCACAAAAACTGGCTACTCTTAACAAGTCACACAAGGTCACACGTTCTAGTTATAAGCACTTTCTACAAGCTAACAGCACTTCATCTATCATAAATCCCATCACCTTACTCTGTTCTCATCCAATGCTCTTTGACACAAAACTTCAAAGATTTTTTTATATTAGGAAGAGAGGCAGTGTTTCAGGCTTTCTGCCAATTGAAACTGATGTTGCTTGGAAAAAAAATAATAAAAAAAAATGTAAGGAAGAATAAAAAGAAGGATTTTTTTGGAGAAAGTTTTTTGGTGTTATTTATGGGTTTAATACTGCCTGCAGACTGCCAGTCTTCATATCTACAAGACACCAGTCCTATGCTAGACCTTATCTTAAATTGGGTGCACATTTCAATCAAACACAGTTGGAATCGCTTCGGATGATATTTGACTCAAAAGATATAAATAAATGGGTAAAATATTAGAACGTCAGTGTCAAGTGTTTGCGCGTCATCTTTTTTTTTTTTTTGTAGCAGAAGAGTTTTGTTTGTAGGTATTTCCTCTCATTTAAGAGATGGAAGGGTCATTCAGTCTTGGTAATTTCTGAAGCACTCTCCACATGCATTTCAAACCACTTCAGGCTGAAAGAAAGATTTGTGTGGCAGAATTGAGACGATACGTGTGAAGTGAGACACTTTGGGATAATTTCATATTTATAAAATGAGATCCAAATTGCTAAGCTGACCTCAATAATTATCAAATTTTATTCTGTTTTGAGCAATTGAAGGATTACATTATGTAACATTTTGTAAGTTGAAAATGTCTACACTGTAAAACTTTAATGAATAGCATTTTTTGTGACAATTAAACCATTATATGTCATGTAATACTTGATTTATTCATGAACATCCTCAAACATTCTAATTGGTTAGTTTATCTAAGTTGTATTAATTGTACTATAAATGTGGGACTTATATTTTAAAGTGGAGGCAGGCAACCATGCAAAACCACAGAGTGTTCACAGTTCATCAGAAAGCAAGATGTGGAATATACAGATTATAAATTGATTCCACCCCAAAGAGGCATAAAGTCTGTTTTAAATGTATCTTTTGTTAGTTTAGCGCAGTGTTTCTCAACCACGTTCCTGGAGGACTGCCAGCTCTGCACATTTATCCTTAACCAAACGCACCTGATTAAGATCATCAGCTCATTAGCAGAGACTAATAGACCTGTAATGGGTGTAACAGACAAATGAGACATCTAAAATATGCAGTGTTAGTGGTCCTCCTTGATAATGGTTGAGAAACACTAGTTTAGTGTATATTATGGAATTTGCTGCACATATTTGTAATGAGGCAACAGACATAAACTTTTATGCAGAGCTTAATAATTTCTGGTTTTCATATATGTTACAGCTTCAAAATACAACTCAAATACAACATTTCTGTCTTACTCTTTTGTTGAGTATCCAATATATCATTCCAAATATGATCAAGCTTTTCATTCTATGGATCATTTCTGTGCATATAAAATAGTTTCTAGAGAATGTTTGAACTCACCTAAGCCACATACCTACAGTATGTAGAACAATTTAACATATAGATGCACAAAATCTGTGCACTGTAATCCATATTTTTAGAAACAATATTAATATGAGGAACACTTCCCAATTCAAACCTTTATATAACAACCATATATTTATTGAAAGTTCATGGAATCCTCTTTGATTTCCTGCTTTGTCACAAAACATGTGCTTTTTATAAATTCAAAACTGTTTTACAATAGTACATCAAATACCCAATTCCCCTTTTCTGCTTTATCACAGATTGAGACATTTTGCGTGATGTGCATTTGAATAATAAGTGCAGGTCTTAATGGATCTAAATTATATTTTGAGAAGTTTTTAAATTAAATGTAAATCTTGCACCCAACAAAAATCTGGGGCTTTTTCACATTGGTCTGTTAATGAAACACATTGTCATTTGGACTATTTTACCTCTTTTGAAGTTTCTGTACAGTAATTATGGGGATTTTATTTGACTGTCATGTTTTTTCCATTATATTGTAGATATTTTTAAGCATTGCTTATGGTTAGTTTTAGAGGTAGGATTGGGGTTATAGACTCACATTTTTTAATGCTGTATTCTTACTAAATGAATTATTTTCCTGCACATTTTATATAATATTTTTAACTGTTGTTATGTTAGAGAGTAAAGGTTTGGGGGATCTAAAAATCTACAGTATGTAATTTACAGATAAAATGACAAAAGTGCATTGATATTATTATGAAAGATTTGCAAAATAATTGCAGTTAACCACTGTCATGGTCAAACAATATGTTTGCATGCAGTGCATGTATTACATGTTAGATTATAGTTTACTAATACTAATATAACATCATTTATACAGCATTTGTGGGTCTAATATAAAAAAAAAAGAGTTTTGATGTGTCAAAATGGTAGATTTCTTATGTTTTTTTTGCAAAAATATGAATTAATATTTGTTGCAAAAATATATTTTGCCTTATTTACAGAAGAAACCCACTCACATATTCCAATGTTACAATTTATATACTAAAATACTGTCAGGGATTATTTACAAGAATCATTTGATGACATTAAATATTCAAATGCTAATTAATATAATGTTAAATCTTATATAATATTTTGCCACAATGCTTTTAACTACTAATCACCAATGAATTTTGTGTTATGCAATGAATACTAGTGTTGTAATAGACAACAGTAAATATCTGGACTCTGAATTCTGAATCAAGCATTCTAATGTATTTCAAACAATGCTGCTCAATGTAAGTGAATTGAGCTGTAATATGTTTCTGGAAAATAAAATACACATAATAGATGAGGAAGCCCAAGTATCCCAGTCCATCCTACACCTATGCTTGTGTTTTCAGCAGATAATACGAAAGATTTATTGCGGTGGTTATTTCTCAACATTTATTCAATTGGAGCAGTCCGTAATGGAGGACAGCTCATTTCGTGCGGTTCAGAGGCATGGCTAACCCCATCAGAGCAGCAGACATTTTAGGATTGTGTCTGGGCTAAAGGTGCTGAATACTCAGACAGTCAGGGGACCGCGATGAGTTCACTGTCGCCGTTTATGTAGAGCCGATCATTGTTAATAAGATGATTTTCTCATTAAATTCCTATAATGAAATTAAAAAGTAATCAGCAGATGTCATTCATGCATTTTTGCGATTGGGGGGGTTATCTCCAAGAAGGTTTTTTGATAGGTCAGTCTAGCCACTTTAATCTCAAATGCCACTATTCCAGACCAATTCAAAATGTATTACCTACCTCTTCTAAATAGATTTAAACCCGACACTGACATTAGTGGCCCCAATTTGCCAGTTTCTATCCGACGTACTGAAATGGAGGAATATAATGTTCACAGTTGATATTTAGGAAATCAAGCCACAATATTGTGTAGATATCTCATTTATCTGCCGCAATATATATCTAATTGAGTTAAAGAGATAGTTCGCTCAGTAATGAAAATGCATTCAGGTAATTAAAATGTACTCTCCCTGAAGAGATTCCAAACATTTATGATCCTCTTTCTTCTGTTAAAAGCAAAAGGAAATGTTTTCAAGAAGGCTGAAATCCAGTAACATTTACAAATACTATGGGTCAATAGTTACAGGTTTTTCAGCTTTCTTTAAAATATCTTTTTTTATGTTTAACAGAAGAAAGAAAGTTATAAAACAAGTAAATGGTTGAAGAAATAAGTACAAATTTTATGTGAACTCAAAAAAAATGGTACTTCCAGTATTATTCCAGTGTCATTTATATTGCTGTGAGCCATCAAGTAATAGCTACCAACATTTGAATATTATATGTAATTATGTGTATAATTATGCGTAATAGCATATTTATTTCAAGCATTACATTACGATCTAAATGACCCTCAACAAAACAGTGTGATGATTACCAGATATCATAGCAACACATGTCACAGTGCAAAGTGTTAGACTGCAATCACTGAGTCAAAAAAAACGAGACAGAACGGTTGCGTAATGAGAGGGAGGAATAGATAGACTTTGTGTTTCTCTCCTTTGGAGTTGAAGCAATACTTTTATCTTGTTAAAGGAGAGGACCATGCTGAGCCTAATTTGCTGGAGCAATGCTCTGTGGCAGTATTTTTCCATCAGGTCAAGCTATTTTGAAATACCCTCAAGGTGTGATAGTGCTTGGATTCATTGTTGTGGTGTGCCTGCCAGAATGTCATTACCAGCGATGGTAGGTGGGTTTCTATCCTCATCCATTGCGCCGCACGTCTCATGCATGCTGGGCTGACTTGATAGCTGATATAACCTTTTGAAGGAGATTTAGGATGTTGTGCTGTAAACATTTAATTAGTTTAAGTCTATCGCTGGCTTTTGATAATGATTGACACTCTTGATTCGTGTGCAGCGTAGAGGAAGATGCTTAGTGTCAAAACTGAAGCTTTCCAAGCTGCAAACAGCTCCTAATTAAAGTGGAAGCATTTTGTTTGCAGTGTTGCTTGTTTTTCTCCATCTCATTGGATGGCATGTAGGCAAAACTGCATGTGATTAAAGGGACAGTTCACTAAAACACGGAAAACCCTGTCATTTACTCACGCTCCACTTGTTCCAAACCTATTTGTGTTTCTTTCTTTTGTTTGACACTAAGGAATTTACTATGATGAAAGATGGAAACCTGTATTTGTTTTTTTCTACTCTGGATTTCAATGGTTACAGGTTTTCTGTTTTCCTTGCAACCTTTACCAGTGAGTAAATGATGATATTTTTTTGTGTGATCTCTTTTTTTATTTGTAAGTATGCAAGTTTGAACTAATGCATAGTTTGATGGCCACCTTTAGATGTTGTGTTGACTAGAAAGTAGCTTAATTGTATTAAATGAGTTAAGTTAGGATTAGTAGAAGACATGTATATTTACTTATGGTCAGTAGAATGTTTGTTGGGCAGCGAGGAAATAAAGTGATAGCAAATATTAAGCAGACTGTCTTCTAATACTCTAATGACTTTTATTGAAATGCAGTTGAAAGCATAATTATAATCAAGCATAATTTATGTAGGGAGAAAATATAAATAACATGTTATCATTGCATATATGCTTTTTACAACCTATATTTTTGTCTCATTTATGTGAAAAACTTACATTTTTAGAAAGAAAGCCAGCCTTAAACATGACCATTACTAAGGCATGAGCTAATCACATCAAAATAGATATATGCCGATATTCAATAATGCAGTACATCATGATAATGAACATAATAGTACTATGAAAATGTATTTATTATTATTATTATTATTATTATTATTATTATAACTTTTAGAGTGCTTTTTAAGAATATGTGATGTTCATAACAGCAGCAGAAGCATGGTGAAGTAATTGGGTACTTTAACAGTTTAAACATTAACATATTCACGTGTTAATCTGGCCTACTACTGTACATGCTGAAATATTGATTTGAAAATTCTGTGACTATTTATAGGGTTTTTGTTCATTAAAAATGTGTAATAGGTTAGCTATTAACTAATTAACTAAACTCACAATAAAAAATACAAAAGCTTTTATTATAGGTGATGTTAATAAATTTTTTTGTTAATGCCTAACAATGCATTAGAATCATGGACACTAATAATCCGATTTTCATACGATAAAGACAATACTCTGATTAAGAGTGCACCATACCTCAATCCGACTAAAGCCATAGTCGAACTAAACAGAAATCGAATTAAGACATGTGGAGTATGCTGATTTTAGATAATGGAATTATGTTCTATAACATGTAAAACGGGATCATGAAAGGAACATTCAAAAAGCAACTCTTATAAACACCTTAATCATATTATTGTCGTATTCAGATTAAGGCAAATAATTTGACTACTGATGTACATGTAAACAAAGTGAGTGGGTTACATGGACCAAAACATGGAATTCATATTTTGAAAGGAGAATAATGACTTTACAGACCCCCTAGTATTTTCATGACTCTGCGATCGCTGAATCCACCTCAAAATCAACAAAAAGTCGCACATTTTTACAATCCTGCAAAAGTTTTAAACGCAAAATAATTACAAATTCTTTTTTTTATAATCTCATAAAACATCAAATTCTAAACCTTATAATCAAGTAATTTTTTTTCAGTTTGCAATTAATTGTTTTACATGACTTATAGACTTTCCATACGCAGCACACGTGATGTATTTGACTGTCTCTTGAAAAATTACATCTCACCTGTGCCCCCACAATCACTACATTACATGGAATGGAGGGCAGTTCAGCTTGTGCAGTAAGATTAGATTAGATTAGATTCAACTTTATTGTCATCACACATGTACAAGTACAAGGAAACGAAATGCAGTTTAGGTCTAACCAGGAGTGCAATAGCAGCAAGTGCAGGATACAGGTATAAGTTATAAAGTGCAGTTATAGAAAAATTATGGTGATATTTACAAATGGATGTACTATAAACATTATATACAGGTTGTGTTAGCTATGAACAGAGATTTACAATAGATGGATAAATGTACAGGTTGCTATTAATAATCAGAAGTGTGCAGATAGATAAACATAATTACAAATGTATATGTACAGTCGGTGTGTACATAATTTACAAATGTACATGTGCAGTAGGTGTGTACAGTTCAAATAAATGAATCAGTGCAATGAATATGTGCAATTTTTAAATGTGCAAATGTTAAGTAGTGCAGTGATTATGATGAGTCTGAGTTATGAGGAGAGGAGAGTGGGGTGTATTAGGGGGGCAAAAAGTCAGTGGGGAGCAGAGTTCAAGAGGGAGACAGCTCTGGGGAAGAAGCTGTTCTTTAGTCTGCTGGTTTTTGTCCGGGGGAGCCTGAAGCGCCTGCCAGAAGGCAGGAGAGAAAACAGTCTGTGAGCAGGGTGAGAGAAATCTTTAAGAATACTGCGTGCTCGGCGCAGACAGTGTTTCCTCTGGATGTCCTCTATGGCTGGCAGTGTGGTCCCTGTGATGCGTTGGGCAGTTTTCACCACCCGCTGCAGTGCCTTACGCTCCGCAACAGAGCAGCTTCCATACCAGACTGTGACACAGTTCGTCAGGATGCTTTCTATTGTGCAGCGGTAGAAGTTCACCAAGACGGCTGATGACAGCTGGTTCTTCTTAAGTTGCCTTAAGAAAAATAGGCGCTGGTGAGCCTTCTTGACCAGGCTGGAGGTGTTGGTGGTCCAGGAAAGGTCCTTGGAGATGTGGGTCCCCAGGAACTTGAAGGATGATACAGGCTCGACGGCCATCTCATTGATGTAGATGGGATCATGTGAGCCTGTTCGTTCCTTCCTGAAGTCCACAATGAGCTCCTTGGTCTTGTCGGTGTTAAGGAGCAGATTATTGTTGGTGCACCACAATAATAACTCTCCTCCCTGTAGGCAGTCTCATCATTGTTGCTGATTAGACCAATCACTGTGGTGTCATCTGCAAATTTGATGATGGCGTTGGATCTGTTCACAGGCCTACAGTCGATGGTGAAAAGGGAGTAGAGGAAAGGGCTCAGCACACAGCCCTGTGGTACACCAGTGTTGAGTGTGACGGTGGTGGAGCAAATGTGGTCTGATCTAACATTCTGAGGTCTGTTAGTCAGAAAGTCCATAACCCAGTTACAGAGAGACGTGTCTATATCCAGGTCTCTAAGTTTGATCATTAACTTAGAGGGTATGACAGTGTTGAATGCTGAGCTGAAGTCAACAAACAGCATTCGTGCGTATGTGTTTTTATTGTCCAGGTGTGTGAGTACAGAGTGCAGTGCTATGGAGACTGCATCTTCTGTGCTCCTGTTGCCACGGTAGGCAAACTGATGTGGGTCCAGTGTGGATGGCAGAGAGTCTTTCAGATGTGCCAGGACCAACCGCTCGAAGCACTTCATGATGATGGGTGTGAGTGCTACCGGGCGGTAGTCATTCAGGCATGTTGGGCTGGAGTGTTTCGGCACTGGCACAATAGAGGTGGTTTTAAAGCATGTTGGCACAGCTGCTAGGTTAAGGGACAGGTTGAAAATGTCTGTGAATACCCCAGCGAGCTGTTCTGCACATGCTTTGAGGACACGCCCAGGAATACCGTCTGGTCCAGCAGCCTTACGCACATTGATCCGACTCAGTGCGGTGTAGACTTCTGAGGAGGTGAGTGTAATGGGTGAGTGGTCAGTTGAGGAAGTGATCCTGATGTAGGGTTCATTATTGTCTCTTTCAAAGCGGGCATAAAAGTCATTAAGCTCGTTCAGGAAGGAGACATTTGTGGCTGTGGGTGTGGAATGGCTGGGTTTGTAGTTGCTGATGGCCTGTATGCCCTGCCACATGCGCCGAGGATCAGAGTTGGAAAAGTGCTCCTCTAGCTTTAGCTTGTAGCAGTGCTTGGCCTTTTTGATGCCCCTCTTCAGATTAGCCCTGGAAGTGCTGTAGGCCTGTGCATCCCCTGATCTGAAGGCAGTGTTGCGTGCCTTCAGCAGGAGGCGCACCTCCTTGTTCATAGTAAGTAGATGTGGATGAAGCACGAGTGATTTACATGTGAAGTCAAAGCAAAGATGGCATATAGACATTCTGTGGCACGAATTGGGCATTTTGTGCAATTGATGCACTTCAAACTGCAAAAGAAAGTTGGAGCAAACATCTAACAAACGGAGCAATGGAACAGACAGGTGGAGATTGGTTCACGGATGATGGCCGCTGGACGTGACTGTTGAAGGACATTATTTGTGCTTTACATGTATGGCTGGTATTATGATGTGCGTCAAATCGATACTTTTTTTTCCTTTAACTCTTTCCCTGCAGAGAAAATGCTTCCCTGCCGTTTTACAGAGTTTACGGCAATCTGTGCTTTAAGTGTATTACGGTACGGAAAGCCCTTACGCATGCCCTGTGTGTGCGGTACATGATGTCAGATGCTTCGTGGAGTTAAATATAAAAGAGAGAGAGTAAGATTGTGGATTAAAATAAGAGTTATACAAAATTCCTTTGGCTAAATCCCTACCGTTTTAGATTTTGTCTTGTCTTTGTCTTTTTTTACGCAAAATTGTCTGCAAAGTTCTGAGAATTATTGCCACAAAATCTGCCATTTTATCTCAAAAAATGACAAAAAAATCATGAAAAACTAGGGAGTCTGACTTTAGCTTTGTTTTCCAGATAAACCAGTGAGTTCAGTTAGCATATTTCTTAAATATCTTTAAATACATCATGGTAATTTAATACATTAGACAAGTCAAACACATACTATAGGCATCTTTAATTTCCTTTTGGGGTGTGGCCAGTTCAATTCAGTTTCACTCTCATGACCAGAAAGGTGAATTAAACCTTTGCACAACCCCAACAAATATAGCTAAAATCTAGAAGCCACCTGAACAAGATGAATGGAAATGTTTTCTCCAGGCGTCCTTGAATCCTGCAGCTGCGATTCACTGACCAGCAGAACTGTGTTTTTGAGCTTTGCATCAAACGTCGTGCAGCTGTGTGATTTACTGACCCAATAAAACCGAGTTTCGAGCTTCGCATTAAACATTGAAATAGCAAGTCGTGACGACCGCACTAAAACACGCACAAAAAAAAAAATCTGTGAAAAGAACGAAAGCAAACAAAAAAGAGAAATCATTGGTAACACAGATCAATGCACAACGGACACACACGCTCCCCAGGTGAGCAAGATGGAGATCAGACGTTGAATCGATAGCCTGCAGTCAATAGAAGAGAGTGACTGAGGTGATGGAAAACTATATCCTGTGCAGACGAGCGAGGGCACAGTCCCCAGGCGGACGGGGCGGGGGCCCTAAGCTGAGCTTGCACGACCGTTTCATTTTCAGCGGGAATACGCCCGACCTTGGTTATTTAAGATCAGCATAAATCTCCCTTGAGTAGAGCTGGCAGTATCTCACTCCCTGTTGTGCCACTTATCTTCATAGAGCATCGTTTGCTAGCAGCCAAATTGTCAAGAGATTATATATTTTTTTAAACTTTATTTATTCTTTTATACCTCGGTAGCAGATGTGATATCGTGATTTATTGTTGTTTCAGCAGGTTGATGCCAGGAATAAACAGTACGCTTATCTCTATTCTAATTTCTGATAAAGCACTGTAGCCGATGTGACCTTTGAAATCGATTAAACATACAAACATGCACATCCGAAAATGAGCCTTAAATACACACACGCTCGCACACAAAGAGTTTTTTCTCTTTTTTTTTTTGCATCGCTGAAGTGATGCGTGATGACAGCTTGTGTATTGAAAAGCAGTAAATATGCATGAGAAAGGCTGCTAAGCATTTTCCTCTTCACAGTCGGTGGATTGTGAAGAAAGATGTGGATTGTGTGACTCATTTCTCATGAGTCATAAAGCTTATGCATTCATAGTCGCTCCTTTAAGTGCCATATGTGAACTTCAGATTCGGGCTGAGAGAAAATAAAATAAATAAAAGAAATCGGCCAGATCCCTGCGGTTAGTTGCCCTTAAATGGGTTCAAATGCATGAAGATAAAACAGACATCTTCGGCGCGGTAGATTGACAGGTATTTTAATGAAATCATAAACGAGGCTGTTTGGCCCTGCGCAGATTCAAGTGCAAATTCAAGCCGTCCTCTCGAGGTAATTGTAATACCTTAATTAACAGAACACATGAATGCGAAAAAGCCTCAGAAGGGAAAATACATATTTAAATCCTTCCGTTTAGCCCACTTTGATGAATTTCAAATTTCTTTCACCAAAAGGGACGGGCTGCACCCCCGCGGGGGAATGAGCTCTGCCATTTCCCCATTCCTCTTGACCTGCCAAATCTGTGGCGGCCGGCACCAGTCAGCATCCCCGGGGATGCGCGGGTACTCATTAATCTCCGGCCCTCCTGTCCCAAAGGGGGCAGAGTAATTGTTTAATAGTAGATACTGAGAGATCATGATTCTCTCCTTTTGACATTTATGAGGTCATCAGTGTCTCTCTACATTAATGCACCTATTTATTTGCATGACACGGCCAATAAAGAGGATATCTCTTGAACCACACAACCGGCTGCATTTAATAAGGGTATCTGTGTGACATTTGTAACAAGGGTGCATATTACTGAACATCGCAGTTGAATCATTGATGTAATAATTTACGTTACGTGTGTTTTAATAACAGACTGCAGTGACATGTTTCACATTAAGGCGTTGTGTGTCTTGCCCTTGCTGATATTCCTTCTGTTTGCTTAATTGTTTTGCTAATTATCCTGTAATGGCGGGATGCTTGGCACTCTATAAGTCAACTCTAAAAATATGTTGGCATTTATATTTCTGACACGGGCTGCAAGCTCTCTGAATTTCAATGAGCGTGGATTGTTAAATATATATTAGGATGTAATTGATTTGGGGCCATGGACTGGCTGTAGTTAACCCCTTATTAAAACGGAAACCTCTTGTCATTAAAACCTTCCAGGCCAATTAAACCATTGCAACATGTTTTTTTTTTTTTTTTTTTTTTTGTGAGGCGTTCAATCTTCAGGCTTTCTGTTTGGATGGTTTTACACATCCTACTTAACCACTTCACTCAATGAATGGATGTAGTAAAAAATCTCCTAAAGGTAATTCACCCAAAACTTTCAGCATTGTTTTATGTCAGCCCGGAATTTAAGGATGTGTCTTTTATCAATTGAAAACTTATGAAAAGCGTATAAAATGTGTCAAGAAGTCAAAGTACCACCATGAAATTCCTCCATCATAAACCAACATGAGCTTCAAGGAGGTTTCCAAGGAGCATTCTGTCATTTTTATGGTGGTGTCTTGTGACATTATGTCCTGTTTTGGTCCCTTTAGGTCTCGTTGGTTTGTGTTGCATTCATATTTTAGTCAAACTGAACCTGACTTCTAAGTAGCACAAGAGTTATTTAGAAGTATTAACATGTGCTGATACCATGATTTACCCTGCTGTTGTTTATTTAAAATTGCCCTGTGCATGCTCATACAATGAAATTAAATGGAAAACCAGAATAAAGTATTTTTTTAAGATACAAAAGTGTCATAGCATAGCCCCATGTGACAATGGACTTTATTAAAAAACAGTGAAATTTTAATAGACAATTTTAATGTGGTCATGTCCTTTCCTGCTTGTTGTCAAGCTATTTCATAACTGTAACAAAAGCCAATTCAATCATAACTTAATGTTTAAACCGCTATCATAACATTATTTACCAGTATGTGTACCTTTTGGGATTCTCTGAAGCTATGATAATTAAAAATGTAAAACAGGAAATATGTTAGGACCACTGTTTTTGTTTACATCGCTCAAAATGGTCTATAGTTCCTATGAATATGCAGTTGTGCAAGAAGACCGACTGGCTTTGTTTTTCAGCAAAATATTTTGCCATATTTTACCATTTTACCAGTATCAGACAATGCATTAAATACAAGCCAGAACACTTTTGCACTTTTATAAAAATATAGTATGGTAAAGAAAGGGGAATATAGCACTACTAGAACTACTAAGGCCCTATCAAACACCCGGTGCAACAAGGAGCATGTTTGGCGTGATTTGTTGCTATTTTTAGACCAGCGCAACTGTAATTTTTATGTTTTCCACCGTGCTGCTTAAATAGCAATTAACTTGCACCACTTTGTTGACTCATCAGTGTGTAGGAGATGTGTTAAGGCGCATTGTTGGTGTGTTGCTATTTTGAAGAACTGAAATAGACTGCACCATTGACCAACTAAAAGCTGGTCTAAAGTCCAGCGCAGAGTGCATTAGTTGTTTGCCTATATGTGAGTC
>CAIGQZ010001474.1:8891902-8934599 GCA_903798205.1 Danio tinwini | reverse complement strand
TATAAAATATTTTTTTGTTAATTTTAAATATAGATTCAAGTTTAATTTATTTAAATGAGTGATGCAAAATGACATTTTTTACCAGTGGAAGTGAGACAATATGCCTTGGTTCAGTACATCTTTATCTCTCCACCCTGCGTTTGTTCTTTTCACTCAAACTGTATTTACCTTGAACTTTACACTTACTGGCGTAAGATAGATGCCTCTACCCTGCCGCTTTACCCTTTTCGACTGCTGCAGACAAAAAAAAGGGTATAATACGCTTGAGCGTGTACGTAAGCTCATTTCATCCTTTTAAAAGATTTAAATAAATGTTGTTTACTCTTTCCTTCCAATTCAAGACGTATTGATTCTGCCCTGCATCCTTGTGCACTACTAAGATCTGTTCAATATTCATCCATTAGCTTGTTTTCGTTTCTGAGATCCCTTTTTTCTAACTGGGTGGGAGTATCCATGGTGGGAAGATGCAAAGAGCGCTTTTGATGTGGGCTGTGTTGAAGCTATAAAAAAGAGCCGTGTGATGCTTGAATGATGTAAAACAAAAGATTTTTAAGTGAGAGGAGTTGTCGTGGTTGCCACAAAAGGTCTTAAACAATAGCTGATGTTCTCCTAGGGACTGAAGAGAAGACGAGCGTCACACGGAGAAGTGTTGCCTAGCAATTGCCAGAGGAGTAGTTTTTATTTTTTTTCGGTTGCTATTCAAAGTGGATATCTAGTCATATTCAAATGATGAGCACTTTTTTATTTTCAATATTTGAGGCGCATTGATCTAGTCACGTAAAAGGATGATGGATCCAAAGATCGTCACATCTCTCTCTCTGTCTTTTTGTTTCTCATGCGTTTCCTGACAATGAAGCGCAGAACGATCTTCATTAATCCTAATTCATAATGCTTTCGCTAATTGATTAAAAGGTGATCGCTGAAAGGTCTGCATTGGTCCGTCTGGGTCCTAATTGCTTTTTAATTGAGCCTTTCTTCTTTTGAATTCCTATCTCCGATTAATGCTTTTTAAAACGGAGGGCAAAGATTGGATAAGCGAGGCTGTTTTCTTTCATAAGATTTCCAATAATCCATATTCATGTCTGCTATGGTGTTATGTTAATGAATTGGAGCTCTTTACGCTGGGTAGAAATGAGTTCTCCCTCTCCTCGTCGCTCCTTGTGATAAGTGCGAGTCACAACGCGCTCAAGTGGAGAGTGAGTTCTGGAATACATTTAGATTCCCACCACAAGAACAACCTGTCAAATTGGAAATATGGAAATATGACAGCTTATTGAATCCTAGGCAATTTAATGAAGAATGATATTTGATAGGCAAAGCATTTTTGTCAAAAGCAATTATACAAATCGTGCCTGTGCCAAGCCTGGCAAAAACAGCCTTGATTCTGATTTCTTTTCTGCTCATTCTGTCTTTAGATGTGCAAGTGTGCATTCATAGCATGATTTCAGTGAGAAACAGAGGGAGGAGAGAGAGAGAGAGAGAGAGAGAGAGAGAGAGAGAGAGAGAGAGAGAAAGCAGGCTGGCATTGGCAGCATGTGCCAAAAAGCATAATACCTCATAGAGAAAGCACTCAGCGAACTGAGAAGAGCAAATGGAACTAATGTCAAAAGAGCAACTTTGCTCTGTAGCCTGTGCTGAAACAGAGCAGGCCTCTTTCTAATGTAACAAGGGCACGTCGACAGGGTTCATGTTGTGTGCTCTTCTCTATAAATGTTATGTCTTTTTTCTCTTTCTTTCTTTAATATTGTGGCTCATCATACCTCATGATCCCGAAAACTGAATTTTTGCTTCAGCTCTCCAACTCACAGTGACTTTAAAAGGGTAATTCACTCAAAAATTCTAATTCAATCAGATATTTGGATTTGTTGATTTACTTTTCTGCTGGTAGTGTTAATTTAATAACTCGGAAATGGGGTGCAAGTCAACAAGCCAGTGAAAAAAGACAACAGACAAATCTAACTAAATGTAGAAGAGTATTTCAACTCAAAAGTAGAATTATGTCATTATTTATTAACCTTTGTGTTGTTCCAAACAAACCCCATAAAACTGTTGGTACTTTGCTACTTTTTAACAATGGAATCAAAGCCTAAATGCTTTAAATATGCAGTAGTTATGCTACAAGTTGGAACTCTTAGGGTGTTTTCACACCTGCCTTATTTAGTTCGGTTAAATCGCACTACTGTAGAGTTTGTTTTCCCTCTTGGTGCAATTCGTTTGGGCAGGTGTGAATGTAACAATCGCACTTGAGTGCGCACCAAAAGTGGACTAAAAAAGCATACCAAAACCTTAAAGAGGTGGTCTTAATATTCTTTCTAATGCTTTCAAATGAACCCTGAAGCGGTTTGCTTGTGATGAGAACATGATCCGAACTAGAACAGACCCAACCACAAAAAGTACTGCACGTTTTTGGACTAATCCAGCTGCTGTAGTCCGATGCGATGTGCATTATGGGATGTGGAAGAAAAATATTTGTTGGCAGCGCTTTACCAACTAATTTTAACAGAGAAAGAAAAAGGGAAAAACATTACCTGATGAATCGATAGTAATATTTTCAGCATGTTGCAGTTTAAATTAATTCACCCCTCTACCTGAAGTGACTAGCAATGTGCCTTCGCCTTTTGCAATGCATTAAATCATTGTTTTCCAGTCGCAGCCACACTTCATTCTCAAAAAGTATAGTTTGTCTACATTGATGTATACAAACAATATAGTATACTATGTCCAGAGATACAATCAGCCAGCGCAGTTGTTCCTCCATAGAAAAAAGCCTAATTTTGTGTCTGCTGGTTTGTTTACTTGTGAGAGTTCCATTGGCATTTTCCCACATGTTAATTCTGACCAATCAAAAAGCAGTTCAGGAAATATGTTCAATAACATCTGGCCAATGAGTGGTGTGGATTTTGTCACATGACTGCATTTTGATTCTTTTCAACTGGTTCGGACTAAAGCAATCCTTGTGGTGTGAAAAGGATTCAAAAACTGCTAAAAAATGCTACAATGTACAATATTATTTGTTGCCCTTGGTTCAGACTAAATAAACCAAACCACAGATGTGAAAGCACCCTTCTAAAAATAAAACCCCAGTTTTATTTTAACTTGGAATCCCCTAAATCAAACAAGTGTATCTTTTGTTTAAATTTGGAACCGACAGTAAGATATTTGATAAAATCTGATTGATTTCTGTTGAGTTCTCTACCAAAATCTCTGATGTTTCAACACATTTGTATGTTGGTATTAATCATGCAGTTTAGTACAAGTCTTCTGAAGAGATGGAATCACTTTATGTCATGAACAGATTTATTTTTGGCTTTTATTCAATTGATTAATGTAAAACTATAGATTTTTAAATGAGAGGAGTTGTCATGGTTGCCACAAAAGGACTTAAACAATAGCTGATGTTCTCTTAGGGACTGAAAAGAAAGACGATCCCGGCTTGAAGAAAAAAAATGTTAAGAATCACATATGGCCCCTTTCCACTGAGCGGTATGGTACGGTTCGGTTCTGTATGCTTTTATGGCTGTTTCCACTGTCAAAAGGTACCTAAAAGCGAACTGTACCGTACCTCTTTTGGGTACCCTTTGCAAAGGGTACATAGCACAACAAAAGGGTACCAAAAGGCGGAACTAAATGAACAGCTGAACGCTATTGGTTTACGAGGTATATCACTCGCTCATGCAACAATCCAGAATGAAAACAAAGGAACCGTTATGTTTTAAATACACAGCCAAGACATTACACTGTAAAAATATATACATATAATAATTAGCCATGGTTGACTCGAGCTCAAACAAACAAAGCCACAAAGCCAAGAAAAAGAGCAGAATCTGCCCTGTGCCCTGTATTTTTTTACCAAACTGTCTAAAGCTCGAGCGGTTTCGCTTTCTCGCTTTCTCGCTTGCGCTCGTCGCACATCTATATTTAAAATAGCAAACTTGATGATAAAAAAAGCTGATAATAATAACGTGCGCATGATTATTGCAGTGCTTCTGACATCCAATACTGTTAGAAACAAACAAATGCAAGAGTTACACACAAAAACAAAGGAGAAGCTGAAAAAAAAAGGAGCAAAGGATACTTTCAGCAATCTAAAACATGAACAAACTGCCATGTTTAACTATTTTCATCATCTTGTGGACTATTTTGAACTTGGAATGACAGAATTACTCTCTAACAGAGGTTACACATGCTGGCAAAGAATAAAGATAGAGATGAGAGGTTTGCACTGACTGGGCTATATGTTGTGTGTTGTTTTTGAACCCAAATAAGGACTAAATCTATGCTGCGTGTAGTTTTTCTGTAATTAGTAACATATCAGAGACTGTAAGGGTCTATATGTGTTCATATATGTTGCATTTATTTGTTTTATGTAATCGCAGACGTTACAGTAGCCTTATTCGCCATTGATCTGCAGTTATAATCAAATCATGTTCATAGAAAGGTTAGTAATATATATTACTATATACACTAGTATTTATGTGTATGAAGCATCTGTTTTGTGAGAAGTGCTTCTTATATGATATGTGAACGACGTGTACAGCTTTACTTTGACATTTTCTCGAGCGAGAATGATGTTGACTGAAACTTTCTGTCGTAAACCTCGCCCACCAAAAGAGTACCATCTGTACCCTTTTAGCAGTGGAAACGCAAGCCTGATGAACCGTACCCATACCGTACTCTGCCACTCAGTAGAAACAGGCCATTAATGGTGAATATTTGCCTGTTTTGTCACTACTCCTTTACGTTAAAAACAACAATTCTGATCAAAACTTTCCATCCTCAGTCAGTGGTCATAATCCAAAACTTCTTAATCATTAATGCCATTACAAACATCAGCAGACCTAGGATAAATATATTTCTAAGAAACGTACCCTTTGAGTATAGAAAGTGGCTTTGCTGATGCAGTGAAACTGCAGTAAAGCCATGGCAATTCGCAGGAGCACATACGTCTCTGGGTGGCGGTTTAATCCTGCACAGCTTGCGACGTAAATAAGTGCCCGTGCAGTTCTACATGACCCACGCCTGATATTTCATTGGGCAAGGGGGCTGATTTGTCTTCCCAAATGGATTTAGTTTGTCAGGGCTTTAACTAAATTGAAAGCAGGGAGGAAGAGAGGTAGAAGAGTGGCGAGAGATCCGTTAAGGTGGCGCACGTTACCGCTGACAGACTCTGCTGTGGAGGCTGGAATATTGCAGCCATTTCTCAATGCCACTGCTGCTGCAGGAGCCACAGGATGCAGAGCTGAGATGCCTGTGTTCGTGGCCATTAGGGACCTGGGCAACCACTGAGCCTAAGGGAAAAAAACACTACACCCAGACACAGCCTGCAGCCAAAACACTGTGTGAGTGTGTGTGGAGTGTGTATCCGTGCTCTTGTCTATTCGTCCAGCTGTTCATTATAGCACTCGTGTACACAATGCCTCAATATTTAATGGTTCTGTGATTGACTCATCTTCACCTCGCGCAATCAATGCTATGGGAGAGAGAGAGATGGGAGGGGGAGGTCACCCAACTGTCCTTTTTTTTCTTTAACAGCCAAGGATGTAATCCAAGGCTTTTGGATGTTGACTCGCTTTTACCATCCCTACAAGCTTTGTTATAATAGCGTGGAGCTGCAAGCTCATTTCCTGACTCAAATGGTCTGTGTGAGTGGCACAGTACGGGAGGCCCGGTCTTACCGAGAGGCCTGTCAGCTACATTAATAATAGAGGACTCAAATTGCTCAAACGAAGCTGTAGCGAGGAAATCAATGTGGAAAATGATGGCTGGAAGCTTCTTTGTGAAAGGAAGGCCTAGAGCCTCATTGTTTGTCTTGCTTTCCACCATTTTGGACTGCTGTTTAGCTCAGTACAAAAGGGGATCTGTAGGGGTGGTTTGGTAAATGATTCACTTTCGACGGATAGTTTAGAGATTGACATTTATAGATTCAAATCTGTAGAAAATGTCTTTAGCCTAATGTGAGGCACTCTGGGATTTTGAATTGGATGTCGGCATCAGGCTATTCGTGGAGAAACAGAATTACACTGTAGGCACAAAAGCTGAAGTTAAAGGGCTTTAATATTTAAATAATACTTTGTAATATATCTACACTCATTGGCCACTTTATTAGGTACACCTTACTAGTACCAGGTTGGACCCCTTCAGAACTGCCTGATGGACATGGTCAGCAAAAATACTCAGGTAGGCTGTGGCATTGACACGATGCTCAATTAGTACTAATGGACTTAAAGTGTGCCAAGAAGATATCCCCCACAACATTACACCACTGCCACCAGCCTGAACCATTCATACAAGGCAGGATGGATCCATGCTTTCATGTTGACGCCAAATTCTGAGCCTACCATCTGAATGTCGCAGCAGTAATCGAGACTCATCAGACCAGGCAGCGTTTTTCCAATCTTCTATTGTCCAATTTTAGTGAGCCTCTGTGAATTGTAGCCTCAGTTTCTTGTTCTTAGCTGACAGGACTGGCACACGGTATGGTCTTCTGCTGCTGTAGAACACCTGCCTCAAAGTTGGACGTGTTGTGCATTCAAAGATGCTCTTCTGCATACCTTGGTTGTAACGAATGGTTCTTTGAGTTATTGTTGTCTTTCTATCAGCTCAAACCAGTCTGGCCATTCTCTTCTGACCTCTGACATCAAGGCATTTGTGCCCACAGATCTCCCGCTCACTGGATATTTTCTCTGACCATTCTCTGTAAACCCTAGAGATGGTTGTGCTTTAAAAATGCCAGTAGATCAGCAGTTTCTGAAATACTCAGACCAGCCCGTCAGGCACCAACATCCATGCCATGTTCAAAGTCACTTAAATTACCTTTCTTCCCCATTCTGATGCTCAATTTGATTGGCAGCAGATCATCTTGACCATGTCTACATGCCTAAATGCATTGATTTGCTGCCATGTGATTGGCTGATCAGAAATTTCCGTTAAAGAGCAGTTGTATAGGTGTACCTAATAAAGTGCCTCCAATAGTGCTCCTTTAAAATTTACATTTATCAGAGGAAAGTAAAAACAATTTGCGTGGTTTCTAAAACATATTTTAACATTGATAAACCTTTTCCATCTTAGAGACAGTTTAAAATTGGTGCAAATAAAAATGTACTGACCTATATTTTTATATTGTTTGTAATTACAACCTTTACATTTGATTGTTTTTCAGTCCTTGTTATCTTAATTATGTAATGCATTTTTAAAAATTAATTATGTCTTAAAATGGTTTTAGATGCCATTTTCTACCACCAAAAAACTAGAATACAAGTTATTATATGAATTTAAATCTAAAACCTTCCTTTTTCATTAATAAAATGATCTAACATGTTTCTGGGTCAAAACCATTATGGAGCAGGTCACAATTCACCTTGGATTGCTACTTCAGAAATTCTCTTCACAGATTCAAGCCTGTAGAAAATGTCATGCTATATATACACACATATATCGCAGTCACAACATCTGGAGAGGCCACTTATAGATGACAAGGAGTTCTGTTTCCTTGAAGATCTTCAATCTATCACATTCTCCAGTTATTAACTCCTTAAATCCTCTTGAATGGTTATCCTGTGCCTCATGAGTTTCATTTCTGTGTAGCGTTGTTTTATGCTGTCATGGGCAAGTTACAGAAAAAGATCCTGACTCGCCAAGATTTTCTTGTTTAAAGACCTTGCTGTCCTTCTTGCGCCGAAGGTGAATCATGGGAGCGTTGTGGTGTGATGTATAAAGACGGTTTGTCTGATTTTTCATAGGCGGACTGTTCGTGTCAGCAGGAGGGATAGGGTCTGTGGGCTGCTGTGGTCGGGGAAACAAATTTCATCAGTCCTGACGCCTACTTTTGTTGCCTAGACAAAAGTGCCTGATGAGAATTTTCTGGCAAGACGATGACAATGATCATGATAAATGCTTTCAAAATGTCTGCCTCTTTATCATTCGATGTTAACTCTATATTCTCATTTTATGCAGTTAGTACGCTTACCAAAATAAAAATGTTCATCAGAACAAGCAGGGAAAAGTGAGACTGCAGAGTTTTTGTTATCAAATTGATCATTATAAGCTTTATCTCGCTCGCAGTGCACCAGAGAAAACAAACGGCGCTGTCAACCGCAGCACATCACCCATAATTCCTCGTCCTTTTTGCTCCATAAACAGTTGTTCCATCTGCACCGACCTTGGCGAGAGAGATAAATAAGTGGAATTAATTTGTTGCTGGGGCGACAGGGAGGCGTAACGAAGAGCACTGCCTGTTATTAATGTCCCTCTCGGCAGTGGACGCACCCTCAAGGTCCATAGGCTCTCCGAGAGGAGGTCAGGAGAGAAGGAGGAGCTGACCGGTCCAGTGGGCAGAACGGTGTGAAGGCTCGAGGTGATAGAATGCGCAAAGAGGCCACTGAAAGCCCCAAGCAGAGACAGATGATCTGCCAGATTGACAGGAAATTAGACTGAAAGCTGGTAGATATGCCAACAGCGCTATCTCTCCACAGAGCATCGGCTTCACGCTGCTTTGTTATAGACTGTCAAGAGCTGGTTTTGATAAGACCGGACTCACAAGGGTGCATAATGAAGTCAGAGCGTTTAGTACATCAACGTTTGGTGTGTGTACAATCAAGCTTTCGTGTCAGGCCAGTCATAATATTTAGTCAAGCAATTCAGACCTTGATCCCGGCTTGACAATTATTGTGAATGTTGTTGAAACCAGGCTAGTTTAGTGGGTAGAACTTTATGGAGCGATGGTATTAATGAATAAATATAATAATTATACATTTAATTTAATTAATTAATTTATTTATTTATATAGTGTTTAGTACATAAGCTTTTGGTTCAGGCAAATTTAATCTAAAAATCTACTAAAAATCCAGTCCATGATTCCACTTTGGTTAAGTATCGTGAAAAGTAGGCTACTGTCATGTTGTTATAAAGCATGGAGTTGATCACTTTTATGAATAATTGCTACATCAGCTTTTGGTGTGATCGAGCTTTTGTCTGACAAATCAGAATATTTAGCTTCGAAATCCAGTCCTTTTCACATTAGTGTGCAACCCACAGGCTTCTTATCAAAAATGTTAAGCACAAATATAAGCACATGCATAATTAATGTTAAGCACCAGCATAATTAAGCACAGGTATTTAGTATATCAGTAGCTATGTTTCCATCCACCTATTTTTATGTGCATTTTGGATATGCGCATAAAAACGGTTGATGGAAACTCCATGATGCGCATAAATTTTGAAAATTTTAAAAATGAAAAAAACATATGTGCATAACTTAGTAGGATAAACTTTTTATTCAATAAGAAAAGATGCGCTTAAACTACGATGGAAACACTTTTACCGCATAAATTCCAGTGTGCGCATTAAAAAAGGTCATGTGATTTTGTTATAAGAGATCATGTGATGATAAAAATGTGTGTGAATGGACAAACCAGCAGGCTGAGCACATTGTAAACCATCGGAAATGTTGTTATGTTGTATGTCAACATAATCATATGTCATTATTAAACACCTTACCGTTAAGGTATTAGTGTTATTATATTATTAATGACTTCCAGAATCAAGAGTGTCTGTGCTCCATGTCTGACACCTACAAACGCCACCACACGTTCACTGAGTGTCAGGATTGCCTTTCGATGCGCAAGTCATTTATTAGTTGAAGAAAAGATTGACGCAGCCTCTCCTACTGTAGTAAATTCAGTTTTTACTGTTGATATTTGGCGCCAGTTAATCAGACTCGTTGGATGGAAACGCAGCTTTATTTACACATCTTTTATGCGATGATCCAGTTTTGCGCATGAAGTTCATTCGCATTTTTGGATGGAAACATAGCTAGTGTCTGTTGTCTGCACAAATAAGTTTTGTCTGAATATATGTGTCAAGCAAGTCATAATATTTAGCCCATGACATCAGAGGTTTTTAAGGGTCCAATATTTTTTTGCTAAGACACCAATGGCCTGTTTCCACTGAGTGGTATGATATGGTTTGGTACGGGTCACCTTTATCAGGCTGGCATTTTCACTGCCAAAAGGGCACCAATGGGCGTGGTGTACGACAGAAATGCGCATGTTATTATCATTAGCTCAAGAAGTTCGTTATTTCAAATATAGATGCGCACGCGAGCCATCGCAAGCTCTCTGGAGAAAATAAAACCACTCGCACTTTTAGACAGCCTCGTAAAACAACAACAGGACATGGCAGATTTTGTTCTTTTTGACTTTGTGGCTGTTTATCAAGACGACAACGTTTGTTTGAGCTTGGGTCGACCATGGCTCGTTATTATATGTATATATTATTATGGCATAATGCCTCTGCTGTGTATTTAAAACATGGCTGTTCCTTTGTTTTCATTCTCCTGCTTGTGCACGAGTAAGTGACAAATCTCTGTAAACCAATAGCGTTCAGCTGCGCATCTGGCTCCACCTTTTGGTACCCTTTTGTTGTGCTAGGTACCCTTTCAAAAGGGTACCCAAAAAGTGGTAGGATACAGTTCACTTTTTGGCATCTTTTGACAGTGGAAACGGCCATAAAAGCATACAGAACCATACCGTATTGTACAGTACCACTCAGTGGAAACGGGCCACAAAAAATGCTACACAGATCCATATTAAATTTGTTTGTTATTTGCAAGTTGGACATGGACCCATGCAGCACCATTACAAGCCATAGATATGCTACCCCGAACTGACATTTTCAGTTACTATGGAATGATAATTTTGACACAACTGGATACCGATGACACATACTGTATAACAATATGTAATGTTGCTTTGTGATGATTATCTCAAGATGTACAATTTATGTTGTATTGGAGCTTGATTGAATTGTGAACAGCTTCTCTACATAAAACACACATGCAGTACTTCAGTGATTCATTATAGACAACACTGACTGTCTGTAATCATGGACAGCTATTGTCAGATTATGTGAATCAATGTTAAATAGACCCTTGAACACAATGGAGAGAGATTGCGACCAGAAACGTACCTGGATGACCATTTAAGAAATGGACCCAAGGCTGTACATGCTTCATGTCTGCAGTTTTAGCTCTTATGCCCATTTGGGTTATTTAAACCTTGCAAAAATTATACGTAATTTGGCATGGTCAGTTAGTAGATCTGAAATGCAATCTTTTACCTGTATTTTTGTCAGAGAAATCAGCATATTATCCAAACAATCCCGATTTGGTTAATTTAATATTGTGAAAAAAGTAAGGCAGTGTTGCATATAGAGATTTGTTATAGAACGTGGAGTAGAGCACTTTTTGTAACTAGTATTTAGTATGTCAGCATTTAATATGTGTATGATCAGGCTTTTGTCTGTACATTGTGTCAGGCAAGTCATAATATTTAGCCAAGCAATCCAGTCCTCGTTCCCGGTTGTGTTAATTGAACCTGGCAAGAAGTAGGGCAGTGTCGCGTAAATGGTGATTGACCTCGATAAATTTGAGACAACCCTGGCATGCAAGGGGAGGGCCGAGCAGACACAATTCTACACCAGACCCAGTAATTAGCTTTAATTTCCTACCTTTATGGCTCGTCATTAAAAATAAGCCTCCCAGTAATGCATTTATTACCCTTCTCAGAAACAGTGGCTGTTCCTTGCAAAAAAGAAGACCAATTTAGGTGAGAATTTACATTTTAACGGTTATTCAAACTGATGTTTCTGTGGAACGAGATGAGCACCGTGCGACCGTATCTATCTGATTTTACAATTTGCATCTGCGCCAATTAGCACAGCTATTGTATGCTAGCGTAGGCCTGTACACCACAGGATGACCAGGGTGGCTCATGGTGAAGAGGATGGCAAGAGATGGCAATTATATCATCGCACCCACTTCTCTCAGAAGGAGGTATAAATCTCCATCCACTCTCAGAGGAAGTATTGTTTTGCACATACATTTCAAAGGATTACTCATTCCGGTAATTCAAGAATAGACAGTGCATTATAGGGCTCCAGCAGGCCGAGTGATGATTAATTGCCAGTACTTTTGAAGATGCAGTGGGCATAGCTGCTTCACAGTCATGTTTATATCTGGACCTTGTCATGATAGAGCGGTTTGTGCTCCTACTAAAGTCTGTGCGATTAAAACTGAAGTGTGATCTAAATTTTCAGGGATGTAATGGAAAGTCAAGTCATGCTGTATTCCACAAGGTTCTTTGTTCTTTTATATGAAGTGACTTAAAACCAGGAATGTCGAAGAGTTGTTCTCTCTGCAGATTTGTTGTTTGTTTAATTGATTATGTGCATTACTCAATGCTGAGAACACATCTTCAAACTCTTCTCACAGCACTGAACTTGATAATTGTTTTATATAAATTGCATTTAGTGACTATATCAGTCGCATTTGTTTTTCTAAACCAATTTAACCACTTATACACTTACTGGCCACTTTATTAGGTACAACTGCTCGTTAACACAAATTTCTGATCAGCCAATCACATGGCAGCAACTCAATGCATTTAAGCATGTAGACATGGTCAAGACGATTTGCTGCCAATCAAATCGAACATCAGAATGGGGAAGAAAGGTGATTTAAGTGACTTTGAACATGGCATGGTTGTTGGTGCCTGACGGGCTGGTCTGAATATTTCAGAAACTGCTGATCTCCTGGGATTTTCACGCACAACCATCTCTAGGGTTTACAGAGAATCGTCAGAAAAAAGAGAAAATATCCAGTGAGTGGGAGATCTGTGGGCGCAAATGCCTTGTTGATGTCAGAGGTCAGAAGAGAATGGCTAGGTTTGAGGTGACAGAAAGGCAACAATAACTTAAATAACCATTCGTTACAACTGAGGTATGCAGAAGAGCATCTCTGAACACGTCAAACGTTGAGCCAGGTGGGCTACAGAAGTAAGAAGACCACACTGGCTGCCACTCCTGTCTCAGACTAGTTTCTTGAACATGACAATTAGTTCACTGTACTCAAATGGCCTCCACCATCACCAGATCTCAATCTGATAGAGCACCTTTGGGATGTGGTGGAACAGGAGATTCACATCATGGATGTGCAGCCGACAAATCTGCAACAACTGCTTGATGCTATCATGTCAATATAGACCAAAGTCTCTGAGGAATATTTCCAGTACCTTGTTGAATCTATGCCACAAAGGATTAAGGCAGTTCTGAATGCAAAAGGGGGTTCAACCCGGTACTAGTAGGGTGTACCTAATAAAGTGACCTGTGAGTATATCTGTAAAATTATAAATTTGGAAAAACATTTAATGAGATTTAATTTCTTAACACCAGTAAACAAGCAACTAACAATGGACAATTATTTAGCAACACTTAATCTAATGCCATTTTCAGCTTTATGCAAAAATTTTTTTATACAAATCTTTTTTTACACAGTGTAACATTAGGTTCAATTCTGCTGTAAAATGTTATTTTGCATTAATTATGCATTAATTAAACAATTGAGACAATGTAAAAGTAATGTGACACAGCTGATTGATCTTTTAGCTCAAAACCATCTGTGTAATAAGCTGAAAATCCTTTCACAATGTGCTAGAATTGTTTAAAGTGCTATTTAAACATGGCTGACAGATAATGTAGTGAATCGACTCATGTCTAATTGGGTCAAAACGCAGAATGCATTTATTCAATCTACAGTAGAATGACCTTCATGCAAGACATGTCTTAGAAAATATGGCAATTTCCCCACTGTCTCGCAGTCGGGGAAGTATCAGCATAATATACAGGAATAATTACATGGTGAAACATGAACCTACACAATAGATAAAGTGTATTGAATTATTATTATTTTAATTCTTATAGCATAGTAGTTCAAGCCATTTAATAAAAATAGAGTTCACAAATACATTACAGCATTATTCATCTGTCATTTTCGAATCTTACCAAACTTTCAGTGGTATAGTAAGCACGGACATTAATTGTTAACTATTATTTTTTTAGTTCATGATACATAATGCATTAACTAATGTAACTAAATGAGGTATTTTGTGTATTTTTCCACATTTTATATTTAGATGGTCAGAATATACTTCTCTTGATATATATTCCTATTATATACTTATAAAGCGCACAAAGCAAGTCGCAGTTTTGCAAAGATATTCCCATCTTGGAATAATTGGCTGATGTACAAGTATATACAACCTGCAATGTATTGATTGAACGTTAAAGGCTGTTTATGTATGTGAAGCTTTTATTGCTTAGAGTAGTTGGTCCTTACAACCATAAATTACCAGTACACCAGTACTCTAATCTTTCCCTTCCCAATAATTACACTGTAATAATGGGTCCAGCTGAAATGGACGCTTCTTCATGCAGCTGTGTTCTTTGTTTGTTACAATTCTTTCCTTGCCTTCGTGGATCAGTTCCAAACAACCTGCCAGTATATCAGAGTAACTAAAAAAAAAGTGTATTTACTTCAAAAGGAAGCAAGATTAACTTTGATACCCTCTCAAACTCCTTTTTTTAACTCTGCTATAAGACCGAATTGGACTGAAGGTTAATATCTGGAGCGTGCATTCATTTGCATTCATTTGCATCCATTGACAGTAACGGGCCATCCATCTGGGTACGGTTCAAGTGAGAGAGCAGTAAGTGATGTGTGAGAGAGACAGTAGATGAGTGAATGAATCCATGAGCGTTCAGAAACATGACCTCACCCGGTGATCGATCGCATTTGAGTGTGTAACAGTGTGATCTCATAGGGTATCGGGTTGCTGCAGTCCCGCCACAAAAGTAGTGAATGGCAGACATGCGGCTGCTATGAACGAGTGATGTTTGCAGAGTGAGCGGTCACGTTGCCCTCCGTCGGCTTCCAACGGGGGGTCCTAGGCAGACCCTGTCGCCTGGCAACCCACCGAAATAGCCTAGGACGTGCCATGGGGGAGAGGATTACACCGTAATCAGGTTGCAAGGTCACTGCGAGAGAGCGAGATAGAGAGAGAGAGGGAAATTCGCCACTGCAGAATATAGAATTTCATGCTTCTGGTTGAACTTCATTCATCAAGGTGTCTATTGAATGGGCTTACAGCCATGAGGAGGAAGTGGTAAAGGTTGCTGGAGAAGCGGGACAAGTGGGAAGAAGGCAGGGTTGGCGCAGGAGAGAAACCCTCAGGAGTAATTGGATGGGGAGAAAGGATGCTCAGGACGCCAAATGAGGGTTCTGGTCAAAAATTGTACACAGAACAATTGGCTAGGTGGCGTTCTGGTGCTGTGAGAGGGCGAAATTGATTCGAGAGTGTATTTAATTACAAGCTTCAATCAAGTCAATCTTTGGTAGAAATGTTTGAAGGGTTTTTTTTTTGTTGTTGTTGTTGTTCACCATTCGTAGTCTAACCCTTCCTGATGAGATGGTACTCTTTAATTAAGATAAATTAGACAAAATATTGCAGAGAGAAACAGCTCGTTCCCATCCAATTTGTTTATTTGTTTGGTTATTATTTTAACCCCGGCCTGTGACTGGGACTAATGAGCTATTGAAACACATTTGGGGAGGTGCCACGTTGGAGGTGGGAGGCGGAGGAGAAAATAGAGAGAGGAAAAATGTGGGTTTAAATAATGACAAATCACCCTGACTGATAGAAGCGTAAGATTGCTTTTACTGATGGGAAGAGAAAATATTACGGCCTCTTCTCTGGGAAATTGAAAGGGTATAAATAAATTATATTATAAGGGAGGGAGGGGGGGAGTCAATGAAGAAAATTGGAGAGGGAGCGAGAGAGAGAGAGAGAGAGAGAGAGAGAGAGAGGGAGGAAGGTAGAAAGAAAGAGCCGCAAACTGTCGAGGCCACACTGAGTGAAAAGGACAGGAGACATTGATTGTAATACATATCCATACAGATTATCTGGATTATAACTTGAGAGGCGCATACAGATCTTTTACCGGTGGCATCTGTGTTTAATATTGTGAAATGGGGACAGTGCAACTAAAGTATGTCATTCTATTAATGCATGATGTTATTGCTTCCATGTAGCACAATTTTTTTGAAAATAACATCCTAGCCATTGAATTATTTTATATCTTTGTGTAATACACTATAAAAAAACCTGGTTGTCTTCAATTTTTAAGCTGAATCAAATTACTTTATGAGTCCATATTTTATGTAAAACTGACTTCAAACAGCTTGTGTAACTTATAAAATTCAGTTAGAGCGTGATTAACTTAGTTAAGTAAGTTACAATGACCTAAAAACATATGCTGTCAGGACTAATTGATGATATAATGTAGGAATGCAGCCAATCACAGTCACGTTTCTCCTTGTCTTGAATGCAATGTGTTTAAATGAGTCAAGATCCACATATTGCTCCAACTATATTTGAGTCTACACTACCAGCTATTGAATCCTCTCACTTTAACAATCAAAGTGTTTACCTAATAATAATACTCATAATACTCATTATGCCGTGTAGATAGCTTGAATTATAATAACAGAATGGTCCAGCTTTTTATTAAGTGGCCTTAACTACAATGTACTTACATAAAAATCATGTACAATGTACTTATTATGTTCATATTCATTCATTCAAGCATTCGTTTTTACTTTGGCTTAGTCCCTTTATTTATAATGTGGTCGCCACATAAAAAATGAACCGCCAACTTATCCAGCATATGTTTTATGCAGTGGATGCCCTTCCAGCTGCAACGCAGCACTGGGAAACACCCATACAATAGCATTCTTACACATACACTACAGCCCATTTAGCTTACTCAATTCACCTAAAACACATACCTTTGGACTGTGGGGGAAACAGGAGCACCCACGTGAACACGAGGAGAACATGCAAACTTTACACAGAACTGACCCAGAAATCAGAATCAGAATCAGAATCAGAATCAGTTTTATTGCCAAGTGTGCTTCACACACACAAGGAATTTGTTTTGGCAACAGAAGCTTTCAGTGTACATAAAGTGACGAGTGACAACACAAAATTAAATACAAGAAAAGAAAAGGCAATAAACATTAAACAGAGATGCAGTTAGTCAAAAAGATCTGGATGTTGAATGTATGTACAGATATGTTGTAAATATACAGGTTATAAGGTGCTGTGTACAAGTGCGTATGAATAAGTATTGCACGTTTATTGCACAGTAGGGGAATATTTAACTGTTCATGAGGTAGATGGCCTGAGGAAAGAAACTTTTCCTGTGTCTATCTGTTTTTGTGCTTGGTGCTCTGTAGCGCCGACCAGACGGTAACAGTTCGAACAGGTAGTGTGCTGGGTGTGAGGCGTCCAGAGTGATTTTACGAGCCCTTTTACTCACTCTGGAAGAGTACAGTTCTTGAAGTGTGGGAAGGGTAGTGCCAGTGATTCGTTCAGCAGTCCGGACTATTCGCTGTAGTCTACGAAGGTCGGTTTTGGCAGCTGAGCTGAACCAGACGGTGATTGAAGTGCAGAGGATGGATTGGATGACAGCTGAGTAGAACTGTACGAGCAGCTCCTGTGGCAGGTTGAACTTTCTCAGCTGACGAAGGAAGTACAGTCTCTGCTGGGCTTTCTTTACAATGGAGTCTATGTGAATGTCCCACTTCAGATCCTGAGAGATGGTGGTGCCCAGGAACCTGAATGACTCTACTGCAGCCACAGTGCTGTTCATGATGGTGAGTGGGGGGAGTGCAGGGGGGTTTCTCCTAAAGTCCACTATCATCTCCACTGTTTTGAGCGTGTTCAGCTCCAGGTTGTTGTATCTGCACCATAAAGCCAGCCGCTCCACCTCCTGTCTGTATGCAGACTCGTCACCATTCCGGATGAGGCCGATAACAGTAGTGTCATCCGCAAACTTCAAGAGCTTAATGGAGGGGTCTTTTGCAGTGCAGTCGTTTGTGTACAGGGAGAAGAGCAGTGGGGAGAGAACACATCCCTGGGGGGCACCAGTGCTGATGGTGCGGTTGTCGGATGTGATTTTGCCCATTCTGACTAGCTGTCGTCTATCTGTCAGAAAGCTGGTGATCCATTGACAGACAGAGCTAGGGACAGACAGCTGGGTCAGTTTGTTCTCGAGCAGTGATGGGACGATGGTGTTAAAGGCAGAACTGAAGTCCACAAACAGTATCCTTGCGTAGTTCCCTGGTTTGTCCAGATGTTCTAGGATATAATGCAGTCCCATGTTGACTGCATCATCCACAGACCGGTTTGCTCTATAGGCAAACTGCAGGGGGTCCAGCAAAGGTCCAGTGATGTCCTTCAGATAAGCTAGCACCAGTCTTTCGAATGACTTCATGGCCACAGATGTTAAGGCAACAGGTCTGTAGTCATTGAGTCCTGTGATCTTTGGTTTCTTTGGTATTGGGATGATGGTGGAGCATTTGAAGCAGGATGGAACTTTGCGCTGTTCCAGTGATCTGTTGAAGATCTGTGTGAAAATGGGAGCCAGTTGGTCCGCACAAGTTTTCAGACAGGCTGGTGAAACACCATCTGGACCTGGTGCTTTTCGTCTCCTCTGTTTACTGAAGATCTGACGCACATTATCTTCACTGATCTGAAGTGCCGGGGTGGAGAAGGAGATGGCTGGAGGTGTTGATGGCTGTTTACTGAGGATCTGATGCCCATTATCCTCACTGATCTGAAGTGCAGGGGGTGAGAGGGAGATGGCTTGAGGTGTTGATGGCTGTGTAGGGAGATGATCCGGGTGGGTGTGAGGTGTCTGGTCAGAGGTGTCAAATCTACAATAGAAGATATTCAGCTCGTTTGCAAGATGTTTGTTGCAGTCGATACTGGGGGATGGCGTTTTATAATTTGTGATGTCTTTCAGGCCTTTCCACACTGATGCAGGGTCGTTGGCAGAAAACTGGTTTTGCAGCTTTTTGGCATAGCTTTTCTTGGCCACACCAATCTCCTTTGTCAGTGTGTTCCTGGCCTGATTGTATAAAATCCTGTCCCCGCTCCTGTAGGCATCCTCATTTTCATGACGAAGCTGTCTAAGTTTTGGTGTAAACCATGGTTTATCATTGTTAAATGATAAGTAGGTCCTGGTAGGGATGCATAACTCCTCACAGAAACTGATGTATGATGTTACAGTCTCTGTGAGCTCGTCTAGGTTGGTGGCTGCAGCTTCAAAAACACTCCAATCCGTGCATTCAAAACAGGCTTGTAAGACCTGCTCTGTGTCGTTGGTCCATCTCTTAACAGTCCTTAATACTGGCTTAGTAGTTTTAAGTTTTTGCCTGTAAGTTGGTATAAGATGAACCAGGCAGTGGTCGGAGAGTCCTAAAGCTGCTCTGGTGACAGAGCGATATGCATCCTTTATTGTGGTGTAGCAATGATCCAAAATGTTATTGTCTCTGGTGGGGCATGTGATGTGCTGTTTGAATTTAGGCAGCTCGTGTGTGAGTTTTGCCTGATTAAAGTCACCGAGAATGATAAAAGCAGAGTCCGGGTGTCGTTGTTCAGTCTCTGTGATCAGATCAGACAGCTGTTGTAACGCAGTCCTCACGTGTGCTTGTGGTGGAATGTAAACACAGACAAGAATGAACGAGGAGAACTCCCGCGGTGCATAAAACGGCTTACAGTTAATGAAAAGCGCTTCCACATCAGGACAGCACATCTTCTTTAACACAGTTACATCCGTACACCATCTCCTGTTGATGTAAAAGCATGTCCCACCACCGCGTGTTTTGCCCGTTGACTCCGTATCGCGATCTGCTCTGTACAGCTGAAAGTCCGGTAAGTGTAATGCGCTGTCCGGAATGGCTTCGTTCAGCCAGGTTTCTGTGAAACACAGCGCAGCAGAGTTGTTAAAGTTCTTGTTTTCGCATGAGAGCAGAAGTAGTTCGTCCATTTTGTTAGGAAGCGAGCGGAGATTCGCTAGATGGATGCTAGGCAGCGCTGTTCTGAAGCCGCGCTGTCTCAGCCTGACGAGCGCGCCAGCTCTTTTTCCACGCCGCCGGGTCTTGTATTTCTTCCACAAAGCAGCTGCTCCGCCGATGACAATGTTCCGCAAAACGCCAGAGAAATCAAAATCCAGTTGGTGATTAGTTGGTGTGCACTGCCGAATGTTCAGAAGCTCATCCCTGGTATAACTAATCGTGTTTGATAAACATAAAACAGGACAGACTAACAGAAATAGTACAAACACTGAAGAGCTCCACACCGAGGCAGCCATCCGCGGCGCCATCCTGAGAGTGAACCAGCGACCTTCAGCGAGCGAGTGAACCAGAGTGAAAGAGCTCGAACCAGCGACCTTCTTGCTGTGAGGCGACCATAGTACCCACTGAGCCACCGTACCGCCCTATGTTCATGTTGTATTGCACAATAGTTTTATTCAGGTGGAACACGGGCAAGGTTAGGGATAGATTTGGTGGTATGGGTAGGTTTAAGGGTGGGATAGGGTGTAAGGGATGGATCAACAGTGTAATTAAAATATATTTACAGATGTTAGGTAGAGATCTAATTACATTCAGATCATTTAAAGAAATTAAGTACATTGTAAAAACATGTATGGACAAGTGCATTGTACAAACTGATTAATTTAAATCAAATGTATAGTAAGTAAGCACATTGTAATTAAAGCCACTTACCATAAACCGGGACCCTATAGGTGATATAAAATGCATTTAGAGTTTCAATAAACTTTTTGTTTTGATGCTGCTTTATGAGGACTAACGAACATGTAGGCATTCAAAGTTTCAGTAGCGCATGGAATCCTCATTTTCAATGCAGAATTTCTCGCTTAAAGGTGCAGTAGATGATCTGCCAAAATGCTAAGCGGTTAGCATGATGTCTTTAAAACACAGTCCTTCCCCTGCTGTCCAAAGCCACGCCTCCTCAAACACGAATGTGCGCACCTTAAAGATGACAGCAGACAGCCCACTAGATCATGTCATTCGCCAGTTAGAAAACTTTATAGTACTTTATAATACTACAATTCTGAACGAAAAACTGTATATATATATATATATATATATATATATATATATATATATATATATATATAGCAGCTTATCAGTTGTGTAACAAGCAAAAGTTGTCATATTTCCTGCATTTCACTCTCACGGGCTTTGTCCTAAAGCAACTAGTGTATGCTTAGTGGTTGGCCGGCGGCGTGCAGGAATAAACTCATTACAAAGTCTTACTTACATGCTATTTTACACAGAATATTCAAAGTAACATGGTAAACAATATAGGGAGCGCATCACAGGTTGTCATTATATAAAAATGAACCAATGTGAATTAAAAATCTGCTTCACCTCAGTAAAGCAGGCTAAGCGGAATTGCGATATTTACTTATGTTTTGTTGTTAAACTAAAATAAAATCTGCATTATTGATGCTATAAAAGGCCCCTTATGAAATTGAAATGAAGATTTCAGTGCAACAACACTGAATTCGTAACACAACAACATCTACATAAGCTTTGCATGATTAAAATAGTTTTAAAACATAGCATTACCTCTCTAATAGAAATACCACGGGGTCAGCCATGGGGTCATCCTTCATCCAGCGTGCAAAAGTAACTTCAATATTGATTCAGGATTTTAAAAGTTTTTGATTCAGCATTTGTTTTTACCATGTCTCGTGTGCACATGAACGCGCGGCAAATGGCAGATCTGTGTAAACAGAGATGCGCAGTTGTACAAATCTGCATTTGTTGACAGATAGTTTGAGCTACTTATCAGAATCAGCCTGACAATATTTAATTGGACGAACGTTTTTTTTTGTCTTATGCCTTACCCAGAATATAAAAATACATATAAATACATTTAAATCATTTAGTTTAATCATTACTATTGTGAGGAGACTGTCAACCAGCACAACAAAAAATGTTTCTGAAATCACCTACTGCACCTTTAACTGTATTAGTTGCCGTAGTTACATCCATAGCAATGTATGGGACAAAATATCATGTGTCAAAATAGATAGAATGGAGCAATGTCATTGACTAGTTCTGTAACTGGGCCTGCTTACATCAAACATAAATATTATGGCCATGAGGTAAATGAGTACTGGAGCTCAACAACAAAAAAGTACCATGCAAGTAATGTAAACATTTTTGTGTATGTGTGCAATTTGTTTTCTGTATTTCCAATTGTTTAAAATCAAATGACATTTTTGAAGTTTAAAATCTGTTGCATTTATTTAGTAGCTAGCTATTTATTGTTATCGCATGTAAAAATAGCTCTAGCATTTGTTCTGTTTTGTTTTATTGCAGTTTACTTCAAGAACTGTCCCTTTAACTAATTTAACCCTCAGTATTCCCTTCACCGCAAATATTATGCACAAAACCAGCATCAACCTGCCTGAAATAGCACTGAAATTCATGCTAATGTAAGCTGTAGATGATCCTGCTCCATCTTAACGTCATACTTCTTTTATTGCTCACCAAATGTGTCACATAGCACACCTCCCCTTGTCTCTCGCTTCTCGTCAAACGTATATATCTGTAAGCTCAGCAACAGCTATGCATTTCCTTCCCCATTAACACATTTACACGCAACATATGCACAACACTCTGCACACAGAAGACACATTGACAGTTTACAAACTTCCACGCACATGGATCAAATAAGTGTCGCTTTAACACATGGTGCATACGGCAGTCAATCCTACATTTAGACTCTATGAAACATTGTAAACAGCTGGTAGCGAGACACCTTTAACATTATGCCTGATGATTTGGGGTTACAGAATATATATTTAGATATAACAAGAGTATGCTGTTATGTTTTGGTATAAACATGAAAGCATGTGATTTCAATTGCATATCATTTTGAGTGAGTGGGGCGGGATTCTGGCATTTACCCTGCTGGATTTTTTTCAGTATAAATACATTTCATAGTTCAACTGAGAGATTAGTGGGAGCATGTGCACATATCAAAAACAGCATTTACTTTGCTTATTAAATATGCATTTGAAGCACCACACTGCTGTGTACCTTGCACAGTCCCACTGCTTCTGACTTTGAGAGGCTTAGACGAATGGAAAACAGTCATTACAGGTTTATGTCATGAAATCAAAAAGTACAGTACTTATGTTATTTTTTTAATGATTTATGTTCTGTTTTTATTTATTTATCCTCATAATATGTAATCTATTGACTTAAGAGGCATCATGTAAGAGTGATTTAAAAAAATATATACAGATAATGCATTTCTTTGAGTTATTTTTTTAAGCATAGAACTTACATTTAGATGATCAAATTTTATCATTTCATTTGAATAAAGCTTTTGTTAAGCAAATATACACTATCCAGCCACTTTATTAGGTGAACCTTACTAGTACCGGGTTGGACCTACGTTTGCTTTCAGAACTGCCTTAATTCTTTGTTGCATATATTCAACAAAGTACTGGAAATATTCCTGAGATTTTGGTTCATATTGATGTGACAGCATCACGCAGTTGCTGCAGATTTGTCAGCTGCACATCCATGATGCGAATCTCCTGTTCCACCCAAAGGTGCTCTATTGAATTGAGATCTGGTGACTGTGGAGGCCATTTGAGTACAGTCAACTAATTGTCATGTTCAAGAAACTGGTCTGAGATGATTTGCGCTTTATGACATGGCGCGTTATCCTGCTGGACGTAGCCATCAGAAGATGGGTACACTGTGGTCATAAAGGTTATGACCACAGTGATTAAAGCAACAATACTCAGGTAGGCTGTGGCGTTGACACAATGCTCAACTTGTTCTAATGGGCCCAAAATGTGCCTGAAATTTATCCCACACCATTACATCACCACCACCAGCCTGAACCATTGATATAAAGCAGGATGGATTCAGGCTTTCATGTTGTTGACGCCAAATTCTGACCCTACCTCAGAATGTCGCAGCAAAAAATCGAGACTCATCAGACCAGTCAATATTTTTCCAATCTTTTATTGTCCAATTTTAGTGAGCCTGTGCAAATTGTAACTTCAGTTTCTTGTTCTTAGCTGACAGAAGTGGCACCCGGTGTGGTTTTCTGCTGCTGTAGCCCATCCACCTCAAGATTTGATGTGTTGTGTGTTCAGAGATGCTCTTCTGTATATCTCAGTTGTAACAAGTGGTCATTTAAGTTACTTTTGCCTTTCTATCAGCTGGAACCAGTCTGGGCATTCTCCTCAGATCTCTGGCATCAACAAGCCGATTGTGCCCACAGAACTGTCGCTCACTTGATATTTTCTTTTTCGGACCATTCTCTTTAAACACTAGTGATGGTTTTGCGTGAAAATCCCAGTAGATCAGCAGTTTCTGAAATGCTCAGACCAGCCTGTTTGGCACCAACAACCATGCCACATTCAAAGTCACCTAAATCACGTTTCTTTCCCATTATGATGCTTGGTTTGAACTGCAGCAGATCGTCTTGACCATGTCTTCATGCCTAAATGCCATTGTCATTATTATTTAATTGATTAATGCAAGTACGGAGTAATCTGTCACTCATATGAGATTGACGAATAATGATTGTCCACAACACCAATGCTCAAACAATCCATTCATTTTCCAATAGATAAGAATAAGTCTTGCCTTACACTTTTTTATTCTTGCTCAAAAAGCCATTTCTGAGCAATAATCAACTATGACAATGTCAGTTTAATGTTAATGTTAAGCTTGATTTAACTTTTTGCTCTTTTTTTATTATTGTGTTCAAGACATTTCTGTTAGAGCGTAAATTTTTTCTTGTTTAGTGGGAAAATGATAGAACGCTCATACCTGGCTTTGTGAGATTTCTTCAGCTGACTGTGGAAAGAAGATGTGAAGGCTCGAGACCAGCCGAGATATAAAAAATGCAATGTGGGCGGAAATGAATCTCTGAAAAAACACTCTGTGATGGAGGGACATGTTTGTGTGAGTGTGCGAGAATGTGTTTGCGACCAGCAATCCGCATGGTGATGGGTCTGCCATGATTGAAGTCGTCTCTTTTTTTTTTTTTTTTAAATTTTGGTTTGGATGCGATGTGGGTGTGTATCTGTTCCCTTCCACCACCCGCCTCTGTCTTTATATCTCTTCACTCTCTCCCTCTTTCACATCTTCCCCTCTTCCCCCTCTTTCTATTCCATACTCAATCGATTTTGCTCTCTGACAGACAGCGGTTGCTTTTGATCCTAATCCTGTTATCTGTTTATACTGTGTCCTCAACATGGTGGCTGATGAGATTTCAATGCATTACTGTCACCCGGTTGCTGACAGCTCAACGTCTGTATGTGCGGCTGTGAGTTTGTTGCCCGCTGCGAGTTCGGTAGAGAGTGATGCTGTTGGATTATTTCATTTTTTTTATCACTGGATTCAGAGTTTGTTTACTGGTGGGAATTTTGGTCTCCTGTACATAAAACCGTATGTTACTTTACCTCTGTCGAATGCTAGTGCACCACTAAAATGATTATTGCCTGCCTGCTGGGCTTCCAGACACTGAATAAGCCATGTGTTCCTCTTTTTAAAAGGATTCTGTCTTCGTTTGCTTATTCCAGACACGTTTGACATTCTAGAATATTAAAGGGCATCTTTAGAAACTAACTGCACTTTTGACTGAAGTAAAAATGATAGATTTCTGCAGCAAAAATAAAATAAAATAAAATAAGCTTTAATTGTAAAAATATGGTAAAGAAATGTAAAATTAAATATAGAAACAAAATCTGTTGCTTGTTTTGAATAATTGTTTTTCTAAGTTTATTCTTTCATAAAAGTGGTTTGAAAGCAGTTAGGCTTCAAATAAGGAAAAGAAAACATTATAAAAGCATTATAAAAGTTTTCTATACAACTCTTCTAAAATGATATAACAGCATTTTAGAAAGAACTAAATTGTAATTTGATGTTTTTATTATCCATTGAAAATGTAGCTTTAGAGCCATTCACCATTTACTTTCAGTCCATTCACAAGAGCAGCTTTAATGCTGCACTATGTACTTTTTTAAGCTATTAACTTTATGTTGTAATCTGCTTTTGCATTCTGTAGAAGTTAGTCAGTCATGTGGGGTTTCAAAAGGGGGTCAATTTGTATATTTTTATTAATTAAAATCAAGCTAAATACAAAGTTCTGTCAAACTACTCGAAAATGATTCTAACCACATCATCATGTACGTGATGCAGGTGATTGGTTGCTGTTGCCTAAGCAGCCCAGCAGGCACACAACATCATAAGACGTTAATATTAGGTTAGATTTAGGTCATGACGTCAGGCGACGTTATTTAAAAATCCAGTAACAACGTCAAATTGCATTGATATTTGCATGATTTTAGGTTGATTTTTAGGTTAGACGTTGGACATTTGGTTCTGACGTCAACCCGATTTTCATTTCCAAACAAAATCCAACGTCCCCACGACGTTGGGGTACAACATCAATATGACGTCATGTTGATGTCCTGTGCCTGCAGGGAGCCATTGAGCTTGCCCCTCAACTTTTAAATACCTCAGTGTTATTTGATCAAGCAGTCTGCTGTGTGTTTTTGGAGACCCTCCTCCACCCTAGTTCCACCTGTGTATAGATCTGCTACGGAGGTTTGTGTTTATTGTCTTCGTAGCAGCAATGTTATATTCATACCTGCCAACACCCCTGTTTTTCCTGGGAGTTTCCTGTATTTCAGACCCATCTCCCGCCACCCTTCAATTTTGTTATTTCTCCCAGAAAACTCACACAATTTCAATCTCCCCCCTATAATCCCCCCACCCCCACCCAGTCCTCATCTTTTTAAAACAGTCTGTAACACCCCCGGGTCCCCAATTTTGGTATAGTATTGGATTGCAGTGGCCGGCCGAAACCCACTCCATAATACAGTTACTAACACCACAGTACAGTGACTAACCTGGTTCTCAACAGTGTTAATCAGACACCTCACCCCCGAACACCATCCCAACCAATGTGAATGTACTGTCAGTAGCAAGTCTCTGTACTTGCTCTGCACCAATAATCAAAGCAGCAGCATAGCAGATCAATGCCACCAAGACCAAACACATCAGCTGTGCCACATATACATTATCATACTAAAACTCTTTGGGAGTTTTCATGACACAAATAAAATTAGTTTTAAATATTGAAGATAAATGTAAATTGCATTAGATTAATACAACAAATTAATAAATTGCCTTAAATTAATATAATAAATCAATAATCTCCAATATAAGTTTTGTTTATAATGGGTTCATCTACTAAAAAGAATCGATAAACAATCTAATTCTCAGTATAGAAGCTTCCCTAAAAGGATTATTTAAAAAATGTGTCCACGAATACAAGTGCATGTGTACATTCCTTTCTTTGTGGATCAAAATTTGCTATGAAAAATAGTATAGATCTAGATCATCATTTTTTGGTTAGCATTATTTTTCAGAAACTTGTGCAGGCTTGAAACAAGTGTACGGTTATTAAATGATGACATAGGTGAACTATCTCTTTAAGAGCAAGCATTTGCAGTACTTTTCTTGCAACTTGCTTTAATTCATGCCAGTTATCTTACTGGTATGAGTGCTCGTCCTCAATGTGTTACCTCTAAAAATAAGCTCAGAAGAGGCACAAGTGCATCAAACCGAATTGTGTATTCAAGAGACACATCAATTAGTCATGATGGTCGAGACTGAGAGAAGCATCCCTCTAGAGTTTGCGCATCAGGGTTCTGAGCATCCTCCCTTTTTCCTCTGTTTTTCACACTTGCTGTCTCTATCCCTCTCTTCCTCGTTCCTCTTCTTTCTTGTTTGCATTTTACCTATCCATTTATCTATCTCTTCTCTCTTCATGTCCGTCTCTTGACTATCACTAAATGATGTATTGCTGAGTCTGGGCAGGATGAGCGCCAGCAGTGATAAAGCAGCGTTTCCTGCGTCCTCCATTTTGATTCAGTGGAGCTGTCCACGCAGATAGGCACTGAGGCATACACACAGACACACTCCTGTGACTACACCCGCACGCACACACACAAACACACACGCACACACCGACTGAGGTGCAGTGCTTGTCAAGCAAGTTTGAATGTCTTTCAGTCTTCCTCAGAAAGGCTCAGGCAAAGTCATCCTTGAAATAATGGAGGGAGACGTAAACACTTGCTCATGTGCTCACACGCGGAGGAAGATGGTGTGAATGGCTCTGTTCCAAAACCTAGTGCGCAGCCTACGCAGACGGCACACTCTGTCTAAAATATATCAGAGATGAAGCAGAGAAAAATGTTGCTGATACTTGCACAAACACACATTGTTCGATTAGCAACATGCTAACACCAGACTTTGCTAACAGCAAAATTATACTGGTGATAAGCATTTGGCTAGTTTCAGTATTTTTTTTATAGTTGGATAATCAGGCAGATTGCTATGTTAGCTTAGCAACACGTCAACAGCAAACATTTGTGAAATCTATTTGACTTAAGATTCATTTGTTTAATGCAAATGAGTTGCTTTCTGTGTAGTTTTCAACACTGGGTTCTGGATTAAAGCTGATGTGGAAATACAACCCTTTCCTTTATTTTTAAAAAATAAGATTACTTTGTTAGCATAGCAACACGCTAACACGAGACATCTGTGAAATCCATTTGCCTCAGATTCTGTTATATTTGAAACCCTATTGGTAAGACACTAATGAGTTGCTATGTATCGTTCAATGTTCGGTTCTGGAGCAGAGCCAACGTGGAGACACACTTTGTCTTTTCCTTCATCATCACAAATGAACATTTAGACTGACGGTCTGATGGAGCCCCTTAGCATTGGGTTGCTATAGAAACAGTGGGACTTTCGAAGATGACCCAAATTAGTTTTCCAGCAGCCGAGCGTAGATGCTCTCCCACCTGGGAGGGTGAAGGAAAGAAGAGAGAAGGGAGGAGAGAGCAGAGGAGGTTAGAGAAACAACGTACAAATGGAATGAAGCGCCAGAGAGAGACAGGAGGGGTTCGGTCTGCAGAAGATGATTCCAGCAGGCGATAGACAGATGTGATGAAGTCAGAGGAATGAAAGAGACAGAACAAAGCCTTGTGATTTGATACAGTATAGAACATGTCAAGACGACATATGAAGGCAGAGATTAGCTTGTCGGAGAACACACTCCATCTTTAAAGGTCACTCTGAGGTGGTGGCGCTGACTTCGACGGAGGCTTTACAACATGAATGTTCAGAAAGCTTATTACAAGCCTTCGGTCAGATTAGCTCAACCGCACACAACACGCTAATCAGACCAGAAAATACGGTGGGGATTACACACTAACAAACTTCCCCTGCCATACAATCGCCATTGTCAAATTGTTGTTTAGGAGAGAGAAACACTTTACGGCGGGCGTCAATGCTAAAGAAGAAGTGCTAAAAGATTTGTTTCTGCTTTCGTATTAGGCTAAAGTGTGTTCCCTTATTGATTAGGGTATTAATAGAACGGCCGTCTCAAGGAAACACAATCACTGAAATTGATCCAGACATGTCAATGGCTTGTCAGGGGCCGAAGAATGTCGCACCTGTTGAAAACCGGGTGAGGGAAATCAAATAAGTCAATTAGCATGCAAGCAAATTTCCCAGCTGGAATCATTCCTTCGGGTTCACTGGAAGGGGGAGGTTGCTGAGCAACCGAGAAATGAATTAGTGGTTGAAGTCGTCCCTGGGTGTGTTGTGGACACATTTCATTCCTGACCCCTTCCTCAAGTCCATCTGTTTTGGTCTGCACAACTGGCAGACGAATGAAGCTCTAGTCCTTTGCACTTCATCAATTCATTGAAGCTAATGTGAAGGGAATATAAACATAATGGTCTGTTTTATACTGGCCTATCATAAAACTAAAGGAATTTGTGTACAGAGTTTCTCTGGGATTTTTGAGATGGTGGAACTGTACTGGTCTGTAACTTTATATTTACTTGAATACATTAATACAGCATACATGGTAATACCTTATTATAATAATCATCAAAAGAGAAAATAAAATAGCTAGTAATGCATGCATTACAACACTGTTTTACACAGAATAATTGACATGATGCAGTGTCTAAGCAGACAACACCGGTATCTTTTCTATTAACAGTTCTATTAACAGCATTGGATCAGCCTTTAAATTGTTGCTCGAAGCGTCTTCAGGAAAAGCCATAGTGTTGAGGCACCCTGAGGCATATCTAGCCAATCAGAGAGCAGCCTCAGGTCACCTGATTTTCAAATATGTTACTGCTGAATACACAGAATGAACACACTATAGTGTGTATCCACAAACAAAATACATTTTGTCATATCTTATTTAATAAATTAATATGTCTAACAGGCAGGAAGTTTGATGACATAATTGAGTTTCTTATAATTATTTTGTTATTCATTCATTTTCTTTCTGGCTTAGTCCCTTTATTAATTAAGGATTGCCACAGCGGAATGAACCACAAACCTATCCAGAATATGTTTTACGCAGCAGATGCCCTTCCAACCGCAACCCAACACTGGGAAACACCCTTATACTCACGCATTCACACACGTACACTACGGCCAATTTAGCTTATTAAGTTCACCTGTACCACATGCCTGTGGACTGTGGGGTAAACCGGAGCATCCAGAGGAAACTCACGTGAACACTGAGAGAACATGCAAGTTCCACACAGAAATGAAAACTGGCCCAGCCCAGACTCACTGAGCCACCTAATATTTATTTTGTTAAACATAATAAAATTATGCCCCAGCACCTTATATTGACCAGCCTCATAAAAACCAGTATATGTTAAGCATGTAAACCAATATATATAATTGGTATCTAGTTTGTTCTGGAAAATATTCCAGCATGATTTTTTTTTTGTTGTTTTTTTAATACATATTAATATTTCCCTTTTGTTGATGATTTGACATTTTTAATGTAGAAATATGTTATTTTTTCTACTTTTTTCATGGTTGGTCTTTAATCTTCAAGAACAGGGAAGCTGATGGCTGCAATAATGTATATATAAAGAAATATATATGGTATCAAAATGTAATAATTAAGTGAATAATCAATGAATTTTACAGTTTAAACTTGACTAGTATTTTAAAAAGTGTAATTTTGAGATTACACTTTTATCTTGGCTATTTAAAGACTTTAAATTATCATTATGTTTGAAATGTTTCAGTTGAAAAGCTGATTAACCATATAAATCATACTGGTTTAGCTAGTGAAGACGTCTGTTGAGGATAGACACACATCACATTCCAAAACACAAAATATGCTGGTCTTTTCATTAGGTTGCATTTTATTTTTGTGATTTCACTGGACCAGAAAGGATGCGGATGAGCGGAGCCGCCACAGACTAGAGGAAAGGATAATACTTAAAGTAAGAAACTTGAAGGATTTTCAGAGTGAATATTCTCTCTAGCTAAAGATTTGCGACTCGGACAAAAAAAAAGGTGATGCAATAGACTGACAAAACAATGGTTTCTTTATCGATTATGAAGTGTCAGAACACCAGTTTAGCTCCTCAAAGTGTGCACATTTCGGCAAGTATGTGTGAAGAAAGCAATGCTGTTTCCCTGGAGTGGAGAGTGAGCTAACACCGATAAAAGTCTTGGCTAATGTGAATGTGACCTAAACATGGCATTAAAAAAAAGGAAAGCCACTCCATCCATGCTGGAACTCTCTGGATATGTTAAACCCTTTATCTGCGGTGCACCATGCGCTGCGTAGGCCCCCAGTGTGATATGCGTGCGAGTGTGTGCTTGGGATAAATATATTTGCCTTCACACTTTAGAACAGCGATGAGCTGATATCTGTATTCACACAATGCACAAGTCTATTTGAGATTCATGACTCACATGGAGACAGAACAGATTCCTTCCAAAATGGGGGCACCTTCTGCAACCCCAAACCTCGTCAACACATGCAATCAAAGAGTGCAGTTAGTCTAGAAAGGAGAATGAGAGATAAACTCATGGTATTATGGTTTTTAGATCTAAAGCAACTGCTGTTATCCTCTCCTGTGCTGTGTGCGCTGTTTGCTGATATTAAACCTCTCATTAGATTCAAACACTTTCCCTTGAACACGATAAGCCCAAGGCAACACTTTCTAATTAGTTTATGTGGCCCGCTGGTGACTCAAGTCGTTGTTTTATTTTTTCCTTTTTTGGCAACAAAGTGTCATTATCACTCGTGCTGATCTTTTTTGAAGCGCTTTTGGCCTGGTTGGCTCCACTGTGTGTTGACGCACTTGTTAGCGAGAGGAAGTGGCTGCTATGAAGGTATATCTAGAGGCTAAAGTAGCAAAGTGGAGCAACGTACATTCATATGCAGCATGTGTTATCTTGCGCATGTCGAGCAATGCAGCATTGTGACTGCTCTTTACTGTGTTGGGGAAGCTACTTGCTAAGCTACAGGTTTACCACAGTTTAAAGTAGTTCAACTCAAAGGTGAAAATATTTACGAGTAGTCTTTAAAAGTACTGTTCACTCTAAATGAAATGTGTTGTAATATGCTTGCCCTCACTTGTTAAAATTCTGAATTTGTTCTCTAACCCTATTTTGTTTGCCTGCTATCTTTTTTAGATAGTTTTTATAGCTAAGTACTTCTAAAGAAGATTAAACAGTTCTGAATATAGTATTACTGAAGGATTGTTTCGGTTACGATACTAATATCGAAAATGCCACCAATACACAACAAATTCAGGCATATGTATTTTTGAGTTCAATAACAAGACATACTGGCCCAATTCCAGTTCTAGCCCTTAGCCCTTTCCTGCTAACATTTCAGAAGTGTTATTGCAGAGCAACACAAACAGCTTGCAGAAGTATAAATGCATGGCAATGCACAACTATTTAGATCAATTTATACAATGCTAGAAGCTATATGTACAAATACACACCCAGATATTAAATCAGTAATCTTTAATAGGCAATACCGTGTGACCAGGTATCAGAATCTGTATTGGGAATAAAAAAAAGGTTTCAGAATCTTTCTATATAGTATCCTAATATATAATTCTGAAAGTGATTTAATGTTTTTACCTTGTGTCATTATCATTATAGCTGCACTGTGGACTATTTTTAAACTTCATAGTTAAATATTATATTTGCAGTGCTTCACTTGACTGCTCATACCTGCGTAGGTCAGTTTGGGTTCAGTTTCATCATTAGTAAGCTAATAAAATGTAATGCATGTGTTTATATATTGAAAAAAATGGCTCTTTCATTATAGCAATTTTTCAAATAGCCTTGGCTAGTTCATTAGTTAAGGATTGTTTACCTCTTGTTAAGCGAGCATATTATCCATGTTTTGTGCATCTTCTCTCTACATTCTTTCCTTTTGAATAAGGCAAACAGAGTGCCAGGTAATTAGAGAGTTTTTGGTCGGCTTCTGGAACATCTCAGCCTGCGAGTCGCACAGCTCATTAAAACCTGTGGCCATTGACCCAAAATCTGCACTGTTCATTCAGCGCTACTATAACACCTTATTCACCGCATAGCTATCAAACGGAGTGCATAACTTCAGTAGAATGGGTGACAAAGCACAATTTGTTTCTTGGAAGCTCAGAAATCAGCGAATGCAGCTTATATTCAACGAGAAGCAAGCAGCAACAGAAGCATCGACCATGGCACATTGACTGGGTGTCCCGTGTGAGGTTTCTGCCCTGACCTGCCAGTCATGCTGGACATCTACACTGGCATTGCACTGGGCTGTCTATGTGCAAGCGGTTTCGGGGTGACCACTGGGGCTGCTCCTTCTCCTAGCAGTGCTGACAGCTGGTCAATTGGCTTTAGAGAGCCAAGGCTGATCTCGGCTCGCATGCAGAGTGATCTAAGTGACCTTGGGCGTGCTTACTGAGACAGGCAGAAAGAGCGGGATGAGATATCCATACAAAACAGAGCTTTTTTTACCCTTTACATTCTCACCCCATCACATACTGTCATTCTGTTTTCACTGTTCTTTTCTTAGGATCCCAGGGTGATTGCTTTTCCAAAGATATCAAAGATTTTCCCAGCTCCTTCGTTCTACTTCTTTCCTTTCTATGTGTGCATTCGATTTATGTAGATGGAAAATATCCTATATGTACTACATTCTGACAGCAATTCCATTGATATCCTTTCTGTGTTTTATTATGAAGTGCACTTCAATGGTTTTGGGTCTCCTTGGACAGTGAATTGACTGGATCTCTGAAATCTGGATCTCATACTGAGGTGCTCCCCCTTGGTAGAAATCTTCCATTGTGTCCACTTTTAGATGGCCTCAAGCCCCCTTTTCTGACCTGGAATGGTCTCAACCTTAAAAATCAGAATCATCCAAACTTTGTGTCATTATTTTTATAATTCTAGACTATTTTACAACCTTTATAGTATAGTTTATAGTTATAGTTTAAGTTGTCTTTGACCATAGGACTTCTTTGTGACACATTTACAGTAAGTGGAATGGCTCGATGAATGTATGCCTGGACTTCATTTTATACTGTACATCATTGTCATTTCCAATAGCAAAATACTGATATGCTTTATTTTGACACTTTTGGCATTCTGTTGGCTAATTGGAGCATCGGTGGACTGTCTCATTTGAGCAATAGACTGTTAGGTTAGTGTTAGTAGCACAAGTTCATGTGTACTATCTAAATTACAATACTTATACTCAGTAGAATTTCTGTTGGGGGACCATCCAAATTGAAATGAACTGATGTTTAGCAGACAGCGGCTGTTTCTCAATATGCATTCTTCAGCGATCTTGCATCCTCATGTTCTCGTGTAACGTCATCCTCAACTGCCAAAGTTCAGTTCCAAAACTCAAGACCGCAAGAATGGAGAACGCATGAAAGTTCTCGAATGTCTTTTTGATATCGAAGATGCGTCGATGCAGACTTGAAAGCAAAATTCAAAAGTCCCAGAAGTCATTACAGCTGTGGTGGGATGCACAGCATTTTATATAGATTTATTATTAAAGTTCAGAGATATAACCTATTTGTCTCAGGAGTTTCCCTATATTGAGACGATGAAAATAAACATTAACATAAATTTTTTTATAAAGGCATAAAAACACTGAGGGTGTTTATTTGCTGAAATTCGTATTAAAATGAGTTTTATTTGTATTGTGCAATGTATATTTGTAAGGTTTTTATGCATAGTATCTATTATGAGAAGGGGAAAAACAATTAATCGTTGCATGAATGCTGTAATGTTTAAATAATTTTCTGTTAAAAACATGTGAAGGCCATGTGACAATCAAGAAGAAAGCCACAGCTCATTCTAACAGGCAGCATTCTCTGTTCTCGCTGTCTCCCAAGTCTGTTCTTCCAAAGTAACTTGGCAAGAGCGGTCTCCACAAGAACACGAGTCCATTCTCAGCGTTCTTGGAATTGAGAAACAGCCCTTCTCATAATACTGTAATGCTGGGGTGTCCATCCAGTTCTTGAAGGTTTAGTTCCAGTCTTACTTAAACACACCTTAAGACTTTAGACTAGGAACTTTTTAGGCAAGTGTCTTGCAGCTAGAGGAAACTGCAGGAATTTGGCCCTTCAGGATCAGGATTTGATACACCTGCTCTAATAAACGCCAATTTGTTGTCTAAATGCCTAAAATTCAAATGACTAAATAGGACCATCAACATAAAGGCTCAGTGCAATTGCTATACTTTAACCTTTTTTTTTTTTTAAAGCATTTTCCCTACTGCTCTGTTTACACGTTCACATAGCCATACTCCACAGCCATATCACCCTGCAACCCAAGAGTGGTTACTCACTGAAGCTTTGCAGGGCTGAGCCTGGCCAGTACCTGGATGGGAGACCACATGGGAAAACTAGGTTGCTGTTGGAAGTGGTGTTAGTGAGGCCAGCAGGGGACGCTTAACCTGCATTCTGTGTGAGTCCTAATGCCACAGTATAGTGAAGGGTACTGTCAGTGAGCTCCGTCTTTCGGATGAGATGTTAAACCGAGGTCCCAACTCTCTGTGGTCATTAAGAATACCTTGGCACTTTTCGTAAAGAGTAGGGGTGTAACCCTGGTGTACTGGCCAAATTCCTTCCATCGGATCTTATCCATCATGGCCTCCCAATCATCCTCATCCACCTAATTGGCTCTATCACTGTCTCTCTATTCGACTAATACTGTAGCTAGTGTATGGTGAGCGCACTAGCTCCATTGTCCTGTGGATGCCGTCGCATCATCTAAGTGGATGCTGCACACTGGTGGTGGTGTGGAGAGACCCTCTCCCTCATAATTGTGAAGCGATTCATGCCATACACGATAAATGCGCTATATATACACATTACATGACATAAAAGCGATAGGAGTGTCTTGATTTTCTTTTGGCTGGAGGGCAGTATAGTGTTTTTGGGAACCCATTTCAAGCTTAGAGGCATGATAAATTTCCCAGAGCATTTTTATTCATGAACACAGTGTACTATTTAACTTGTGCTAATACAATGTATTATGATGTAGTGTTGTCCCACTTCTTAGGACAGTATTTTTACCCTTACCTCTTGCCACACTGATTCAAGGGCAAAGGGGAAGGAATAGGTGAAGAGGTATAAAAATCAATTAGGATTGAGCCAAAGTGTTACCATGTACATATACCCTTTTCATTCCCACCTCAGCACCTTGCATGGCTTTTCCAAAGATATATTATATTTTTCCAACTCTCTCTACCTCTCGTTCGTTTCTCCTCCATGACCTGCTGAGTTTGGGAGAGAATTTATCCTCCGGGAAGCCTGGCTCAGTGTCAGCCTCGGCATTTCTCCATAGTGTTCCTGTTTACCTTTCAGTGTGAGTTAATACTCTGTCAACACCATTAATCCCCAGCATAATAGGGAGCGTCCGCCAGCGTCCACAGTGTTTACCAGGCTGCCGACAGCTCGCCGAGATTGATTCAGTGATGCTTTATGTCCGGCAGTCTGATCTAATGACACGGCTGTAAATTTCCAGCATGGAAGGGCCACGGTTGGTGCACCTATAGTGGCTTTTGTGAAGTCTTTTCTCCTAGGCTGGGTTCACCCTCACATCTGTTTACTGTACCGCACCTCACTTCTTATTGTGACCCGTTTAACACTTCTGTTAGCGGATGTCATGTACAGACAGCTGACGTACTTTCATTCTCCAAACTCTACAGGGAAGCGACTAAAACACACATAAATTTTCTTAACTGTGTCTATATGTGTCAGAGAGAGAGAACTTGAGTGGGTGTCTGAAATCACAATGATAGACAGCCAAAGAAATGAGTGTGTCGGTCTGTCAGACACATGTTTCGAGTGTGTCTGTGTTTGTGTGTGAATGTCTGAAAATTGTCTTCTGCTTGGTGCTGAGAGCTTCGATAGGTGGGGTAAAATATAATCTCTTTTCCATTTCTCTATGAAACTGGTTCACTGTCATAACCCCAATCCCTCTCAAAGAAAACTGCCAATTTGGGCCGTGGGGCCGTGTGACTCACGCACTACAGCACAGTCTGGGTCTGAATCTGGAGAGCCTGATAATAGAGCAAGTGTGTCAGTCAGATCTCCCAACCTCCTCCTCTCTGTCATTCTTGCATTCCTGTTAGGACTCGCCTACTTTTAGCATCTTTCGTGATGAAAGCTGTGGCGTTCTTTGTTGGGTTATTTTTGGGTGTCGTTCACCTGTTCTCTTTGAGTTGGGTTCAAGTTTTGGTGCAGGTTCATTTGGTGTCTTAAATGGATTCTGACCTATAAGGAAAATGTTCTATTCCAATATTTAAGAGCAAAAACAAATTAGAATTTCAATAATAGCTTGATGTTTTCAAAACAAACGTAAGAAGACCAAATTATACATGAATTGGTTATTTAAACTAGTGAATTTTTTTCATTCATTCATTTTCTTTTCGGCTCAGTCCCTTTTATTATTCTGGGGACGCCACAGCGAAATAAACTGCCAATTTATCCAGCACATGTTTTACGCAGCGGATGCACTTCCAGCTGCAACCCATCAGAACAGGAAGTTATTTTATTTTGAAATACATTACAAAAGAAAAATATTAGTTTTAAATAGTTTCTCAATATTACTATTTACTGTTTCATCAAATAAACTAAGCTTTGTTGCACATGCTTAATTCACAAGCTAAATCTTACTGAACACCAAACTTTGGATCTGTAAAGTACAAATAAGAAACATATAAATTTACTATGCATGAGTACTCACCAGCCACTTTATTAGGTGCACCTTATTAGTACCAGATTGGACCCCCTTTTGCCTTTAGAACTGCCTTAGATTCAACAGATGGCATAGATTTAAAAAGGTATTGGAATTTGAAAATATTTGGTTAATATTGACATGATAGCATCACGTGGTTGTTGCAGATTTGTCGGCTGCACATCCATGATGCGAATCTCTTGTTCCACCACATCCCAAAGGTGCTCTATTGGATTGAGTCTGGTAACTGTGGAGGCCGTTTGAGTACAGTGAACTCATTGTCATGTTCAAGAAACCAGTCTGAGATAATTCGTGCTTTATGACATGGTGCGGTATCCTGCTGGAAGATGGATACACTGTGGTCATAAAGGGATGGACATGGTCAGCAACAATACTCAGGTAGGTTGACACAATGTTCAATTTGTACTAATGTTCCAAGGTGTGCCAAGAAAATATCCCCCGCACCATTACACCAGCAGCAGCACCCAGAATCGTTGATACAAGGCAGGATGGATCCATGCTTTCATGTTGTTGATGCCAAATTCTGACCCTACCATCTGAGAAATCGAGACTCATCAGACCAGGCAACGTTTTTTCAATGTTCTATTGTCTAATTTCGGTGAGGCTGTGTGAATTGTAGCTGACAGGAGTGGCACCTGGTGTGGTCTTCTGCTGCTGTATCCCATCTGTGTCAAGGTTTGACGTGTTGTGCATTCAGAGATGCTGTTCTGCATACCTCGGTTGTAACAAGTGGGTATTTAAGTTACTGTTGCCTTTCTATCAGCTCAATCTAGTCTGGCCATTCTCCTCTGACCTCTGGCATCAAGAACACATTTGCAACCACAGAACTGGTGCTCACTGGATGTTTTCTCTTTTTCGGACAATTCTCTGTAAACCCTAGAGATGGTTGTGCTTGAAAATCCCAGTAGATCAGCAGATACTCAGACCAGCCCGTCTGGCACCAACAACAATGCCACGTTCAAAGTCACTTAAATCACCTTTCTTTCCCATTTTGGTGCTCAGTTTGAACTACAGGAAATTGTCTTGACCATATCTACATGTCCAAATCCATTGAGTTGCTGACATGTGATTGGGTGATTAGCAATTTGCGTTAACGAGCAGTTGGACAGGTGTACCTAATAAAGTGACCGGTGAGTGTATGTATTATGATTACATACACTTTGATTACAGAATGATTACAGAATTCATTCAAATGGCTGAAAAAAAGCACTGCTACTGTAGATAACAAATTAGTTTTTGTTATTTCATTTAATTAGTTATCAATAAATTAGTTCAGTTTATCATAACCTATTTTTTCCTTTCTGTAAAGTTTCCTTACCTTATTTTCAAGTCCAAACAAAACAGCGTAATTCACCAGAACTCAATGTTTTTCAGAATGGCGATAAACATCTGCTATTGCCTCTGGTGGGATGTAAATTGTGTATCTTAGATCTTTCCATCTCTCTCTCTCTTTTGTTCTCAGAAGGACAATGTTGATCTTTGATAACATACCATGATAAATGAGGGAGTTGCTCATTCCCTCTCCGTGCACATATTAGCACGGTTGATATTTGACTGACAGCCTGTCATGGAATTACACTTGCTGCTGCATGGTTCGCACGTCTGTGATGATTGCTGTCGAGGGAATGACATCTGTTGAGATTTCCACACCCAGTGTTACTCACAGTGGATGCCATTAAATCACCCCCTTACCCGACACCCACCCCCCACCATCTTGGCAGTAAAAACTCGCCTCAGGAGCCGAAGCAAGATAATGGCTTTCCCATTACAAATACACCAATATTTGTAAGACCGCAAACTCGCCACAAACCTACAGGGGCCGTGGTAGGAATTACATTTTCGCTCTTATTGGATACCATTTGAAGCGTGCTGTGAGAGATAACTTTTATTTCTTGTGCCCTGGAATCAGAAAGCGCTCTCTGTGAAGGCAAGATGAATATCAGATTTCTATACTTTCTCTTTGTCGTGGCCCAATCACGTGTTCGTCCGAACGGATCCACTGATGTCTTTTGACTCTGTGCTATCTGTAAATGCACGCCTTTGGTTGGGTGCTATTTATCTATTTATTTCTTTTGGATGAAGTCGACAGGAGAAAATGGAGGAACTTGAAAACTGTGACAGAGAAGAGAGATTTTGTTCGCAGAGCAGCCATGCGGGATGAGATAAGTGACGGGGGCCATGCTCGTGTGTGTATGTTGAGCAGTGAAGCATGTGTTAGCACAGCCTGTAGTCACTTTAGAAACGTGTGCGTCGCAGGGGCTACAAGCCGGGTCACCTTCCATCCAACTGGAGAGCCGTGCTGTGCAGGTAACATTCCCAGATGACCGCAGAGATGGAAGGGCTGTTTCATAAATGGATTTCTGTCCTAGCTTAAAAGTTAAAAATCATCAAAAAGAGACAAATTGACCCAAGAACATGGCTGCTTAAGATAAAAGACTAATTTTAGTGCTGCAACAATTTACTGCAATAACACATTTTGTCAAGGTACCTGTTTCAAAGAAATATGCCTCAAGAGAGATTTGGCAGTGACTTTAGAATATATTGTGCAGATCTGATGTTAATCCAATTAAATATTTAACAAAAAAACATCAAATGCATTTTGTATTGTTATGAAGTCTGAGTTCATAACAGTATTTATGAACTTTTGTTGAAGACAGCAGCTTGGAAAGAAGTAGGCTATGCCAGTTTCCTACATAGCTTCCTCTGCCTCATACATGTAATAATCAGAAAGATCAACATATAGTCATGATTAGGGATGCACCAATCGACCTGCGAAAAAAAAAAATCAGAACCAGATCATTTTTGTATCATGCATTGTTTGGGAAAAGAACGATGTAGTGATGAGTATTTGCCCAAACCGTAGCTGCTTTGTCGCATATCAATCGTTTAAACCACGTTAGTTACAGTATGATGTTAAAATTTCTATAATGATGCTTTAAACGGTGTGGAGTAACAATGTCATTAAAGAAAAAACACATAAATTTTTGTGCAAATTATATGGTTTTACACGCTCAAGCATTTAATCAAAAATCCAATATTAGTTTTAATAAAAACAAGCACTTGCTTTCCAAAATAATTTAAATATATGTAAATGGCACATAAAGGGCCTATGTTTTCTTTACAAGTGTTATTGAGAATATGCCATATTCCATTCTAAAACATAAAAAACCACTTAGCTAACACTCAAATCTCAAATATAAATCATGTAAATCGTTAGGCTAATAGTTGTAATTTACAGTAGAACATTTATTAAGAAAAGAAAAAAATACTACTTAATAATAGTAGTAATAATAATAATAATAATTATTATTATTATTATTATTATTATTATTATTATTTATTATTAATAATTTAGAATTATTGTTATTGTTACTATTAAGTAGGATTTTTTTTTTCACAATTTGACATTCAAACTACTGCAGAAATGTTCTAACCAAAAGGCCCATGCCATATAAGCTTAGAGTACAGATACATTTCTTAATAAACAAACCTACTATAAATTAAAAGCGTTATGTATGCTATATATTGTTGTTTTCACAAGCTTTGGAAACGTAACATAAATTCCGCTTTTAGGTCACCTATAGCTTTCATCATGAGCCACGGCTGCATTCAAAATGGCACAAATGTTTTTAAAGTGCACTACTAAGGGAAGTGTCAATATAAAGATCGCCAAACCTGAACTCTTAAAATACTTTCAAAGCAAATTACACCTATGAGAAATGACTGTTTAAATGTTGGAGCTTTCTAATGAATAGGGCATAGGCAGGATAACTGGCAATAGAACACAGCCAGGAACTCTGCTTCTAACTACAGCTCTAGAGGTGTAGTTGTAAGCATACAAGTTTGCAACGCACTTTTGCAAATGTTCATTGGTAACGATGGATTTGGGATACACCAAATCAACGAACTACATTTGTAACGACGAAACTTGCAACCTTAGTTGTCTAACGATGGTTTTCAGAAATGCACCCCAGAGCAGCTACTTTGCCTATAGTAAGCAAGGAAACACTGTTACTTCTGCATTTTTACATGTGCCACCTGTTGGAAGAGAATAAATCTGCATTTTTAAACCGCATGTCTATTCTTGTAGGTTTTGTGCCAGTATGTTTCATGCAGCATGATTTCACAAAGCTTTTTTGTTTACTTCAAATTTTGAAATACAAACATTTTAAATCCCTAACTACTCAATATAACGTATGTTGCTGCTTTGTGTGAATCATGATTAAAATGCTTATGTTGAAATCATTGCAGATTCTGCCTCTAATAAATACTTTACATAACCTTTTTTATGGTTTCTAGTAAAAAAAACATGAAAAAAAATCAGAAATATGTATTGAATTGGCCAATTTGCTAGTAAAATTTTATGTGTATTGCAAACTCTGTTGCTGTTGTTGTTTTTATCTATGCATACCAGTGCTACTGTATGTCATAAGTATGGAAACCCATTTTTGAAAGATAACCCTCATTCTGTGCAAGGCTGTATTTATTTGATTTAAAAAAATAATGGTCAGTGTCTTTGCTGACCATGAACAATAAATAAATGAAATCTTACTGGCCCCAGAAATGTGGTAATGTCTACAAATAAACTAATCAAAATAACAGAATGAAAATAGCATCTGGGACTTCATTATTACCTAAAGGCTGCATGTAAATATAAAGGAAAAACAATATTAACTACAGCAAAGTGCTTTGCATTTCATCACTTAGGTTGTCTCAATAGTAACAAACCAAAATTACGTCTTGTGCTAGAGAAGTGTGTGTGTGCGTGTGTGTGTGTGTGCGTGTGTGTGTGTGTGTGTGTGTGTGTGTGTG